>JAVRKA010000026.1:5222500-5640453 GCA_034508555.1 Venustoraphidia nigricollis | reverse complement strand
TTCTTCTCGAATTAATTAAGTGGTACTGTTTAGGTATTTCTTTTTTAACTTTATCAGGCCAATTTGAATTAATTTTGTAACCTACATATTATATAAATCGTAGAATACATCAAATATGGTTCAGTTTTAATTCCCAAAATTTATTTTCACTGATTCAGATCTGATAAATTGAATAAATTTAAGATTATAGGAGCAGTACAATGGAAAATGAGATCTGTAACCCATAATAATTAAAAACATTTACTAAAAATGTTTATTTTCATTCAAATTTGTTAGTCTTTCAAACGACACGAAATTTCGTTAAACGTGTAGGGGAGAATTTACCAAAAAGCTAATTATGCTATTAGTACAAGCGGTACGTTCGGAGAAGAAGCATTTTATATAAAAGCTAAAAAAACTACACATGTAAAATGTTTATAAGCAAATAAAAATAGAAAATATCAATCGTCAAAGCTATTGTTATAATTTTATAATTGAATTTAAAATCTTTTTTAATATATATATATATATATATATATACATATAATTGAAGTTAAATTGTACTAAAAATTGATTTGCTTAATGAATTTTAGTCTAGCAAGATACGAATTACAATTATTGAGGTTTTCTTTGATTTCAGTATGACGACAGTTTCCTAAAACTCCAAAATGAGACGTGTGTGATTGAGAACTGGAACTTATCAGAAACGCAAATTATAATTCACACAAAAATAGCGCCTGTCATCTTAGCATTCGGTGTAATATTCAATGTGCTGACTATTATTGTGCTCTGCAAACCACAATTTCAAACCTCAACTTACAGATATATTTTAGGTGAATTTGCCTTAAATATTTGTTTTTGTTTTTCTCAACCACTTTAGAACATTGCAGTTAAGTTGACTTTTTTTCTTTTTTGTCCTTGGTAATTAATATAAAATTTATTTGTTGGGAAAAAGGACTTCTTTAAGTTCACTTAAAGAAGTCCTTTTTCCCAACAAATAAATTTTATATTGCAGTTAAGATTTCGAAATCTATTCTATTTGCAATAAACTCTTAAGTTGGCTGATTCCCCAGCTTGTAAAATATGCTCTCAAAAAATTTCGAACTGTGATCCTACATTCATATTAATACTATATTTATTAGCTGTGATTAAGCATTAAGCTTCACAAAAATTGGCTTGCTCCTTAAAAATTTTAAAAAGCACATATTATCGCCCTAAAAATTAAATCAAAAAACGTAGTCAATATTTCATTATAGCGCATCACGAGATTTCGAGAACGTAATTTAACATTTTGAAGTATTTTCTTTACAAACTTAATATGTCATTTCTTTCAAGTTAATTTTTTCTGTATAAAAATTTGTGCAAAACTTATGTTAATTTTCTCGTTTTTATCTGATTTCAATCGTTTATTTAGATTAAATAAACTGTAAAAACTTGGCTAAAAGTGATATGGGAAGAATTGTACATATTTCTAGTTTATTTTAAAGCATTAATATCAAAGTTAGAGATTACTGCAATGTGAGTAAGTGCATTTTGCATGCACATACACATACCACCAACTGGTCGCAAGATATGCTATGCAGATGAAGTGAAAAAAGGGCATATTAAATAGCTGACAAATAGTCATTTAAAAAACTTTATTCAACTAATTTCGTTTTCGTAATACAGTCAAAGCCCTCTAAGTGCACGCTCTCTAAATGCACACGCTCTCTTACTGCACACGAACTCGCCCTCTAAGTGCACGTTCCCCAGCCCCCACTTCGAATAATCTGCGACCAATCACGTGCGACCGTAAGCGCGCTATTTTCAAACTTTCCATTTCCATCATATTCATAGAGTTTTAGAGAAATTGTTTATAGCATCTGATTGAATAAAGATAGCTATAGGAGTTAGAAGAGTGGGGATGAAAAAGATCGTAGGGGAAGTGTGCACTTAAAGGATGGGCTCGGTTCCGAGCTGTGCACTTAGAGGGCTTTGACTGTTGCTTTTACATATTCTCAGTGAAAAGGTAATTTCTCATAATTTCATCAAATGAAGCCCTTGAAGTGTAGTTACCTTTTTTAGCAATATCTTCGAGTGATGCTGTTCTCTGCTGTATTCTTATCTATGCAGACATTCATAAAGGGAACATGTATGAAAAAAATGTCAACAAGATCATACTTATATCAACATTGGTCGATAGTTTCAGCGCAATTTCAAAATATCTTATGATCGCAGTTACTTTAGGTAAGAATATTAGATATATTGAGACTGTAAAACTCGTTACAGATAGTGCGTGGTGCGTTAGCACGCCAATCCTACCAAACTGCAGCGAATAAATGCATGCTCATAATGCGTTTTATTCACTTTTCTGCGTTAAAGATCTGTAGCTATATAATAATGTTTTTAAATCCAAGTAGTTCATAGTTTTTAACGATAAAAATACTTAGTTTTTGTATTTGTGAATGTCGAGGCAATCAATTTTATAATTTAGTTTTTTTTTATTGTAGGCCTAATATAATTTAGTTACAATTTAAAAAACCCGGGTCGCAGTGCCAAAACCCTGCCGACAATACGACAATATAGTACATTTGCTATACAGACAGTATGGCTTTATTATGCGCACTTAAGTTGGTTTTTGGGCAAAATAAAAAATTTTACTCCTTAATACACCCCTTAAAATAATATATTAATAATATTATTATCAATCGAACCTATATACCAAATTATATACACCTTTCATAAAAAATTCCCTATCTGCAAAATAGTGTTTTCATAAAATTTGTAAATCCGGTCCTGTCGGGCCGATTTTATTAAAATTCTAGGGACACATTTTAATTACTACCAGAGGGTTAAATTTCAATTTTGAAACGATTCGGCGAATTTTTTCGGTGTTTTGGGGCCCAAAAACAATTTTCAACCCCTAAAAACTACCCTTAAAATGACCTGATTAGGCCCATTTTAAATAGGCTTCTTGCGGTGATGGATTTCAATGCGTGGGCCAAATTTAGTTGAAATCAATTAACTCTTTCGAAAGTTATTGCCCGCACACATATATACATACATATATACATACATATATACATACATATATATATATATATATATATATATATATATATATATATATATATATATATATATATATATATATATATATATATATACGTATATATATAAATATATATATATATATATATATAAACATTTTTAAAAATGGTGCCAAAGTGTTTAGGAGGTTATGAAACGTCGAGAAATTTTGGTCCGACCCCTAGGTCCCGCCATCCGACCGACGCCAATAGTGTATGTTGCCATATGGCAAATACACTAAAAACAGCACTGTAATTAAATGTTAGTTTATAATAATAATAGTTCATAACCCCCTTTACACAATACGAATTCAATATTTTTAGTGTCTTAAGGTGATATCAGACGGTTCATTCGAATGAATGTTCATTTGACTGAATGTTCATTTTTGTTTCATTCCGCGTTCACACGGCACAGACAGAATGACACAGAAATGAAAATTCATCCAGTCTTTTCCTCGAAGATGTCGTCGAATGAAGCTGTGCGCCTTGGAATTCGTTTGATCTGTGATTATTTGATCGAAGAATTGACAAAAAAGAAGCAAAGTCTAAGTTTAAATCATCAATTAGAGATTTTATAGAATTTGTCCGTATTGTTCTGTCTTTGTATTCGTCGAGTTTGTGGTTCCAAAGACATTGATAATTTTTGAAGTTCTCCAAAAACAACAACGTGTTTTGGTCGTTCCACTTGAGTACCATTTTGTCTCACACAGACAGAATATATTCACTATGCGGTGTCGTAGTCCCAAGTCTGCTACAAGACACGACACAAAATGATCGAACCCGAATGAATGTTCTTTCTTGTGTTCAGAGGTTTCATTTTTCGTTCATTCGGAGTGTGAATGAATCATGCCGAATGCATATATCTAGCGTTGTTGGATCAGCTCATTATTGTTGTTAACCCTACTGCCAGACTATGCTCCTCGCACTGCTCCTCGCTCTGCTCATCGCGCTGTCGCGATGTTGCCCTAAGTGGCCAGACACTGCTGTACTCGCGACGCTCCGCACTCGGCTTTCGCCTTTCGGCAATGGAGGTCGATACTGTGGCAACGTGCGCACTATGCCTTTACACTTAGATCGCTTGATGCGTACTGAGTGGCGCGGGAGTATGTGGCCGGCTTTCTCGTGCTCTTATTGCCAGTCCTTTGACTCGCGCACAAAAAACCGACAATCGAGGGAGCACTGAGCATGACGAGGAGCATGACGTGCGGCATATCTGCCTCCTTTCCTCGCTACTTCCCATGCCACTCGTCGAGTGTGTGGCTGAGGCATAAGATATAAGTAAATTTGTGATCTAGTTATCTAATAACAACAAAGGCACTGTGAAAACAAACTGTGAGACATCTAGTGGTATAATAGGGAAGTAAGAGTGTGAGAGACAAAATGGCCGGTGCGAATAAATATCATATTTAACAAATGTATTATTCTTATGTAAAATGTATGTAAAAGATTATCAATATATTTAACAATTGTTTCATTTTGTGTTCAGACGTTTCACTTCGAATGAAAGATGCTGAATGAAAGACAAAAATTAACAAAAAATGAACCATCTGTGATATCACATTTCCAGTTTCCAGTTAACCATCTTGCTAATTAACGTTATGCAAGATAGGTATTTACAAATTATAAATTTAAAACTGACATTAATTATTGTTACTATCCACATTTCACAATTTACTCAAATCGCTTATTTGAGCATTATTATTACTATGAAAAGTTAATTATTTGTTTTTACTGGATAAATAAATTATCTTAAGGGGGTCGTCTGGTGTGACAACTGTTTTTTTCACACTTTTTTGGGAATTTTTCGTGGCGAACAATAAATGTATACTACCTTAAAATTTTCATCATGTATTTATTGACATTTCACCAATCTTTCCAAATTTTTTCACGTTGAAATGTACAGTTGAACCGACTGTAGATCTCCGGGATGACGCCCATTTAAAAAAAAGTCGGCTGACGGTTGCCACGATACATACTGTTCTGCTTATCTAAAATCAACAAATCAAATTGCGTTTTAATTGGTGGACCTGTGACTACAGCCGGCACCAGAATTAAGTCGAAATATTGAAAACTTCATGTTTGGCGAAGATTTGAAAAAAAATTACGATTTTTTTCGTTTTTTTTACTATTCCAGCTTGAAGAATAAAAAAACTATGACAGTTATCGCAACGATTTTGGTTCGGGCTAGAACTATAGATGTACTGAAGATACCATAAAAATTTCAACGCAATCGGATCGTTAGTTTTTGAGATATCGTGGCAACCATTTTAAAAAATACAGTTTCTAGAAAAACGCGTTTGAAAAATTAAGTATGCGTAACAGAAAAAAGCACTTGACTCACAATCTACCTCTGTAACTTTCCAACGACTTCGAATTTCGAAAAACTCTTTCACAAACATAATCTGGAGATCCTAAAAAGGCGATTTAAGCAAAAAAAAATTTTCGGTTTTTTTGACCCCTCACACCAGACGACCCCCTTAAGCAGTTGTATTTTTACAGACAGAATCATCCTCATCAAAAGAAGCAGTGCTCAGCGATCTACGCTAAATAATCAACATATATCTAGAAATATTCTATTAATTGTTATATTTTGTTCAGTGTTGAATCTGCTATATCCATTATTTACAGATTATAATAGGTAAGTTATTTTGCAAGTTAATATTATCTGCAGGAATAGAATTAACAATCATCAAAGTCAGAAATTATACACTTTGCTAAGTTTGCTATTTTAATATAAAAATATTTTTTTGACAACAGACTTTTGTTTTTAACAATTAAACTACTATAGACAAGTTTCAGTGAATTTCAATAAGGTTAGTAGACAAAGCGAATAAAAAATTAATCAAGGTGATCCGTCAGGAACTACGACCTGTAGAGCTCGGACTTAGTATCAATTTAAAAATGATTCAATAATTGAAAAAGACAGTTGAATTGATATGGTGCGAATTTAACCTAGATATTACTAATTGATGATAAGGTGACGGGCATTTGGACCATTCAATGTTAAAAACAATTAAACAATTATTGATATGCAACGTTTCGTCTTTTATAAAGACTTTTTCAGTTAACTCAACAAGTGAATTGATTAACAACATAATAATTATATAGTAGGTACCTCTTATTAATGATAAACTATTAATTTTTTTTTAATAGTGAGAATGTAAAAAAAATTCGATGAATCAAACAATTGTTTTAAAAATTGTTTAATACCTACATCAAATTTTTTCAAACATTTTCACAAAAGAATTAATATTAGTTTATCATTAATGTCTTGTGCCAAATAATTATTATGTTGTTAGTCAATTGACTTATTGAGTTGCTTAAAAAAGTCCTAATAAAAGACGAAAAGTTGCATACCAATAACTGTTTTGTTTTTAACATTGAACTATTTTTGAAAATAGTTTAAATAAATTATTTTCGTATTAATAGTTATCACACACAAAAAAACATTCTTATTGAATTGAAAAATAAATATTTTCTTTGGGCAACATATTTTGGTTATTCAAACGCGCCTGACGTCATAGTATATGTCAAACATCTTGTTTAAACAAATTTGTATTGATTCTGGTAATCTGGTGAAAGAAACAGAATACCTAGCAACCACACGAGTAGTACCGTTTACATATACTTTGACGTCACACTGCGTTTCGATATTTTATATTTGGGCGTATTTATTGCATTTTTGTTTAATTGATATTTATTATTTAGCAAACATTTAAAAAGTTACATGCATATACCCTATTGTCCAAAGACCCGTGATTATCAATTATTAATTTTTTTGAATGTGAAGTGATGAACTAGATATTGCTATCACTCTGCTGTGAAGCTATTTGATGGTTTACCAGCCGAAATTGTTGTCATCAAAAGCTACAAATTATTCCACAAAATAGTCGCCTACTTATTGTTTACATAATATGTCTGCCATCATTTAGTCCTTTTATAATGTTTAATTGTTTATAAATGTATGTACAATTTTGACTGACGCATTCATTATCATTGTGACATTAACTGAATAAAGCACATATTATTATTATTATTGTTTGTATAATCGAAATTCAGTTCTCTAGCGCAAGCGGAGTGTGCAATAGGGTAGAGCAAAGAACAGCGAATTTATAAACTGAATAGAAAAGAAACACATTCATTAATGGACAAAAATATATTTATGCAACAATTCCATTTATTAATTATGTGAAAAATGGCGTGAATTCGATGCACCATATGCACTCTTGTTATTTGATATAAGTTTTAGGGATGTCGGAAGTGCCAAAAAGTATCGATATATATCGTATCGATATTTTTTTCAAGTATCGATATCGGTACCGATATATTTTTTAAAAAATATCGATATGTCGATATAACGATACAATCTGAAAGAGAACATTGGCACTCGAAGAAATTTAGTGTACATATTGGCTAGCTTAATATAATCTCAAATAGCAATTAATGGACATTATTTCTAATAAATCAAATAATCAATAATTATCTAAACTCAAAAACAACGATAAGATTTTTTTTGTGTATTAATCAAACGTCTAATACATGTAGGTGCAGCATATACAATTTTGTATTATGTTGACATATACAATATTTTAAAATTTCATTATAAAACTTAGTTTAACCGTAATAAAATCAAATATCTGCGTTGCAGATGATTACCTAATTTTCAATACTTATTATTATCTAATTCAGTTGCGACCTTGCCAAGGTCACAATAAATTCTATATTCTTTGTTAAAATAAAATATTTTAACACAGTTCTTTCTCATATTTTAACTAAAATACATCTTGTGCCATATTGGTGTATCAGAAATTAAACTGCAAACGAATAATTTATTCGGATATTTTTCCAACTAAATGGTTACACACGATAAATTAAATTTAAACAATTCTGGCGACTAGAAATTAAAAATAGCATTTAAACATATAATTAATTTAATATAATTTAAACCTCATATTTAAATAAAACATTTTAAAATAAAATAAAATTTAACTAATTTCTTCTAAATCAACGTACAAATCCAGCCATTACGTTACATAGGAGCAAATAATTTTAGTGATTAATCGAACAATTAATAAAGCCAGGGATGGCGAATCAGAGATGCATGCCAGAGGTGACATTCGACAGAAAATTGTTGGTACAGCATGAATTGAGGTGTAAATCAAAATAATTAAAAATATTCTAGGTAAATGTTATAGAAATGAAATGAAATATTGCATGAATCGCTATTTTGACTGTTTATTATTCCGAAAATATCGAAAAATCCGGTGAAAAAGTAACGTGTTTTATTCACTGTTGTTGTTTCTGGAACGCACTTAAAGTATGTTTCAAAAACATATTATGTAAAAACACGTGTTTCTTTTTCAGTAGTTTCCGATATTTTCGGAATAATTAAACGGCCATAGTTAGTCGCGGTAGTACATACAAGTGTTGCTACTGGAAGAAAATGTCGGTTTTCGATACTCGGAATTTTATATCGATATATCGAAATATTAAATATCACCCAAAAATATCGATATATAAAATAAGAAATATCGATATTTTTTCGACATCCCTAATAAGTTTTACTCCCAGTGCACTATAGATGCCTAGTTAATGCTCCAGGTTAAAACACATTTTTCACATTGCAACTTTTTTATGCGTTGAACAAATTTGTATACCTACCTATAATTAGAGTCCTTGAATTCGATACATCGAATTTATCTATTTATACTTACGTATTCTTAAGTTGAGTTAGAGTTGTGTAACTCAGATCTGAACCGGTTCAAAGAGCCGATTCCGACAGAAGATCCATGAGAGCCGACTCACTTTTTTTTGAGCCGACGGATCAACGAATCGGCATAAAAGCACATTTTACACTTACGTATCAGTTCTTGCTTTGATGCATCTGTCAACTCAAATGACTCATGCATCACATGTTTGGCTATGCATTCTTGATTCTATACAGGTCGTGATATGATTGACTGAACTAGGTAACTCAGTGGCAGACTGCAGTAACATATTCAGAACTCGGCTCTTTTTGAACCGGCTCAGTGAGTCGGCTCACATACGGGATCCAGATGCAAAGATGCAGATCACTAAAAAGACCCGTTTTTCCCATCTCTAAGTTGAGTATAAACGAAGAGTATATTTCTTAACTAACGTTGTGGCAAACTTTCTAAAATCAAGGATCTATAAAATAATTAAATCACAGATCGTTTCTGATTATGAAAAAAAGAAAATGCATTACAAACGATTTTTATTTGAGTTATAGATTGTATAAATAACGAACATTATTGTTTTAGAGACTTAATATCTTGGATATTGTTTATTATGTTTGCCGTTATTCCCGCAATAATTCTTAGTATTGGAAATACGTACCTGATTATATTGATTCATAAAAAATGGAAACACAGATGTCCACAATCACATGTAAACAGGAACTTTCACATGGCAAGTATTCTATTTTTATAGTATATTTTGGAAATAAATCCTATAAAGAAGGAAGCAGTTTTCTGATACTTGCGATTGAATATATAAATCGTTTGCTACTATAAACACATGCAAATTTTATTTACAAATTGAATGCACAATACAATAAGATAGTTGTAACAGCATAAATCACATATTAATATTTTTTTAGGATGAAAACAGAATTACACTGTCATTAATAGTTATTATTTTTATGTTTTTATTCTTCGAATTTCCAACAAGTATAATATCAATAAAAAGAGCTGCAATTTTTTTCTTCAACAACGACATCTGTAAGGCAGGTTCATCGAATATACTTCGTGAAATTCGAACTGTGTACATAGTCATGAATGCATTGTATTTATCTTTAAATTTCGTATTTTTTTATACTTTAAATATAACATTTCGAAAAGCATTCAACACTTGGATTTGTAGACAAAACGATGATAACATGGCTATTAGAGTTTCTACAGGCAGGTCCCGCTGTAAATAAGTGAAAATGACGCGATCTGTACAGGTCGATCCACAAAAAAGAAGAATAAGCTATTTGACTCTTATTTTTAAATTGTCTTAAAATGGTCACATCGTCCGCAGAATTTTTTTTTATTCCGCTAAAATGTAATCGTTTTATGCTGTGAAACAGCACTCAAAATTGTAAATATATAAGTTGGCGTGTAAAACACGAGTCGCCATGTTTACCTGTTGTGACGTCATTCTTATAGTATCCAAACAAGTGCAAATAAAGCTCGATACCATTTGCACGAAGCTCATTTAGTGTCTGTGTCGGACATTTATATAAGTATATGTGTGTTTACTGTAAATCTGACGTCACTCTTCAGACCACCATGGCGGGCAGTATATTTCGACATGTCAAAAAATCGCTATGATAATTAACCAAGTTCGTGTTTTTATGAATACAAACAGATAATTTCTGATCCATATTCGATAAATTATCATATTCACATTTATTTTTAAAGTGTCAAATACCCTATTATGTTATTTCATTCATTCAATATCGTCTTATTTCAATAGTAAATATCTCAAAAAACTTTTAAAAAAATTGAATCTCCTTGAATAATCAATTAAAAATCATAAAATAGTAATAAAATTTTGAGATCGGCGTTAATTTAATTACTATAACTTTTTATTACATCTATAACTTAAAATTACATCATTAAATTGGCGCCGACCTAAAAATTTTATGCGTTTTAGTTACTTTTTTGAAAGAGGTTTACTTTTTATTTTTTACTTTCTAGTGACTTTTCAATACGTAATTTGCACATTATAAACCGCCTTCTTCGTTAATATTTGGTTACTAGACAAAAAATTAAGTAAAATTTTAATGGGACCACCCTAAATATATGCCCAATTAAAGAGCAAAATGATCATCAAAATCGGTTCACAAATGTTAAAGATATATGGAACATAAAAAACATCTTTTTTTGGAGCTCATTTAAAGCGACTGAACCGATTTTAAGAACACTATATATGACCAATTCGTGAACATTCTGAACCAAATGAAATTTTTCAAATCGGTAACAACTGGTGGATATATCTAGGAAAAACCATAAAAACGCGATGAATTGTATTACCTCCTTTTTTATCGGTTAAAAATTTTAATAAATTAAGAACCTATTTTTAAGCTTTCAAGAAAATTTCATAAAAGATTTTTCAGGAGGATATCAGTTTTTATGAACTGGGCCTGCCACAACAAAGGTTATGCAAATATGAAGCAAAACCTAATAATATAATTTGTACACAAAACTACGTTACAATTATAAATTAACATATTGAAAATTAAATCAACAATCGATTATGTATTAGATCAATAATCTATTAAAGTGCTATTAAAATCCATAAAAAAAACTTTTTACAAAAACAATGAAAAATTCTTAAATGCATAATTTTTGATACCTATATTGATTTTTAGCAGCAAAAATCAATATCGTCTGAACCATCCTGTTCTTTTTAGGCGTAAAACTAACTACAGTAGTAATTTTTATTTGCTTGCAATAAACAAGAATCAATAATTTCTTTATTGACAGTAACGCTTGAAAAAATACAATTTTTATTAATACGTCGAAATCGCAACTTTGCAAAATTTAGTTGAAATTTAAACAACTACTGTGCGTGTTAGGGTTGTACTTCAACCCCTTAGCGACTGAGCTACATGACACATATTGGTAGACAAACAAAAAATTAGGTTTGCCACTATCCGCTTTTTTCATACATTTTTTAATAACTTTAAAAACGACTGAAGTCGATGCGATAAAAATGTATTTTCGTTGTATGAACTGATTAAAGTATGTCATTTCCATGCGAAAATCAGCTTCTTAAAAACTCAGAATATCAAGATGTTTATCGATCTGGCTCGTAAGTATAGTACGTGCCATGGATCTAAAAGGCTCGGAAGTTAGATGCAAATTGAGACTTGTGCAGGTACAGTCGGTTGAAAAACTACAATCTTACGCTATATTATTATTTAAAATTTTTTAATTTTTCTTTAATCTAAAGGTCTAATTCCTTGCATAAAATCATCCAAAAAATTATTTTTCGTGCTTGTCTATGCAAAATTGTATTAGGCATCTTGATCAATTAACAATCAAAGAAACAACTTAACAATAACGTACTGGACTGTACTTTATAGCAGGGAAGCGACAATTGACAAGACAACCGCAGCGATAACCAATCACCGACGAGCGCACGTTCTGTGCCGGTAACTGGGAGATGGTGGAAGTCTTCCTTTCCCACAAAACAACCAAGACGGCTCTAAAATATGCATTTTCGACGCCTTCAGACCTTTTAGAACCGTGGCGCGTATTATACAAGCGTACGTATATGTCTAATATTTGATTTTCGTAATCGAAAACTTAAGCCTTTAAACTATCAGGGTAGCGACGGATATTGACAGACATATTAACAAAAATAATTAAAATTTAAAAGCTGTTGTTATAATTGATTATTTATACGAAATTGAAAAATATATGCATTTGTGTACAACCGATTGTTTTAAAGAAATTATATTCTTTTACAAAATTGTGAGAGTCCCTGCTGTTCAACGTGAACAACATTTACATTCTACATTTTGTCACTTTTGTCGGTATATTGAACAAATAGATCAAAAACCATTTTACACACTGATATCATGATGATCAAAATAACGCCGATAAGAACGGCTGCTTTAATAATGTGAAAATGTATTGGTGACAGAATAAAGCTGCTGTCGTCATCATTAACCGACGTCGTATTCAGCGATGTTCCCAAAAACACGTCCTGGGTTTTTTCTCCTGTTGACATAGTTGTTATTAGTTCTGTGGCGTTTTCCACAATGCGCGATGTAATAAAGTTTGCAAAACTTTCAGATGACAAGGATTGTTCAGTTTTTTCTGTTTCAAGAATCGTTGGTTTTAAGGTCGGAGCCATTTTTTAATACAATTAAGTTTTGAATGTTTCAGTTATGAAAAATATTTTTGTTTCTTCAATTTTATGCACTATAATATTGATGTTTTGTTTTAATTGATGAACAACAATTTAAAACATTTTTATAATATAAATATTAATCACTTGTTATTCACTTTTCTCTTATTTGTTTTAATTTTACCTTTTATTCTTTTTAATTAGTTAACAACAATGACAAAACACATTTAGTTATTTCCTTCTAGAATTGAAATTTTTAAAAGATGAACCATTTTATAATTTAAAATTAAACAATTTTTATATAGATACACACACGAATTTGAACTATTGGACTTAAATGAGGAGGGGGGGTAAAATTTATCCACATTCAATTAAAAATTCAGATTTTTATTACATTTTGAGTTAACTGTACGTATAACAAATTGCAAACTGAGATCAATTAGAAAAATATTTTTTCATTGACCCCTTTTTTCCTACTTAGTGCTATACTTCTGTTTATTTGACAATTTTATTGAAGACTAAGAACTGATCATACCTACTTAATAAACATTACTTACTGTACTTTACTTGACTCAAATTAATACACTACAAGGAACAATTAAATGTTTTTCAGTGTTTGGCCGAATGCTTTAAACATTACTAACAATATTTCAATTAGCACTTATTCCTTTCATGAAAAGTAAAATATGTTTTCTTTGAAATTTATTAACATCACAAACCATAAAAACAACAAATTTTTAAACACATGCGATTTTCGTGTTACACAACTAAAAAGTTACACGTGTTCTATTCTTTTTGCTCTAAACACATATCCGTTTCTGTCTCACTTGCTTACAGCGATACAGCTAAAACATCAAACATTATTACTATTATGTTCTTTCTTTTATGAATGAATGCCAAAAAAATAATTTGCTTGGATACAGAACTATGATTTTTAGAAGCATGTATAGTGAAAATGTTCTTTAGCAAATTCTCTTTATAATACTTACCGTGTAGATTAAATTTTCTTACATCAAGACTTCCTTTAAATACATTGTTGAATTTGAGGGACCTCATATACTTCGATCACCAATCAAACTAATGTCTTGCACCCTTGCTTTGCTCATTCAATCTTCAGTTAAGAATTAATTAGCTATCAAATGATAAAATTTGCATTCGAATCTGTTTACAATAGCAAATTCAATCCGATTTTTACCTAAGCGAAGCCAAACGGACAATTATTATAGCCCTAAACCTTACTCAAGAAATAAGCTATTGAATGATAAAAATCGCATCGAAATCTGTTGAGTAGTTCTCGTGTTTTTAGCGAACATACAGGCAGACACGAACGGTGACTTTGATTTATATGCTCTTATGTAGTGATTGATACATACCTAGGTTTATTGCATAAAAAAGAATTTGATTCTCTCTCTCTGATCTTAGCAGTCTTACTTTTAATATGTATTTGTTTGGAATTTTAATTAGTGGTGTAGAAGTATTCCGGCTCTATGCCACAAATTTAAATTTAGAGGACAATTTTCTTAGTACGAGTAATATCTATCACTTTATTGTTTTTTTTCTTGCAAAATAGGACATTTTTGCTTTATTTAACGGAGTTCAAAACACCAAGTTAAGTCAACTTGATTTCTAGAAAACAATGCTTTCGAAAAAAAAATAGAATCTACTACGTCAGACAACCGCCTAATATCGACACAAAATTTGGAACTCTCGAAAATGGTAACTTCTGCACAGCTTTTGACATCGCGAATAAAGGACAGCGTAATATGAGTGCGAATAACGTAAGATGACCACCTAACTATAACGATTTCCCATTTTCCCAAAAATAGGAAGACTAATAATTTAAGTCTCCTTAGATTGCTCTCGTAGTTGGTGGAAGCAAAGGTGTTTTTAACTTTCCAGTACATTGGGAAGCTATTGTAATTGAGTCCGAAAATCGAAATCAAAAATGCTTCAAGGTCACTCCACCATTTTTACACTATTTCTCTCTCTCTCTCTCTCTCTCTCTCTCTCTCTCTCTCTCTCTCTCTATGTGTGTGTGTGTGTGTGTACGTAGTCATTTCTTTCTAAAACGAAATCTCAAGAATAAAAAAATGATGGCGTCTACATTAGTGAACCAATCAACGTGTCTTAACGTAAATATGATATGAAAGAAATGTTTTCAAAATCGGTTCGGTCGTTCTTTTTGTTTAAGCAAAATAAACGTAAAAAAGTGGATGTTACACGAAATCTGGCGAATAAATGTTATTTACTTTATTTGCATGCCACTCGAAGCGTGTTAACATCGGTATGAGCTGAAAGAAATTTTATCAAAATCGGTTCAACCATTTTTTTAAACAAAAGTACTGCAAAGAGTTTATTTTAAATGTTTTAAATAAGATTTCTCGGGTCTAATTTGTCAATGTCATACTGGGAATTTACTTGTGAGAACCTTGTATACAGGGTGTCTCATCGAACGTTGGCTAACATGGGTAACTTTGTTATTAGTGGAGATAGAAAGTCGGTTAAATGGGCAAAGTAGTGCAGAAAATTGGGCTCATTAACATCCCGTCGAAAAAACAATTGAATTTTGACACCCTATGAATTTATTCAGAAAATAGTGAAAATTGCCATTTATGAAAACTGGCCATAACTTTTTTATTTATGAAGATATTTGAAAATTTCATTAACCATTTTTTGATAACTTTTTAAGGTCTTTTCAGTGGCGTAGGTTTAATTTTTTTATTTCCACTACATAATGAGATATTGACATGAACTTTGGTTTTTCTTATGGACGGCATTTCTGATTTTCAGATATTCGAATTCTACTTATTTTTCTGAATAATTTGACATAGCATATCCCATATCTAAACCAATTAGAAGCTACAAAACTGACAAAAATAGCTTTTTGGCGTTATCAAAGTGTGCCGTGTAAAACGAAATTTGTTGAAACAAATACATATCGACAGGTTAACAATCTGTCAAGCGATCGCTATAGTTTTACTAATTAATTTTGTTTGATTTACTCTCTAAGATGGCTCAAGCATTCTCAAATTTGGAGAAACAGGCTATTTTTGCGCATACATTCAGCGTAACAAAAATACCACGTGGGCTCAAGCACAATACTTGAACCTTTATCCGGAAAGGCGACAGCCTTATTCAATAACTTTTAGGAACTTTTCTCCATTAATTTCAACGTTTGCTAACCCTAATTCTTCTTCACAGTGTTGAATGTTGCCTTTTTTCTTTGAAAATGAACCGTATACCTTTAAATTTCTATTTAAGTTCCTAAAAGTTATTGAATAAGGCTGTCGCCTTTCTGGATAAAGGTTCAAGTATTGTGCTTGAGCCCACGTGGTATTTTTGTTACGCTGAATGTATGCGCAAAAATAGCCTGTTTCTCCAAATTTGAGAATGCTTGAGCCATCTTAGAGAGTAAATCAAACAAAATTAATTAGTAAAACTGTAGCGATCGCTCGACAGATTGTTAACCTGTCGATATGTATTTGTTTCAACCCTTGCTGTGTATTTTGGGACCCTTGCTGTACATTATTTATGTCAATGATCTTCCTTTATTTTTGAAAAAAGAAAACGTCGAAATAATAACCTATGCGGATGACACATCCATTATTATAAAAGGAAAAACGATAGAAGAACTAAAAAACCAAGCAGATTTTGTGATAAGTACCTTAACAAACTGGTTTAATGCGAACAACCTGTATCTAAACATATCAAAAACAAATTATTTACATTTTAAAACAAGTAGAAACAAAAATGATATAAAATTAAACGTACAAATAAATAATGAAATGTTAAATAAAGTGGCGAGTATAAAATTTTTGGGAGTATGGCTTAACGACACGGTTGACTGGTCCACACACTGCGAGAAATTATCTGCAAGACTGAGACAAATTTGCTTTATGTTCAATGTGCTAAAAAGTCAAATCCCAATTAAAACTTTAATAATGGTGTATTATGCACAAGTTTTCTCAAGAATAAATTACGGAATAACACTTTGGGGTAATTCGAAATATTCAAGAGATGTATTTATAATACAAAAACGGATATTAAGAATAATGGCCAACATAAGGCAAACGCAGTCCTGCAGACCTATATTTAAGCAGTTTAAAATTCTTCCGTTATCATGCGTATACATATTGGAATGTTTAAAATCAATTAAAAATAACGGAGATCAATGCATTCTTAACAGTGATGTCCATAATTATTGCACTAGAGACAGCTTAAATATTAGAACACCCAAACATAACTTGTCATTTTTTGAGCAAGGCCCTACATATTGGGGGAACAAGTTTTATAACAAATTGCCTTCTAATATTAAAGAAATTAAAAATACCAGTACTTTTTTAAAAACGTGCAAAGCCATGTTAAAGAATAAGTGTTATTATAGTTGTATGGAGTATTTAAATGACACAATCTGATTTTGTATGTACCTTTTCTCTCTTTTGACTTTTCAATATGTAATGTATACATCATTTGAATAAATAAATTATTATTATTATGTTTTACACGGCACACTTTGATAACGCCAAAAAGCTATTTTTGTCAGTTTTGTAGGTTCTGATTGGTTTAGATATAGGATATGCTATGTCAAATTATTCAGAAAAATAAGTAGAATTCGAATATCTGAAAATCAGAAATGCCGTCCATAAGAAAAACCAAAGTTCATGTCAATATCTCATTATGTAGTGGAAATAAAAAAATTAAACCTACGCCACTGAAAAGACCTTAAAAAGTTATCAAAAAATGGTTAATGAAATTTTCAAATATCTTCATAAATAAAAAAGTTATGGCCAGTTTTCATAAATGGAAATTTTCACTGTTTTCTGAATAAATTCATAGGGTGTCAAAATTCAATTGTTTTTTCGACAGGATGTTAATGAGCCCAATTTTCTGCACTACTTTGCCCATTTAACCGACTTTCTATCTCCACTAATAACAAAGTTACCCATGTTAGCCAACGTTCGGTGAGACACCCTGTATAGTTCTAATATACGACTCACCTAACAGCTTGTTTAAATTAAACTTATGATAGTTACAAACTGAACAAATTTCAATCTTAGGGTGAAGCTAAACGTTTTAAACACATCAAAACAATATTATACTGAATGATAACAACTTTAAATTAACAAAACTGAATGCAATTATAATTTTAAATATTGATTTCTACAAATGTTTATGTTGGCAGTATTGTCAGGAAATCAAATATCCGCGACGTAAGTGTTAAAGTAACTTCTAAAATAAATAAATTCTTTATTTGGGGAAATGCTTAGCCGTGAATCTTTACAATTCATAGTTCATACCCTCTGAAAATATTAAAATATTGAGAGCAAATAAATTAAATGATGTGCCAGAAACGAATTCGATCACCCAGCCGTTTTGTCTACTCTACATTTGCATGTTACTATGAAATAGGTCGCTATTTTTATACCTGAATCGCCTTAATTAAACGATGTAATTACGTTTATAGTTTTTGTAAACATCTGACTGTTTAAAAATATTAAAATTATAATTACATAGATATAATGTCCTAAATAAAAAAATGTTAAAAATAATTTGTATCGTTCTATTTTGTATTTTCACTATGATACAGTTGAAATCCATTAACCTTCTATAATTTCAATAAGGATGTACCTATAAATGGTATCTCAGATCACATAGAATGAAATTTTGTCAACTTATTGCTTCATACATCTGCAATAAGTACCCAAAAACTGTTTTTAAATAGTTTAGAAAATTTATAATTATGAAATTAACATATATGGGAAATATGGGAAAATCGCGCATTCATAGTTAAATACTGGTAAAACATAATTTATAATTTTTAAAATATATTAGTCGCATATCTAAGAAACTCTTTCAAAATTTTATGTATGTCACCATACCTACCGCTTGATAACTAACCAATGAAATTGTAAGATTTAATATTAGTTCAATTGAGACGCATACTAGTCTGACAGACTGTACAAAATTGCAAAAATTGACATATTTTTTTTATTTGTGGATATTTTTTCAAAAGATAAAAACTTTCTGCAAACACTTTTCAACGTTAAAAAAATATCGCTTATTAGTGTATTTGCCATAAGGCAACATACACTATTGGCGTCGGTCGGATGGCGGGACCTAGGGGTCGGACCAAAATTTCTCGACGTTTCATAACCTCCTAAACACTTTGCCACCATTTTTAAAAATGTTTATATATATATGTATATATATATATATATATATATATATTTATATACGTATATATATATATATATATATATATATATATGTGTACGCGCGATAACTTTCGAAAGAGTTAATTGATTTCAACGAAATTTAGGCCACGTGTTGAAATCCATCACCGCAAGAAGCCTATTTAAAATGGGCCTAATCGGGCCATTTTAAGGGTAGTTTTTAGGGGTTTTTGGGCCCCAAAATTCCGAAAAAATTCTCAGAATCGTTTCAAAATTGATATTTAACCTGTCAGTAGCAATTAAAAAGTGCCCCTAAAATTTTAATAAAATCGGCTCAACAGGACCGGACTTACAAATTTTTTGAAAACACTAATTTGCAGATAGTGACTTATTTATTGAAGGGTGTATTTAATTCGGTGTAGACGTTAGATTGATAATAATATTACAATTAAGAAAAAAATGTTATTTTAAGGGGTGTATTAAGGGGTTAAATTTTTTATTTTGCCCAAAAACAAACTTAATTTCACATAATAAAAGTATAAAACCACGCGGCCCTATACAAGCAAATACACTATATTGTCGGCAGGGTTTTGGCACTGCGACCCGGGTTTTTCAATTGTTTGATATCAAAGTCAACTTTGTTATTTCAAATAGAAACCATAGTTGGCTGTGACTTTAAAAATAGGCTTTCCAAAAATATATGTCAAGATATAGATAGTCATTCTTGCTGTCAATGTAACATATATCTCTTTAAAAATGGCATTTTGGTAACTTTTAACACATATTTGACAAAGCAACTTGATATTTACCAAAAAATTTAATGTTATAAAGAAGTTGGTCTTTAAAATTATTTAAAAATCAATTCAGACTAGTTTGACTGGAATAGAGGGATGACAACTAAATGGACAGTTCATCTACGACAAAACTTTTCTTTTCCGTGGTCAGCTGTGTTATGAACGCTACCAAAATGCCATTTTTAAAGAGAAATGTGTTATATTGACATCAAAGATGATTAGACATACCTTGACATATAAATTTTTGGAAAGTCTTTTTTTTCCGATTTTCTGAATTCAAAGCCAACAATGGTTTCTATTTGAAATAACAAAGTTGACTTTGGTAACAAACAATTGATAAGCGATATTTTTATAACAAATGTGTCTTATTTCACGCCGAAAACTGCTTGCAGAAAGTTTTTATCTTTTGAAAAAATATCCACAAATAAAGAAGTTATGCCATTTATTCGAAATTGGTCAAATGTCAATTTTTTACGATATTTCGTAAACGGTTACCTACAGATATCGAAATACGGTTTCCACTAATCGACATTTCACAAAAATCGAGCTCTAGACTCATAAGTAGGTTTTTCTCTAGTCTGGAAATAGGGAATACTGCCAAAATCAAGCAATTTCAGACATTCTGTACGTGGGGCGGCAAATTCAAGATTGCATACAGGTGCATAGATGACTAACGACGGGCCTGATGCAGACCCAGCGTCCAGGAAATCCCGGTTATGGTTTGCTATATACCTACTCGATACATACAGCAAATTAATTATTTAAGGCTGTCGGAACGCTCTGAATTTAAGCTAAAAATAGAGCTTCGGCTGTCAACTGATTGTAGACTTATTCGTCAACACTCTGCAAAAATTCTTTCTCTATAAGGAAGATAAAGGACAAATCTAGGTCTCTAATGGACTACTTTTGTAATTTATGTACGATTTACTAGAAAAAATTTGGCATTAATTGTGCTAAAAAAACACACGTTTTCAATGTCACACTACGACCTTATTCGTACTTATTTCACAAAACTGTTCCATCACATACCTAAAGTGACTCTTCTTTTTTCGGAAAAGTTTTTTAAATCTTCAAAATATCTCCAAAAATTAGAATAATCAGTTGACAGCGGCACCCTTGCAATAACATTTTTTAGCCTCGTAGTTGGCACCAGCCAAAAATTGAAACGTGCGGATGATTTGAGCGAGACAGAGCTAAAGAAGGCCACACTCACAATATGGCTTTTGCCTACCTCGCCCCTTGCCGCTGGGTTTCAGCACAAACAAAATTCGGAGCGTTCCGACAGCCTTAACACAAGAGCATGGTTCACGAATGTTTTGATTATCGATATTAACGAAATCATTAAAGCGTTTAATTAAAACTAAACATTATTTTATATTGATTAGTTAATAAAATAGTTTTTGAATTTTGGCATTCATTCAACATTTACCTAAAGCTTACATAAATTATTTTTATTTTAATATAGTCATGTAAAAGAATAAATAGCAGGCTAATTAGCCGGTTAAAAATCCGCTTAAATATCCGCGAATATTTATTTTAAATTTAATTATTAATATACAAAGCTACGCAAATTCCGGTCGAGATTTTAATTTTATAACCAATATCTACATAAATATAAAAACATTATTTAATGAATTCTTTATATTCTACTATTGAAAATTGCTTTATTGTTTTGTTTTTTGTTGCTCTAAGGAACAGAAACCGGAGACTTGTTTTATAGCCGACTAATTATCCGGCTAAAATGGTTCCAATAAAAAATAACCGCTATTAAACACTTCTTTTTATAAGCTTTTTTATAATTTGAAACCGTTTTAATCTTTTCATAAATATATTAAAACAATAAAACACGAGACATTCAGCTTGTTAAGCATCAAGAATAGAAACCGACCTATAACTGAAACCGCAGATCGCAAGTCTAAATTTCAAAAAACCTACTAACAAATTAAACCTGTTCAGCTTACTAAAAGCTCCCTGTATAACACGTTAAGTAATTACTAACATTCTTTGTAACTTGTAAACACCTAGTTTAAATTTCACATGCGTCTAAACACATTTTAGAAAACAAAAACTGTTAAAAATTCACCAACGAAAATCTATATGACACGAAAATTCAATAATACAACTTTAACAATGTGCGGTAGCCAACTGCAAAACATCTAGCTGAAGCTGCGTGTGCGCCAAGTTGAAAGTTAATTGTGTAGATAAGTCAAGTGTCAAGTAGTTAAAAGAAAAGTTTAAAACATACGCAGCATGCTATAGTTTAAAGCTTGTTTGTTCGTGTTGCCAGTGTAGTGTAAAAGAGTATCTATAGAATCGGACCACGCGAGCTTCAAAAAATTTACTTATTTTCAAATTTCACTAGGGTAATGCGACGCAGTATCGATGCCACGCGACAACAAGTGCAAGTAAAACTCGCACCTTCAGGGTTCCGTAACGTTCTAACAATTTCATATGGTTTACAATAATTTCACAAGATGACGCCACTTTCGCTTACTTTTGACACTTCCAATGGTACACTTAGTTAAAGGCCGTATTTTTTTATTGCGCTGAACTGGAAGTTTAAATTTTTTACAGGACTATGAAGTTATAGACCTTAATATTTGATATTAGTTTTGGTATGTGATATTTTCACATACAACTAAAACTTTTCGGATTTTTTCCTTTACTTATGCTATGCTAAATTTCAAGATTCTTGGCCAACGGGAAGTGTAGGTACTACAGTTTTTGATTATCAATAAAATACATTAATTATTTAAACAATGAGTTAGAAACTTGCTTTTTTACAGAATTACAGAGTAAGTACTAGGTAGTAGCCTTTAGTATTTGATATTAATTTCATCTTTATACAGACAAACAGACAAAAAAGACAAGGATTTCGTTTTTCATTCTAAGGTAGCACAGAACCTTAAAAAATTTCAGTTCAATCGGAAACCGGGAAAGGAATCAAATTTAACTTGCAAGATTTGATCGGACAGACATACAGACACCGGGACAAATGAAACTAAATAAAAGTTTGTAAAAATCAAAGCTTCAGAGCTTAATCACGTTTCTGACACGGTCACACTGCAGTGCAATTTACATAATAAACCAACGTGGAATGCAGGAAGTAGAATGAATGAATTGTAGATTATAGACGCTCAACATCTCAGATCATCAGCGTCACAGGAAGTAGAAAGAAATACGCCTAGTTTCATTTTCCTACTTACTATAGTATAACCATCAACATGAAAAACCCGGTTACTGAGATGATGATTTTTTATTTAAAAAAAAAAACTGGAAATTTAAACTTCATTAATCTTAAATCTGACCAGTTATGGTTTTAAGGTAGTTGTCGTGGTTAAGGCACACCGTCAGAAAATTCTTTATTTTTGTATACTTATTAAGGACATGATAATACAATTACCCTGAAAATTTGAAGTCGATCGACCGTATATAATCCGAAATAAATTCAATTAAAAATTGGATAATTAACATCGATTGTATACGATCTCTGCAGTTCTGAACCAGTTTCTTATTTATAAAAAAAGAACTAACTGTCAGAAACTTTCCAAAAACTGACAGTGTTTCAATGCATTTGTTATGAGTTTAAAAAAAATAAGAAAAATTTTTTGACCGTCTAATTATTTATAAATAACGGTTTAAAGTTCAACAATTTATATAAAAGTATACATGCATATGAACACTGTATGGGTTACGTTTCCACGGGTACAGTCTTGCGTTCAAATTATGGGTCACTTAGCTACAAGCTAGTATACTTTTGTGGCGCGTATAATCTACAACTTTTTAACAATATTGTACCACGACAACTACCTTAAATATTTCAAAATACGAATCCAAATGGATTTTTATGAAAGTGAAATGGTTATCACAAAATATAAAGTAATTGTTAATATATTATTATTACAGCAAGTCTACTATTGTTAACAAATATTAATTAATTGTGGCATCAACAATACGTAGCGCCTCTGTTGAGCTGTCAATTTGCACGGCCATTGCGGTCATAAAACTCGATGATATACGGTTACGGATGCTGGATGCATACGGTTTGCATCAGACGCTATCTCACATCAGTCAGTTCATTAGAACAGCTCTTGATTGATTGACGGCCCGTGCAACTAAAAGTAAACACCAACAGTGCTTTATTTATGCGAGGAAACTTCTATCTGTCTTCTATACACACACATATTTTAATGTATGTTAACACCAGGAGGTTCAACTGCACTCCAGTTTAGGGCTACCATCGGCTCAAAATAAAATGTAGCACGCCAGATGTATTTTCCGTTTACCATACAATATTCCTAAATCGTCCCATAATAATAAAGAAATAATCTATTTCCATAATATTGAATATAAGTTAGAGAGAGAGAGAGAGAGGGAGAGATTATGGATTATAGACGCTCAACAGCTGAGGTCATCAGCATCTAGAATGTTAGTTAGGGGAGGTGACTGTAAAACGAAAAGAAAAATTATTTTAGCCTTTAGAGACATTCTTCCTCTTTTTTGAAGTCGGTTCGATTTTTTTAAATTTTATTCAAAATTGTTTTTATTACTGGTTGAATGGTTGTTTATAATTCAAAAATACGCGTAGGACGTCAACGTTGTAAACCTTTATTCATGAAACTAAAAATTTTAACATTGCTGTATCAATTTATTTTGGACTGTTTGTTATACTTATATAAAAGTCAGCATCAACAGCCTAGAGTCTCCAAAAACATTTGTACTTTGTAAGTCCACCATACTGTTCAACAGTATCTCGAGGGCAAGATGGTTCCAGGGGGGGTTGCACCCCTCAAAACAAAAACACTTGACTGTGAACCACAAAACACCTAGATGTGTGTTCTGTATTGTGTAATCTTAAGACTTTGCATTACAGTGAAATAAACTTCATTTATCTGCTGTCAATCTATTCGCATAATAAAAGTACCTATTTGTGCTTTTTTTTAACTTCCAATGTTTGTTTCATAAGAAGAATGGTGAGTGTGAACCGAATTTATAGATATAGTTCTTTTTATATCAATATTTGAATGCAACAATTATTTTAAAAAAGGCATGTGTTGTGACTCGCGGCACACACGACCCAAGTGATACTTGTTATCTATGAATAATACAATAATAGACGTTGAGAAGGGTGGCTGGGGCCGTCGTGACATCGGAAAAATTTCCGGTGGCCGCCAGGCATCGGAATTTCTTGCTGAACAGACGAGCTAATTTTCTTTATGTTTTATTGTTACAGACTAGTTTATCAATATACATTCTTGTTTGAAAATACATAGTTTTTGTTTTATATTTTTTTTCTGCCTATGATTACCTTTACCACCCATCCGTTGGATTTTTTCTTCAAATAAGGTAAAATGCGAGTTTAAACTTCTCAACATGCTTTAAAATTGCGTCTCTATAAGTCATGATTACAAAATTTTCTTTCGAGGACAGACTCCCTCCCTCCGAAGCCTCCCTAGAGAGTCCCCTATTGCACCAGCTTTGCCAACCTTCTTATGGGCCGTTACTCTCATCTATCTGGGATTTTTTTAGATACCCCATCTACCTCTGTAGTCCAGGGAAATTGTAGATGAAAAAGGTGTTACCTTGCAAAGAGTCGGGTAAAAGATTTTTTTTTGACGTATGTATATTGAGACTAACATGGGAAAATTTTCTGTGGTCTAAAAACCTTAAAATTTTTAGACTTTTTTTCAATTCTCCTTTACTAGATATGTGTGTTTATGATAGCCATAGATAAGAAATACGTTTGTGGTACTTATTTCATGTAAACCTAATCCACTACATGCAGGGACATTTTGTAAAATTTGCCGCCCTCCTTTCAGTTTCATTTTCTCTTTGTCATACACATTGCTTCTGAAATTTAAAATCGACCCAGCAGTTGCATCACCCGCTCAAGTCTGTCACCCCAAGTAAGTACCCTTATTAATACGTCCCTGACAGCGTTGTTGTTTCATCTTTGTTTATTTGAAAGTTGGAGACTGTCAAATGTTTTTTTATCAATCTCATTTCTTTACTTAAAACACTTCATCAAATGAGCGCTCACGGTGTTTGCTAAAAGCCAGAGCCCGCGTCCAAAAATAAACGTACTCAAATCTCTCAAAAAATGTAATATTTTTTTGATAAATTTTCAAAAGGGTTCTTAGAGAGCATAAAATTTCCGAAAAATGTCTGAACTTCCGAAACTCTGAATTTTTTATCAATGATTATTATAGACTATAGTATCTAGATAGCAAATTAATTGTCCATTATTCAACATTACTTGCAAATTGCAATGTCTAAACATACTAATCATTTTTAATTTCTAATCCCTTCTCTCCCACCTAAAACTTTACTTACAGTTCCGTTAACGGCAAAAATGCTTTGTCGAGAATAGTTAAAAAATTATTTCGGTTCAACAAAGCGTTCAATGTTTCTCAGATACAACAAAATTAACCCGGCGTGAATGAACCAGGGTTTTTAGCACCTACTAGTGTATAAAAACGCACACACTTGTCACAATTGACAGTATCCTACCTTCTGCGCCTGGGTAACTGCCTTCTTGGAAATAATGCGTCGATTGTTGAATGCGAATCAGTATTGCGCGTGACGTCGCTGCTGATAGGAGAGTTCAAAGTACATTTGGGCATATTTTACCCGAGTTCATAGTTCGCGTGATAAATATTTTTTACGATATTTTTATATTTTCCCTTGTTTTTTTAGATTTACGTAATAAATAATACTTGATTATTCTTATTTTGTTTGTGATGGAAGACGAAATGATAATACGCCATTTGGAAGAATGTTCTTTGGACGAAAGTTTATTTTTACGTATATTATAACAATATCCTATTAGGTACTTCATTTAGATAAGAAAAAACTATTTCAAGCGATAAATATTGTAATTGATAACCGGGTAAAATTCACCCTGGTTCATTGACGATGTGATTGAAATGAGGTTCATTTACGCCGGGTTAAAAAAAATAACAAAATATGTATCACAGTATGATAGAATAATATTATTATAATTTTATTTTCTTACAAAAAAAAGATTGTATAACTTTTCTTATTTAAATTTACTGTCAATTTATTTATTAATATCAACATAATCTAACTCAGCAGGAATTCCAAATTGTTTATTCAATGTTTCTTCTTCGATAAAGAATTTGTTCCTCGCCCATGACTTCACCGCATAAATATTATCAGTCCATCTATTTATGGCTTCCTGAAGTGTTTTAATTTCAGACTTCATTTTTTCAATAACTTCTGGATCATTATCTTTGTATTTTTGTATTTCACGTTTCAGTTCATTTTCGATAGTTTGTAGTTCATCAATTTTATCCATTAAATTATACCGTTCATCTGTAGTTTCCCGACCAATCCTAGCCGCTGATACATTTTCTTTAGTCTTCTTTAATTTATTTTTACTGTCGGTTAATTTCTCGTTTAAATTATCTAATTTTCGTTTTCGAATATGTCTAGCTTTACTAGGATAAGCCCAAAAATAAACTGAAGTCCCGATTTTGTCTGTATCAACTAAACCATCATCCACTAAACTTTGAACAACGTCTTTAACACTCTGGGCAATTATTCCTTTTTCTTTCGGAGCAATTTTTTCTAATTCTCTTAATTGGAAAAATTCTTTCTTTTCATAAAATAACTGCAGCATTCTGGTGCGTTTTTCTTCCGCACTTACGCCTTTACGTTTCGACATTTTTTAACAAATTTACTGAAAAAATACAAAATCTAGGTCATAAAAATTTGTCTTGTTCATGTTTTACAATTTATTGTAAATAATAAATAGCCTAAAGTGCATCAGGGAAGGCCCTACTATAACAAACGACCACTCCAGACACTGCCCTGGACGAGCGCCAAAACAAAAACTATTATTATCACTCAGCTGAACTGTACGGAGCTGATTGAAACCTGATTTTTTTTATAGACGAAGGGGGTGCTATATGAAAGCCGCTCCACTCTGAAAATACCTAAAACATCCTGTTCGTATCTTAGAAGGGCTGCGCCGGCTGCACAAAGTACGCTCCGTGTTCTGTGGCCGGCTGTCTATTACATAGCCTGTGACCCCCGTAGCTACGCCAATGATGACAAACTATTACTTGAAATGCGCAGATCAAACCAAAATTTTGCGCTCAACAGAACAGAACGATAGTCCTTTTTGCGCAAAGTGAACATATTTTATATAAAAAAGTATCATACAATTTTAAGCTCTATTTTTATATTTAACATTTATACGTAGAGTAAATAAAATGCAAAGAAAATTATAAGACACTACTTATGCAAGTAATAAGTATACATTTTTGTAAATCACATACATATAAATACTTCGACGCAAAACGAAAACGATTCTTTTGATTTATTTTGAAAATACATACCTACCTATCACTAAAATCGGCTATCAATAATGGAAACGGTGTATGTATCTTATTTAATTAATTAAACAATGGTTAATAATTACTATTTGTTGTCAATAAAGTGAGGTTAAAAAGTTTGACACTTGAGAGTTAAACAACTAAAGCACGATTCACAATTGTCACTGCCCGAAATAGGTCAGTACAAATTTCAAAGAAATATAATAACTGCGAAACGTCGTTGGTTACGAAAATCGTAAATATACGATTTGCTGTCTTAATTATTTTAAAATTTATAAATATAACTAAATTTCTGAAGCATTAATCTATTTTCTCTTGTGTTAAAAACTCTAAAAAAGGCAACTTTCCCAGAATAAGTTATGCCAAAAAAGATTATTTTTATTTACAATTATTTTACATTAACATTAAATATATTTACTATTTAATTAATATTCACTGACATTTGTGAATAACTTTTCATATTAAAAATATTAACAAAACAAATGATATTCTAATAAAGTTAAAAAAACAAAACTTGAAATTTTTGGCGCGTATAAATAGATTTCAAAAATATAAAAAAAGAAAGTAACAAAGTACAACTGTTACGTCACATCGCACTTTATTGATACAAATTTTGTTTCGCAATAGCGTGAATTATGGTGCAAAGTGCAAATGATTACGCATTATTGGAAAGCGTTATAAATTACGATTAAAATTATCGTGCGCCATACTTAATTGTTAATTGTGTTGTTTTTTGTTTTTTTTATTGTTATTATTTTACTAAGATTATTAATAAGACATTGTTTTTTTTTGACAAAAAAGAATGGGAAACGCTAGCTCATCAGATATAGAATGGATGAGAGTTTACAATGGAATTAAAGAAGCCCATGATGAGGCCTACAAGTGCATCGATGAAGCAATACGATTGGAGGAAGCGGAAAGACCTTACGAGGTTATTTTTTTTTACATTTGTTCCCAGTTATATTTCTTTTAACATTTTAAATTATGAAGTAATTTTTAGGCTATAGAAAAGTACAAGAATGGAATATCAATGATCGATAAAGCTCTAGCTTACACAGTCGAATGTCCATCAAATCCCGATGACACATGGGAAAAAGCCTGTACAATGGTCGTCAAAATGAAAAAAACTCGGGCAGAGGTATTAATGCGCATTAGCAGTATTCAGTCATCACCAGATTTCTTCATTCCTGCGCCACCACCGCCTACATACGATGAGGCTGTATCGGATGCCAGTTCCGATTCAGGAAATAGACCAAGAACGTACAGTGAATTGGCAACAGCACTGGAAGAATTGCATATCGATACACCGCAAGGACAAAGCAATCTTCTGTATACACAAGAACACGTTCAATTGTATTTTATTTCACCAGATGGAACAGTTACATCCACCGCAAAGCCAGATACACTGAATATCTGTTATATTGAAGGTACAATTTCTATAAATAAATTGAATAATGATACAATAAATCAAACTCATTACAGACAAATATTAAAAACAGTTTTTCTTCATACCCTGTCGAAAATACGCACTTTCGGTTTTGATTTTAAGGCAGAAAGCGTAACATTTATGCTCTGCACTGGGACTAAAGAGTTTTCTCGTGCACACTAATACGTGAGACAGCCGCCAGTCAGTAATAGCTAACAGCTGTTGCGTATAACCTCAAAATTGCTCACTTGAAAGTTATTAAACTTTTCGTATAATGGTGAAAGTACGTACTTTCGACCGGGCATAAAGACACACAGGCAGAAAGATGAACGCCCTTAACTACGCGACATGATGCCCTCGGATTCGCCTCTGGCATCATGTCGCGCAGTGCAAGAATTTTAACTTTCTGCCCTTGTAGTTTGATATAATTTATGCCAAATCTCAAGTCTCAACTAGTTTCAGGTAGTAATTTAGTTCTAAATTTGTCCCGTATTTGCAAACAATCAACCAGCGGTTGATTTTCTGCTATTTAAAATATTTGTTTGTACTGTTCTTGCTTTGTAGTATAGGCATACCCAACTATCAGATCTTAAAGTGAATTTTATTGTGAATCGAATAATTGTTTTTGATATTTATTTTGTGAAATGTTTAATATTTAAAAACGTTTGTAGAAACTGAACAGACGCCTCCATCCACATTTCTTCAAATTGGGGAGTGGGTTTATCCATTAGTGTCCGGTGTGTCACCATGCTATCGAAGTGAATTTGGTGCATTTATTTTACCAGATATTACTGCTGAAACACCAGGTAAATATAAAAATGCATTTATTACGGGACAGCAATAAATAGCAATAAGAAAAACAAACAGTATTACTGTCAGGCCTTGAACTCAAAATATACCATAGTTCATTGAAAACCAAATATGTATTCGGTTACCATAAGTTATAAAATGTCCATCATAAATATCCGAGGCGACTTCTTGTGAAACCCACAGTACCAATAGAGAAGCAATAATTTCTTACTTATATGAAGAATAAACAACTAAATTTGAAGTATATGCGAAAATCTTAAAATATTGCCAGTAGAATAGCTACAGTGGAATCCGTTTATAATGACATCGAAGGGAATTGACAAACACGTCATACTAAGCGGACGTCATACAAAGCATTTTTGTGAAAAAAAAAACTTTCTTTTTTTAGGTAGCATAGGGCCGCTGACGGGTATCCTTTGTTTCGCGTGATTTTAAACTACTGAATTAACGCTTGATCAACATTTTCTTGCGCGATTTTCGAAGCCTCTTCGGTTTCAAAACATTTGAATTGAACGATCGCTTAATCCGGTTCTTGTTTTTGAAAATCATTGAGATTGTCGAATGACCCACGCCCAATTCCTCTGCGAGAGATGAGCTTGATTCTCCATTTTCTAATTTGCATATTATTCACCTTTCTCCTCAATCGTAAATGCTTTACGACGTTGAGATGACATTTTTTACATAGGATATCACTAAAAACAATGCGTGACGTTCAACTATCAATTACTCACTGAGATTCAAAACAAAAACAAGCCACGTGCCGAACGTCGTCGGGAATCAACGAACGTTGCCGAAGGTGTAAAGAATCATGTCGGTCACTATAGACGGACAAAATTTATTAAAAATGGGTCATAATAAGCGACATGTCACTGTAAGCGAAGTCATTGTATCCGACTTTGTTACAAAGAATTTTATATGAAAACCAAACCTCGTTGTGTAATTACGTCATAATAGGCGGTTGGTCAATATAGGCGGAGTCATAATAAACGAATTCTACTGTATATGGTTTGCTATCATTACAATGCTATATAAGAATTATCTATTTTCAAACAACCCAAATCTTTCCGCTTTCGCGGCGGAATGAGTTATCAGTTACTCTACGGTGCTATATCTCAACAGATCATCTTTTTCGTAATAAATCAAATTGCAACCGTAAATTCACATCATGCGAGAGCTAATTTTTAGCTTAGATAACGCTAGACATGAACCTTTACAGTAGTGAAAGTTTGTGAGTGAGTCTATTTATTAAATCAAACCTAAGTCCCCGAATATATTATTTATATCATAAAATCGGAAGAAATAATCTTAGATTCACTCAAAAACTCTCAGTACTGTGAAGATTCATGTCTAGCGTTACCGAAGCTAACAATTAGCTCTTGTACGATGTTAATGCAATTTACTTTTTTATGAGAAAAATTAACTGTTGAGATAGGGCACCGTAGAGTAACTGATAACTCATTCCGCCGCGAAAGTGGAAAACTTTGGGTTTAAGTTCCGACGGTGACAGTTGTTTGAAAATAAATTATTCTAATATAGCATTGTAGCAATGGATGTTTCTTAACAATGATAGCAAACTATGTAGCTGTTCTACTGCTTATTAATTTAGTCTTACGAACCATACCGTAATGAAGAATTTACTAATTGAAGTATCACGTATTTTATTTAATTAAAGAACATTTGAGTTTTAGGTTAATATTATATCTAATTGAATGTTGCATTTTTCATTTTTTTAATGTAACATTTTTTCAAATGTAGGATGCGCTGTTGGGTTGATTCTACCGCCAGATGCTGATGCAACAATTTTACTTGAGTTACTCGAAAATATACTCCATGGAGTGGCAAGACCAATTGATAAGAAAGCCGGCCGACAAAGAAGAGAACTTCCAGGAACTATTTCCAATGGCATAGTAAACGGGGCCTATTACATATCTCAAGGATTAATTAAAGGCGCATCGGCAGTCGGTTCGTTTATCAACTATGGCACACCGAAATTGATTAATCGAATGACGCCTGCCGAAGCACCTCAATCCATACCTCCAAAAGTAACTAGAAGCTTTCAAACAGTTAGAAATGTTACGGGTTCAGCGGTCCAAGTTTCTGGTTATGTTGGTATGTAAAAAAGTCTCAAAATAATTGTTTACTATCGGAAATTTCACTATAAATACTGCTAAATAAATACACTCTATTTCTTGCAAATAAATCTAAGTATTATGAAAATAGGTTTTATTTTTTATCTAAAAAATTTAGATAATAATTAAAGTTGTGTGTGACAATAACCTTCTTTGCCTCATATTTGTTGTAAAAATATTCATGGTGAAAATATTGAAGTGCTTCATCAGTTTCTACACTACAAGGGTGGCTCAAGATTACTAAAATACTAAAAGTTTGGGCGTAAGGGGCTATAAACATGGTCATGTCTGTGATTGGTTGAGTCAATTGCTTACGTCAGCAATACCCATGGCTTGGTTATTCAAATATGTTTATCCCAACTGTTTGGAAAAAGACTCCACAAGCCTACTTCCCCCGCCCTCTCTCGCGTCTAGCCCTGTCACAGCTTCAACAATGTTAACACCCAACGTCGACGTTTGCTTTACTACGCAACATTAAAACAGTGCTTGAAGGTGTTTCAATTTGAAATTTTATTATTCAAATTCAATTCAATTCAAATTTATTTGTGTCCATGATGCAATTTGCATGTGGATTCGTCAGTCTACAATAAAATACATTAAAATACAATTTAAAAGAAAACACTCATATATATACTTAGTTAAAATATTTAAAAATTATCATTAAAAAATTCCTGACAATTATAATAGCATCTATTTCGTAGAAGGTTTTTGCAGGCTTTCTTAAAAATTTTTTCGTCACTGATATTTTTTATATTGTCCGGTAGGTGATTATAAAATTTGTGACCCCAATATCTAGGTCCTTTTTCATATAAAGCCAATCTATGTTTAGGCGTTCTTAAATCCGAGCCGAATCTTGTGTTGTAGCTATGGTTTGTGTTATTGCGTTCTAGTTGCGTAATATTGTTTTTTATATCTGTTAAACATTGGAGTATATAAATACATGATAAAGGTAATATTTTGAATCTTTTGAACGTTTCTCTACAAGACTCTCTCGGATTTAATCTCGCAATTATACGTAGGCTTCTTTTTTGCATTTTAAAAACATTGAGATGAAAAGGAGATTTTCCCCAGATAGTAATGCAGTAACTAATTACGGAATAAACTTGAGCATAATATATTGATATAAGAGTGGAAATGGGTACTTGATCTCTAAGACTAATCAATACAAAGCAAATTGTTTTGAGTTTTTTACATAAATTTTCACAGTGAATACGCCAATCAATCGTGTTTTCTAGCCATAATCCTAAAAATTTCACTGATGTTACTTTCGATATATTGTTGTTATTTATGGAAAGGTTCAGGTTAATTTCCTGTTTGTTAATTTTGTTTTTAAAATGAATATAATTGGTTTTAGCGATGTTCAAGTGAAGGTTGTTTGCATTAAACCAGTGCATTAACTTGTCCATAGTATCTTTGGATAATTCCTGTAATTCACTAATACACTTTGCTTTAATGATAATTGACGTATCGTCTGCATACATAACAATTTTGGTGTTTACATTGCTGATTTTCATAGAAATAATATACAATAACGGCCCTAAGATGCTACCCTGTGGCACTCCTATATTTATTGGCAAAATTGATGATGTAAATATTTTACCATGTTTAGAGGTCAGTGAAACATATTGTATTCTATTTGTTAAATAACTACGAAATAAATTGAGTGGTTCACCTCTTATACCATATTTTTCAAGTTTATTCAATAGTTTCTCATGGTCTACACATTGGAACGCTTTACTTAAATCACAAAATATACCTGCTGTAATAAGATCATTGTCCAGTGCATTTATTTTAGCGAGCAAAGTTGGTGATGCAACAATGGCTTTGGGAAGATATTTAGCACCGCACATTCAAAAACAAGGGACTAAACTGCTGCGTTCTGGTTTTAACATGACTGATGAAGAAGCTAGCAAACAAGTGGATGGAGTGTTTACAGTGGCGGCGGGTGCCGTTGAAGGAATTGCAACAGTTTATTGCGGATTAGAAGAATCTGCCAAAATATTAGGTCATAGTCTGACAAATAATACTGTTAAAATCGTTGAGCATAAGTATGTTTTTAATACATGTAATATCACTAATAGGGATGTTGACATAGCTGGGCACCGTTAATCAAATACTTAACTTCGTTAATCGTTAATCCGTTACTAAAAAAGTTAACTTCGTTAATCGTTAAGCCGTTAATCTTGCAGGTTAACGATTAACGAATCGTAAATCGTTAACTCGCGATAGAAATTCTATTTTATATTTAATGTTAATACGGGCTATGGAAGTTTAGGCAGGTCATGAAATATTAGTAAAAGAAGGGTGTATCATTAGAGTTTTTAATAATAAATGTTCAACTCAAAATACAGCTAGTCTGACATAAGGTGCATATTCCCCTTCATAAACAACAATATATTGAAGTTTTCGTCGGAAAGTGAGGCTCTTGTAGGTACTTAATTAACGATTGAACGGACTTATGGCAAGTTAACGGAAGTTAATGTGTCCGTTAACATTTTTTAAAGTTAACTGAACAGTTAAATCGTTAAGCACTTTGTTAACTTCGTTAATTAACGATTAACGGATTAACGAGTTAATGCCCACCTATGGATGTTGACTATGTTTTGGGAAAGTGTCTTAAATCGTGCATAAGTACCTAATATAGCCACAAATATTTATTTTTTTTTAAATACAAGCTTTAAGAATTATGTATTTTAAATTTCACTCCAAAAAGTCAATACTTGTCACATGACTGCCGTGACGTCATACAGTCATAAACGCTGGTAAACTGATGAGGTGATGAAATGTTTTTTCGTAGTTGTTGCTATAGTAAATAGTTATATGTAATTTTTCCTATAAATAAATAATAATAAATTACGCACCATAAATATTAACCAAACAATGAAGCCTTTTTGACAGCGTACACAGCGTCTGATAATGTTTATGACTTCGCGACGTCATGCACTCTGATTGGTGTTCGTTGTCACTTGACTTGAGAGTGATTTAATTGCGTTTTATTTATTAAATATTAATTTTCTAATAAGTCCCACAATTTCTTAATTTTTGACCGTTTAGAACGCGAGATAATACCAAAGTTCGCAATTTCACATGCTTACCACGGTAATTCACAAAAATTGCGAACTTTGTTATTAATTATCTCGCGTTCTAAACGCTCAAAATTTCTGAAACTTTGGGATTTATTAGATAACGTTAATTTGAACCTATGAAAAAAAGATGAGAAAAATCTGTCGAAAAGGGATTTTTCTTATTATACCACGCTAGAACTACCTTTTAAAAATAAGGAAAAATATTGTGTTTTTTAGTATTTCTGTCATAGAAACTACCACTCAACGTTAAAATTATGTTTTTATTTGAATACAGTCAACATCCCTATTGTTCATCTAAATTTTTAAACATTTCCTGCAACAATGTTTTTTTTTTCAGATATGGCCAACCAGCAAGCGTCATTGCAGGAGATTCTCTGTATACAGTTGGAAATATTTACAATGTCAGTCGGAATGTTAATTATTTTACCCCAAAGGGCTTGGCTAAAGCTACGGCGAAAGGAACAGGCAGAGCTGTACTAGAAGATTATCGAATAAATCAACAAGGTGCAAGTGGTAGTTCTCAACAAGCATATCCAAATCTGTCGCAGTTGCAGGAGCAATTAAATCAAAATAATCCGTCTACTTCAGGTATGAATATTAAAAAATAATGTACAAATTTGATTCTATTAGTATACAAATTTGGATATAAAGAAAATATTTTTTTGATCAAATGGTTCCTTCAATTAAGACAAAAAGAAATATTCAAAAACAAATATTTTTATAAAATTAACTATTATAATAATATATATATAGTTAAATTCTATTATAACATCACCGGCTAGGCCATCTGTTTTTTTGACGAGTCAGACTAAAAAATGTTGTGTTTTGCTCTGTGACTGAACGAGGAGTGTATGAGTTTGACAGTTGGTTTTTGGTGATGATTATTAAAGGCTAGTTTGGTCACCTGTTGTTGATTGTTGATTGTTTTGACTCAGTAGTGGCTAGCGACAACAATTAAAGTCGGTTACTAGTTTCTTGGAGATTGGATTTTTATTGTTGGCTAGGGCGTTGTTTTTTTTGCAACAAGTTGTTGTTGCCTGTTTTGTCATTAATAAGATACGTTCTGATCGCCAAATAAGTAATTTTGGTTATGGTTTCAGCTTTAAAGGCGACCTAAATTCAGTTTTTGGTTTCGGTTCGGTGTGGGTCCTTGAACGTAATAATATTTCTATTTTGATTTATGTTTTTTTGAAATTTACATTTGCAGTGTTCAGTTTCAATTACGGTTTATCTTAGATTTCGGTTTCGGTTAGCTAAAAAAAGTAATTTTGGTGCGGATTTCGGCTTCGATTTCTGGTTATATGGAGTGATGGTTCAAATCATAGATTCCTAACGGGGCAGTATTGCCCCCCAGTGGATGCTAGAGCCTTACATGGGGACTTTATGATTATTAATAGATAATATCCGACAATATTTTAATGTTTCATATAAAATTATATGAACAATAGGGCGCTTAAATTTATTTTTCCTTCTAAAGGCGGTGGTGGTCCAGAAAGGACTAGGAACCTATGGACATTAAACTATTGTGGATAAAGGTGCGTGATAAAGTTGGAAGATGTCCTCCAGCTTCCATCAGAGAGACAGTGAAAGAGATGGAAGATGGAGGACATCTTCTGTCTCTGTCAGGGACCTTATCAATTGTCTGAGATAAAAACGGCCTATAAAACAAATTCAAAAGTTTTATTTGTCTATGAATAAATGTATTGCTAAACCCGGTTTCTACGTCTTTAAAGAAGAATTTTTTCACATGCGTTTGAGTTTTAAATTATGAAGACTCAAAAATTGGACGTTAGAACGGTGTTGCCGGAACACCCGTTAAAATGGAGTTGAACTATAATTATCTGTCTAAAACTATATAAAAAGAATGTGTTGTAGGCAGTACTATGCTTTTAGTATGCTTATTTTTATATTACTTATTGTTTAACAAGACAAACTTCTAAATATCATTATGATTTTGCTGAGAATAGTATATTACATTTTTGCCCGTGTGGTGTATACTATTTGTCTTTATACCTGGTCGAAAGTATGTACTTTCACCATTGTACAAAAAGATTAATGATTTTCAAGTGAGCAATTTTGAGGTTATACGCAATAACAGCTGTTAGCTACTACTGACTGGCGGCAGTCTCACGTATCAGTGTGCACAAGAAAACTTTTTCGTTTCGCTGTTACTTTCTTTCGCCCCGCTGTTATAGACGACGTGCGACTAATTCCAACCGAGCATAAATGTTAATTTTCTGCTTTAAAATCGAAGCTGAAAGTACGTACTTTCGACCGAGTATAAAGAAAAATTTTTTTTTGTGAAATGAAAATGAATTATTCAAAATACAGGGTAATGGGTATTAAATGCACATTTGATTGTGTGGACAATTATTTTTAATGTTTATTAATATTATCAACAAACAAAAAGGACACAACATATCGAATATTTGCGAACAGAGTTGCTAACTTTATGTTTAAAGCTTTTTTTTGCAGCAGCTATTAATACACTTCTTCAAGATTGTACCTTGACTTACGGCTATCTGTAAATATTACAAGGCGTAAGAATTATTTAGTTAAAAGTGCATTAAACGACCGACCTAAATTAAAATCTCCTTGAGTACATCTAACATCCATACAAATGGCACATACTTTCATTAAACTCAGTGTTGTAGCTAATGTCATGGGCACTCAGCCAAGATTTGAATTTTGCGCCCCCTCCCCATACTTATTTTATAGAAAGAGAAGTCCCTAGCTAAGACGCTGAATGAACTATCCAGTTACAATTACCACATAAGCATCGGACTTTTGAATTCATAATATTGTGCCTTCAAAAAATGGCTCAATCAATCAACGGTAACTTAATAAACTTATTTACTCGCGTTTATATTGAATACCTATAAAATATATAATTTGTTTATCTATGATATGATAAATATTGTTATATCGATTTCCAAATAAAAATCGGAAATTTTAATATGTTTATGGATATTTCATATATTCAACTAAATTTTTTTTTAAATTTTGAACGTCTAATTTTCGAGTAATTAATTAGTAAAAGTATGATTTTTATACAAATAAATCATATTTGGCTTCTGACAAAATTTTGAAAAACTGATTTATCTAAAAGTATTCTTTAAATAACAAAAATGTCCGCCTTGTTTGAATTGTATCTGCCTCTCTCTGACACGTATGAATTGTATTGCTGTAGTTAAATTATTTCTAATGTTATTAAACAAATCAATTATGATTTTGAATAAGAAATAATAATTTATAGTCATATAACATTTTTTTATTAGAACGTACTCAATTTCTGGTAATAGCCCTAAACGTTGAAGCAGTGGGGTAACTACAGGTTGACAAGATTGGTAAAAAGTCAGCTAATTATTATTAGTGGCATCTAACAGGTCAACAAAAGAATCTTCATAAAAGTATGCCAAGGGGCCCAAAGTTCTAGTTGTGTCGCTGTATTAAAGGTACTTTACTATCTGTCTGTATTATTGTTTGTCTTGACAGATAAAATCAAACGATAATATTATGTAATTTGTATTAAGTTTATTGAATAATGTGATACCGATAAATGTCCAGGGGAGAAGTTAGACTCAAATTTAACTCGAAATTAAAAACGAATCTCCTTTTTTTATATTTTGTTATATTATATACATGTTATTTATTACTCAAATAAATATATTATTTGTGAATTTGAAAATGTTTCTTTCTCATCAGAAAATTATTGAATCAAAGATGTCATATACCTGCTTCTTTTCAGTTTTAGCTTTGACGAGTTTTAAATAATAACTTAGTACCTATAATCTGAAATCAATATTATTCATTCAAAATAAAACAAAACCACAATGAAATACATATACAATAATCAAATTCACCAAGATCAGCTTTTGTTTAAAACATTAATCGCAAATCAACATCGGCCGTGTCCGTTGGCATATTTTTGGTCCATTTGCGCATGCGCTTTCATGCAAATGCGGCCAATTTTATTTATTGCGCATGCGCAATAAATAAAATTGGATACATTTGCATGAAAGCGCATGCTCAAATGGACCAAAAATATGCCAACGAACACGGCCATAATCAAAATCTATTTTTCAGTTTTTAATGGCCGATCACAAGATATTTTAATCAATTGTTTAAACATCTTGATGGTTGGTACTTGGACCTTGGACTTGGTTGTTGTTGCTCACAATTCACTGAGTCGCATGGAATCATAAACTGACGAGAATCACATATTCTGCGACAATTGAGATTTGAGGTTGAGTCGATGATCAAATATCATTCGTTTTGATTTGAATTATCGGCAGTCAAGTTAGGTCGTAGACGGTAAAAAACGCAATTTTATCTGATCAATATTTTTAATAAATAGAAATATAGAGTATAAATGATAAAAATAACAAAACGTTCTAACACAATTCGAAGATCACGTAAACCATTTATCAATCGACTGATATGACGGTGAATCGCAATTTTATTCATTCATTGCTATTGCTAATTAATATGGGGCAAATAATCGACTTGAACAATTCAACACTTCGGTTTTTTATCCATAACTGTTACTGGAAAATTAGCTCAAAAATTACTCTTATCCCCGATCAGATTGTTAATTTTTATTCAAATCAATAAAACTAGCTGAATGAAAACAGCAAGTTGATTTATTTTAATTTTATCTCGGTTATTATTTGCTTAACTTCATGGTTAGTTTATAGTAAGATAATGCAAATAAAAATTTTAATTCAACTTGTAATTTATAAATATATTGAAAGTTAATTTAGAAAAACATGAAAAAAGCCTGCGACTTCTGCAACCAAAAAGCCATTTTCCGATTTCGCAACTTTGGCAAGGAGGATAAAATTAATTTTTATTAGTTTTTTTTATACTGTCAGCAATGAAATTTATCACCATATCACTTGTCAGTTATTTTATATTGCGCTACTGTACCAACAAAAGTTTTTCAGTGATTCATTTACACAAAATATGTTATGACAGTAAATTTAACATTAATGCCATTATTTTTATAGCATTTTTTGCATAAAATATGGAATCTAATAAAGAAACTTGTGAAAGTCTGATTCAATCTGATGACAAAAATATTTTAGAATCATTGCAAAACAACTTTAAACAGGTGATATTTAAATAATTGAATTTCCGTTATGTGGATATTTAACTTCAAATTTATATTTTTAGGATACTATAAAAGATATACTTAAAATGAAATTTACAGAAAGTAAAACCAGAATAAATGAAGATGCTGTAAAATTGGTTTCGGAAATAATTAAAACTTTAGTTGTTGAAACATTTTTAAGAGCAAGCGAAACGGCAAAGCATAACAATAAATCTATTGTTACGGAAAACGACATAGAATTAGTGGTCCCTCAAATGGTAAGAAATACATCTTATTTACATTTAGCTGTGGCCTCGCTCGCGTTTATGTTGAATTTTTGGCTGTTGAGCAACTTGCTTCAGTAGAAGCACAATGAGATATTAATTTTATTCCCAGATTTATAGCAAAATGTTGATCAAAATCGGTCGTCAAGTAGTTTTTGAGTTACATACAGCGTTGAATTTACACTAGGGACTAGTGCCCAGTGCGGCAAAATTTGGAACACGAGAGAAAAGAATTTCATTATAGAAAAATTCTCGACAAGTGTGATCGTGTTGAAAACATACTTTTTCTCTTTATTAAGAATATGTGTAAAATTATAAACATTGCAGTTTTATTTACAAAATTGTGAAAAAAACTTTAGTGTCTAGAATTTTACACACATTTTTAGTAAAGAGAATAAGTATCTTGTTATTCACAATTTTTTAAAGTTTTTGGCTCAATCACAATTTGCTTGATATGATCATTATTTTAGTTTAAAATGCGCGCTGCAAAATGCACATTTTATCGAATTTGCAAATCAAAAAGTCAGACGCGTTTGCCTCAGAAAAGATATATATCTCGCAACTTATGAGCAATCGGTTTGTTTGTCAATTTATGATTTTTAATACGAAAAATAATGTTCTTTGTGTAATTATTCCGTTTATAATAAAAATATTTTCGACTATACGTGACTCATTTTATATATTTGAAAATTGTATACTGCTTTAGGTAATGAGCAGATTTTTTCACTGTGCCCCAGGGCGACACTTAGGGTAAATCCGGACCTGATTACATAGTGCAATGTCTCATAAAAGCATAAAACAATAATCGGTTTTGCGTTATAGATTTTGGACTATCCATGAAGTTCAAAAATTAAAACTACAATAGCATCAAAAACAGAATTGCGAACAGAAATAATCATTTGTCAGAATGAATGGAGGAAAAACCGTTTACAAGGATAATAAATATAACGAATAATTGGCAATACACTGTAGATTTTTCGTTAATAAAAAGTACACACCTAAAATAATTTAGAACATTTCATAATACAGTCAATTTACTTGATTATTTCTTTATTTTTGAAAAAAAAAAACTAATTTCTAACTGATAGATAACATGCGCAGAATATATATAAATGCAAAGAAAAAATGACACTAAAACAAATCCATATCATCACAAGCAATGTCAAGATAGTCCTCTTCATATATGTTAATGTTCCGATCTGAAGCTATATTATTCACTGTATTGACTCTGGCGTCAGTTACGTCTGGTGTACCATCGCTACTATTCTCTTTGCAGTCAGTAACAGGTGACGGAGGGGGATTGCTAACGTTATGTTCTGTATCTTCATTTTCCTTCCGCGTACGATTACCTTTAGCTATTTCCTGAGCGCACAATTCCGCTCTTGTTAATAAACTCGGAAGATTGTGCTCTGAAAATAAAGAACTGTAATAAGTATTCAATATAGTAGTATTGATCTAATAATGTCACGGTGAAGGAAGGTTTTCGTTGAGGATCAGAAATAATAGCTTTACCAATATTATGGCCATGGTTTCGAAAAATTTATTTTCATCTTCAGGGCTTGCTAAGCTTTTCAACATGTGCGATGCTTGTTGTCCGAAAGATGTGTAATCTTTCGGACAACAAGCATCGCACATGTTGAAAAGCTTAGCAAGCCCTGAAGATACAAATAAATTTTTCGAAATGTTGGCCATAATGTAATATTGGTAAAGCTATTATTTCTGACCCTCAACGAAAACCTTCCTTCACTGTAATAAGTTTTTTTTTATAATATTGTTAAGTAAAAATTTAAAAAAATACCGTTAATTGTTAGATTATTTTTCATTTGTTGCTCTATTTTCTTTCTGATTTTTTCTTTACGTATTTTATTAGCGCTGCGTTTATCATCAGCAAATATTTCACGTTTCTGATCTTCTGTGATCACATCGTCTCGTTTTATCAAAAAGAAATATACACCACCAGGTGTGCGTCTTCTAGTTTGATTCTATAAAAAGAAAATTAACCAATTAGTAAATAATAATTAATATTATATTTTTTTTCGACTGCAATATTCACCATTATAAGCATCCCTCCATCTTCCTCGATTCTTTTAGTTTCTTTGAATAACGCTATAGCTCTTTCCTTCCCTGCTACAGCTACAATTCGCTCTACAACACAAATATATACATATATTGAAATTGTTTTTAGAAACACTCAATTGTTTTTTATAGTAAATACGCCACAAGGCAGTACTGAGTCAATTTACCACGGGCAAACATTCAACTTGGCGCCCCCAACCCTTTTTATAAATTTAGACAGTACCTAATTAAAATTACCCAAGTGTGGCTACCATTTTATTAGTGATGACTCTTTTTATCTACCACACAATATGTTTTTAATAAATTTATTAATCTGTTTAAATACATTTTATCATTAAATTTTCATAAAGGCAATTTTTGACGAAACAACCTTCCATCAAAACAACAAAAATTAGTAAAAATTTAAACGCATTTTCATCTACATTTTTTAAATTATTAGTGTATTTGCCATATGGCAACATACACTATTGGTGTCGGTCGGATGGCGGGACCTAGGGGTCGGACCAAAATTTCTCGACGTTTCATAACCTCCTAAACACTTTGGCACCATTTTTAAAAATGTTTATATATATATATTTATATATATATTTATATTTATATATATATATATTTATATTTATATATATATATATATATATATATATATATATATATATATATATATGTGTGTGCGCTATAACTCTCGGAAGAGTTAATTGATTGTAACGAAATTTTGCCCACATGTTGGAATCCACCACCGCAAGAACCCTATTTAAAATGGACCCAATCAGACCATTTTAAGGGTAGTTTTTAGGGGTTGAAAAATGTTTTTGGGCCTTAAAATACCGAAAAAATTCTCCGAATCGTTTCAAAATTGAAATTTAACCCTCTGGTAGTAATTAAAAAGTGTCCCTAAAATTTTAATAAAATCGGCTCGACAGAACCGGATTTACAAATTTTTTGAAAATACTAGTTTGCAGATAATGACTTATTTACTGAAGGGTGTATTTAATGTGGTGTAGACCTTCGATCGACAATAATTTTGCAATTAAGAAAAAATGTAATTTTAAGGGGTGTATTAAGGAGTTAAATTTTTTATTTTGCCCAAAATCCAACCTAAGTTCGCATAATAAAGCCACACGGCCTGTATTAGCAAATACACTATATTGTCGGCAGGGTTTTGGCACTGCGAGCCGGGTTTTTTTATTCTTGTATTTGACAGCTATGATAATTTTACGATTTCTAAATTTGTGAGAAGTCTTACACGATAAAGTCGTTTTCGAAATGAACATTGCGTACTTGAGAAACAAAAATATATAACGTCTTTTTAAGTGTTACTTCACGGGACTACTCACTTAACAGGTCATCTTTGTCTTCACATAATTTGTTAGCAATGTCAGTAGCAACTTCATCTTCTGTATTATTAACAGTAACAGTTAAGTCTAGTATGTTTCTAGAATAACCTTTCTTATCATCGTCATCATTATTTCGTTTACCAAGTCTTAATTTAACATTAGATCTATCGCTATTCTTCCTTTTGTTCGTAGTTCTTTCATTAGTATTAGTATTATCGTCGGTGCTATTCGAAGTTCTACTTCCAGGTCTTTCGTTTTGAAAACGTCTTGCAGGATAGTTGTAAGTTTCTACATCTCGACTTCTATCCACTTTTGTTACATCACAGCTAATTAGCGTTTCTGTCAAAGCATCTTCCTGCGCTTTGGAACACCATATGTTATAATTATTTTTACTTTTGTGGTTAACATCAGTCTTGCGATTTTTTCGCCTTATCTTTGATCGCTTTACTCTACAGACTGCGGAATCTGAATCACTGTCTGATTCAGACACATCTGATTCCAAGTCATCATCGCTCTGGTAATGTGTAGTACTTGATCTCAAAGATTCCCTGTGCAGAGTCTCAGGTCTTTGTAGTGGTGTGTATTCAATATCTTCATCTAGCAACTGTAATAAAAAAGTCATTGCTTGTTAGTGTATTTGCCATATGGCAACATACACTATTGGCGTCGGTCGGATGGCGGGACCTACGGGTCGGACCAAAATTTCTCGACGTTTCATAACCTCCTAAACACTTTGGCACCATTTTTAAAAATGTTTATATATATATATGTATATATATATATATATATTTATATACGTATATATATATATGTGTACGCGCGATAACTTTCGAAAGAGTTAATTGATTTCAACGAAATTTGGGCCACGTGTTCAAGCCCATCACCGCAAGAAGCCTATTTAAAATGGGCCTAATCGGGCTATTTTAAGGGTAGTTTTTAGGGGTTGAAAACGGTTTTTGGGCCCCAAAATACCGAAAAAATTCTTCGAATCGTTTCAAAATTGAAATTTAACCCTCTGGTAGTGATTAAAAAGTGTCCCCACAATTTTAATAAAATCGGCCCGACAGGACCGGATTTACAAATTTTATGAAAACACTAGTTTGCAGATAGTGACTTATTTATTGAAGGGTGTATTTAATTCGGTGTAGACGTTAGATTGATAATAATATTACAATAAGGAAAAAAATGTTATTTTAAGGGGTGTATTAAGGGGTTAAATTTTTTATTTTGCCCAAAAACAAACTTAATTTCACATAATAAAAGTATAAAACCACACGGCCCTATACAAGCAAATACACTATATTGTCGGCAGGGTTTTGGCACTGCGACCCGGGTTTTTTTTTTAACGGCAATACAGTCCAAATCTGTTATAACGACTTCGAAGGGACTACTCATATTTGGTCGTAAAAATCGATAATCGTAACAACCGGTGATGTTTTCGAGGTATAATAATTACGCTACGAACAAAAGCCAAACAATAATATTATTCTTTTAAATTTATTCATATTATTGTTTCGCTCTTGCTTGTAGCGTATCGCACTTTCTCTGTCATGTTGAGTTCGGTTCTCTTTAATATGTTCAAATTCATTGTTGTTCTTTTAAATTTGTTCATAACAATGAATTTGATACTTATTGTTATTTTTATAGATCTGACACACTGTATAAACAAGTATAAATATGTACCATTTGAATAATATGATATTGTCAAATTGTTTACAATACAGTTGGTCGTTCTAACAGATATAATTCTCCGAAGATATTAGTTAAATGTGGTCGCTAAATGAGATATGTCGTAATAAGCAGTGTTTTTTATAAGGCCGTCATAAAGCATTCAGCCGGGACCTATGATTTTGGTCAATATAACCGGTATGTTGTTCTAAACGATGTCGTCGTAAACGGTTTTGACTGTATAATCTTTTAGTAAATGTTCATACATTATAGTTCGTAAGACTAAATTCATAAACAGTATAATAGCTATCGTTTGCTATAATTGTTAAGAAACATCCATTGTTACAATGCTATATTAGAAAAATTTTATTTTTAAACAACTGTTACCGTCGGGACTCAAATTCAAATCTTCACATTTTCGCGGCGGAAAGAGTTGTGTTACTCTATGGTACCATATTTAATCTTTCATAATAAAGCAAATTGCGTAAGCTAATTTTAGCTTCGGAAACGCTAGATATGAACAGAAGCGTAGCGTGCCTTGGCGGGGCCCCGTATAAATATTTGTTTGGGGGCCCTTCCCCCGTTGAAGTAAATGACTTAAACGGGGAAATCCCGCAGCCCGCGATAACCGATGTAAGGTGTTGTCAACTTTTGAACGCACGCTTTACGCGGGAAAAAAAGAAATTGTTTTTTTTGACTTTTGTCATTTCTGAAATAAATAAAGTTGGGAAGTTTTTATTAATTTTTGCTTACACACGTTGGGGGCCCCCATGGCCCAGGGGCCCCGTATAATTGATACGGCGGTAGCTACGTCCCAGGATATGAACCTTCACAATAGTGAGAGTTATGAATGAATCAAAGATGAAATTTCCATTCATTAATCCGTCCTAAGTCACAGAATATTTCTATTTCGTTAGGTCATTATAATCGTTCAGTTTATATTTAGTGAAAACTACTAAAGTGTAAGATTGATTATACAGCAGGTCCTCCATATCCGCGGTTTGGAAAAAGCGCGCAAAACAACTGAACACTGTTTAAAACATGCATACACAATACATAGGCGCGAAAACTTCTCGAAACGTATTTATTTTACTATAGGCAACTATCTCTTTATTTATTTTCACTCGAAGTGTCCAAAAAAGCAGTAATAATTTGCGTTTAATTGTAGTCCTGCATTTATAGAATACGATGGAACCAAACCATCGCGCACATTTTTTATTAAAAGAATGGTTTTTAACTCATTGTGTATTTGAAAAAAATGTAAAAAGCACGCGACTGTATTGACGTCGACTTCACCAATTTTCGGGAAATGCATTTATGTCGAAATTATCAACGTATCAATATAATTTTCTTCATGCATACTAAAAGCGCTCGCTTAAAGTGTTGTAGGATTAGTTAATATTCAGGTATTCCTTAAGCTTCATATAATACAATTTAGGCTACAAAATTATTAGAAATTATCGACAAAAACGTTCATTTACGAAAAAAAATTATTTTCTACATAACCTAGGTATTTGAGTAACAAGAACAAATCCTACCTCTCCTTCCTCTAAATCGTTTTCTACTATAATGATTGGTTCTGTATCCATTATATTTAATCAAATCAGCAAAAATTCAAATGGTTGACTTATTTTTAACATAAAGACGCAATTAATAAAGACCTAAAACTGATTTCTTTTTAGAACTGTCATAATCAGATCACAGCACAGAACACTATAGGTACTTTGTGGATCACAGACACACAATTTAAATGCAGTCATGCCAATGCTGTACTTTAGTTTTGAGTGTTTAAGTAAAAAGTGACATTTCCAATGTTTTTTTGCCAAAAGTTTTGCTCGAATGGAAACAATTTAAAAAAAGAAGTTTACTTTTTAAGACATATTTTTTATTATTTTTTTCAAGATTGAAAACAAAGTTTTAAAATTTATTCTACCTCCATAATTAAGAATCAGATTCACTCACATATTAGCTCAATAGTCTTACTTTTACATGACGTTTCGTATTCATGCCTTCAATCGATTGACTTTATCCAATTATAGTGATACCGGTTTAATCTAGCCTTGTATTAGTTAATAAATTTGTAAAATCATGTGGTTTGAAGATGCAGACGGCATGGCTGAGATATTTCGCGGATATTTGCCATATTATTTATTAATTGCATTACCAATTTTTATTATTATTGCACCTGCAAATCCTGTTGCGGCATCACATGAGTTCGCAGTTCATCGAATGCAACATTATGATTTGCACGGAGTAGCTCACGGTAAAGTTTTTATTCGTGTGATCAATTAAAATATTTTTTTTAAATAAAGGTTAATTACATACTTGTAACTTAAAAAAAAAACGTGATTAATGTTTGTCAAAATATTTTTTTATTAAGGCGACTTGACATTGTTGAAATCTCGAAAAATAACGCTGGTTTATATAAATTCGAAATTAATAAGAATGTTCATTTCACTTAGGTTGTCGAAGTGCTCCGGTGAATTTGGAAGCTCGTTCATTAACGGGATGGGGCACATCACGACACTGTGTTGTCGCACGTTTGCAAGATTTAACAATCGACCAGTTTCGCGACATTCGCACAAAAGCTGGCGCTTTGTTAATCGTACTTCCTAAAGAATTATCAGCTCTGTCAGCAGAAGAAAAACAGGTAAGAAAAAAACATTTATAAAATGGTTCCACATCATTCTTTCCACGGGATATCCTCACTCCTTGTTGAAATTCTCTTAATGTGCAGTTTAAAATTTTAGTTGAGTTACCCTTAAAATTCATTACAAATCTCATGAAAATCGACCCACACTGATTTATGCTGTCCAAATAAACAAACAAACCGACATACCTAGTTGTGTGATTTTTTAAAAAGATTTTACCCTAAAATACATTCTTCTATTGAAAACAGTTGATGCTGTAAAACAAATGTTCTGTACCTTCTCCTTATGAGCTCTCGAAAAATTAATTTATATGAATTTTAAGAGACTACAAAATTTCGTTTGTTAAAACCATGATAGATTACAACGTCTTACTATAAATTAAAATTTTTGAGAATCATGTAGTCATTCACTCACTTACTCGCGGTGGTTCTTAACAAATAACAATATAAATTACTAGCGGCCCGGTTCGGCTTCGCCCGAATTAGACATATTATGCTGCAGTGGTTTTTCTTATAGAATAATAAACAAATTTGCCCGGTGTTTCTTTCTTTTTATTATTAATAGCCGCACTCGACTGAGATACAACACGGCAGCGACAACAGTAGTGGAGTCTTCGTCTCCACCGTATTATTATCTTATTATTATTATTATTATCAATAGTTTCCGCAGCGCATGCGACGAAAGATGTTTTATGGCATTTTTTTTACACCTTAGGTTACGTTACTAAAGTTTTAGTAAGGATCCCTAATATTTTCTAGCCATAAATATAGTCTATGTTACTCAGGGTGAATGTAGCTTTCTAATGGTGAAAGAATTTTTTAAATCGGCACAGTAGTTTTTGAGTTTATTCATTACAAACATACAAAAATACAAATCTTTCCTCTTTATAATATTAGTGTAGATTAAATATTATTTAATAAATTGTTGATAATAAAATATTTGAAAACTACAGTTTTCCCCCCAATAACGCGAAAGTTGGGACCGCGTTATTAGAATAGCGTGTTATTGGCGTATTGAAGCTCATACAAAATTTAGAGTTATGGGTTTTTGCAAAAAAATACAACACATTTTTCAATAGGGCGCGGAGACCTATTTTCAGATTCAAAGGGATCCGGTTCACTTAAAAGGTTAAGAAACACCTTATTGTAGTGCCTATTTAATATTACAGTAAAACCTCGCTTAACGCTATTTCAGTATTACGCGGTTCTAAAAAAAAAGTTTAACCACTATAACGTAAATTATGGATCAGTTTATACAAAAAATTATTCAAATATTGATAGAAGTTCAAAGGCAAGACGAAGTGTCATTGATGCAGTATCTTGCTATTGACAACAGTTTGCTAAACAAAACAGAAAAAGGCAAACGACATTAGGTGACTTCTTCACAAAAAACAAAATAAATCAAATGAGAACCCTTCCTCATCACAAACATAATTTCTTACTCGAACTTTTATTTGATTTTCATAAATGTTTTATGAACAAAAATCGATATTAGCAATAAATAAATTTATAATTAATGTGATAAAAAAGTATTTAACAATAAATGTTACAAAATTAAACAAAAAAACAAATTTTCTTATTCTCGGTTCTGTTGCACTTATGTCTATTATCTACGTATTAAGATGACCTCGTTTAGCGCTGTTTTGTATAGCGCAGGAACTTATTGGAACGTATCTCCCGCGTTAACCGGGATATTACTGTATTATGTTATGTAATATGAATTTTGGAAATTATTATGGGGACGTTTTCTTCTATTATTATGTAATTAAAACTGCAATTAATCAAATTAATTATTAATAACTGACATGCACCCTTGAGACATTCTCATGTAGTACGAAAACTTTAATCTAGCGCCACTCAACTCTAGCTATTCTTTAATTGTTCATGCGTTGTACATAGTGTACGTTTATAAGCCATAAAAGTTTTATATAATAATTGGATTTAATTTAAACGGTTGTATAAATAGTTGTATACAGCGTGTCCACGCTAAAGGCCCCAGTACACAGTGGTCTGTAGTGGGCCATTGTAGACCATCGCCATTGTGTACAGGGGGTGATGGTCTGTAATGGCGGACAATTGTGAATCGTGGTGCGCAATCCATTTGTTGTCAGTTTTTTTTACACACTTCAAAGGAATCGTGGTGTAGCGTGGCCCATGGTGTTCACACAGTGGCCCATTGCTTAGTTCATATAATACTTGTAAACAGTATATAAATAAATAGCCGCGGCCGTAATTACTTCCACGTCCATCGCAAGTGCTTCGCCAGGCAGAAATTAGCCATGGACCATTGTGTGAACACCAAGTGATAGTGGCCTACAGTTGCACATTGCAAAGCATGGCCCACTACAGACCACTGTATACTGGGGCCTTAAGACTTTCCAGGCATTTTATTGTTTTACTTTTTAATTTAAAATTGGAAACTTGTGGGTTGGATAATTGATAGGGGGAACGAACAAGACGCAGACGTCGAATCGTTGCCCCTTACCTGGCACACACAGCGTTTTGTTTAATGAAGTACCAGGCTAGAATGAATGGTTTCTGAAACAGCGCCGGCTCTAGGGTAGAGCGAGAGGAACGGTCGCTCTAGGTGGCGCCGAACAGCCAAATGCGAAAATTTTCATAATGTTAAAGAAGCAGAAATATACTAATTAAAGTTACTTAATTTAATTTAAATCCAACAAGTGTTGATATTTAAAATAAAAGTTGATTTTTGAAAATGTATTTAACATAAAACCGAAGTACAATTTACGTGAAGTAAAAGCGCCGACCAAAGGGCGCTGAAAGACAATCTCGCTCTACCCTGATCAAGGGCTTGGGACGGCGTTGTTCTTAAATATCCAAGGTCAGTTTGCTGACAGTTTCTGACGATTGCACAAACAAAGCTATTTTTTTTTGCTAGCATTTAATGCTACTAGAAGATGCAATGCTGGCACAAGAGATATCAATTCCGGTTTATTTCGCCAAATATTCACTGGAACTAGAAACAATTGTGGAAGATATCTCGCGTGGACTTATCACCGATGATAAGGCTGGATCAGCCCTGGAAGCTATGTTTAATTCAATGTCTGCTAACGGATATCAGATTGTTATTAGTTCTGGTACGGCAAATCCAAAACAAGACATAAAGTTGGCAACACTACAAGGAAGATTGGCCGGCAGTAATGCAAATGGAAAATCACCAACCATAGCTATAGTCGCTCATTATGACAGTTTTGGTGTTGCTCCTGTAAGTTATTAAAAACTCTTGGACTATACATACATAAGGAAAGTTCATTCCCCTCTTAGTTCACATTTATAAAATAATTAACGCTATTCCAATGTTTGAAACTTAATGTACATTTATACTCCTTTATATCACAACGGCACTTTGACCGAGCAGCGCTACCCATCATATAAAACGAACTTCAATAACAAAGGGATAGAAATCATGAATCATGGATGGAATATACAGCTGCGAAGGGAATCCATTCAGGGACGGGTACAAAGCATTGTCGTCGATTTTTGATTGACTGGCGCATTGCACTGCATACAAAAGAAATTTTCTTTTTACACCATACTACCAACATAAATTTCAAGCCACTAGCCATGCGCAGTGCGCCGGCCAATAACAAGCAGACACCACTTACCTCGTCGCGTCCCTTAATCGGCTTTACCCCCTTCGTCACAAACCCTAGTACATGCTCTGTCTCTATATTCCTATGTCTATGATAGGAATTAGCCTTCCGTATTTCTGCATATTCCAAGTAAAAACTTTGCTGTTAATAGAGTTGTTTTTGACAAAAAACAAAATAAAATCAATGTGTTTCTTATATTCACTTCAATACAAAATGCGTGATACTTGATTGTATTCATAATATTGCATTATTTTTTCTTATAAAGGAATTATCATTTGGTGCTGATTCAAATGGTTCAGGTCTTACAATTTTACTTGAAATAACAAGATTGTTTTCGCAATTGTATTCCAACATTAAATCTCAAGGCCGATACAATTTGGTGTTTTTGGTAACGGGTGGAGGAAAAATTAACTATCAAGGCAGTAAAAAATGGTTAGAGGACCAGCTCGATTCATTGGATGGATCAATAATACAGGTTTGCTTTTATATGAATTCTTTAATTATGTGATGTCTCTATAAATCTGGAAAAAATAATTCTAATACCTACTACAATTTTTTTTTTATTTTAATAATCGATGCTTCGACACAAAGCCATTAGCATAAAAAAATACATTAGAAAATTACATGTACAACAATTTAATAAAGATATAATAACATACAATAGATTAATATAAAAATGATTTTTCGGGAAAAAGGACTTTATTTATAAGTAAAACACTTAATATTTTATTTTCAGCGACGTTTCGTTCCTTGTTTGGAACTTTATCAAGCTTTAATAACTGTAAATAAATTTTGTTTAAAAATACAATTTATAAAATTTACAATTGAAATAACAAATAATAATAATACAAACCTATTAAATGTTGTGATTAAATAGATATAAAAGATAATATATACATGTGAATATAAATTTGAGTTTAACAATATTAATACAAAGTTTATAATAATTTCGTTTTTTTGAAAAATGTTTTTTCAGTTGATGTTCAAATTAATACATTTATTGACTATAAATAAACAAAGTCACGTGACTTAATTTGTGTGGTTGCTCCTCATTTGAACCATTGTTTTTTGTTTTAAACTCTTTTTATATTTTTCTAGCATATTGTTATACGCCAAGTTTAAATTTTGTGTATCAGATCTTAGATTTACTGTATTATTTAACTTGATGAACACCATTTCACTAATGTTTCTTTTTAGATAATTATGTTCATAATCCAAAATTTCTGTCTTATCAAAGGCGAATTTATGACCAGTATCAAAATGATGGTTAGCTAATGCTGTTTTGTTAGCTTTTAGCATATTGTGATTCTTGCAGTCATTGTTATGTTTTTCAATGACTGAAAAAACATTTTTCAAAAAAACGAAATTATTATAAACTTTGTATTAATATTGTTAAACTCAAATTTATATTCACATGTATATATTATCTTTTATATCTATTTAATCACAACATTTAAAGGTATGTATTATTATTATTTGTTATTTCAATTGTAAATTTTATAAATTGTATTTTTAAACAAAATTTATTTACAGTTATTAAAGCTTGATAAAGTTCCAAACAAGGAACGAAACGTCGCTGAAAATAAAATATTAAGTGTTTTACTTATAAATAAAGTCCTTTTTCCCGAAAAATCATTTTTATATTAATTACCAAGGACAAAAAAGAAATAAAACCCGGGTCGCAGTGCCAAAACCCTGCCGACAATATAGTGTATTTGCTAATATAGGCAGTGTGGCTTTATTATGCGAACTTAAGTTGGTTTTTTGGGCAAAATAAAAAATTTGACTCCTTAATCCACCCCTTAAAAGAACATTTTTTTCTCAGTTGCAATTATTATCAATCGAACCTCTTAACTAAATTATATACACCTTTCAGCAAATAATTCACTATCTGCAAACTAGTGTTTTCATAAAATTTGTAAATCCGGTCCTGTCGGGCCGATTTTATTAAAATTTTAGGAGCACTTTTTAATTGCTATTAAAGGGTTAAATTTCAATTTTGAAACGATTCTGAGAATTTTTTAGGTATTTTTGGGCCCAAAAACTTTTTTCAACCCCTAAAAACTACCCTTAAAATGACCCGATTGGGCCCATTTTAAATAGGGCTCTTGCGGTAGTGGATTCCAACATGTGGGCAAAATTTCGTAAAAATCAATTAACTCTTTCGAAAGTTATAGCGCGCACACATATATATATATATATATATATATATATATATATATATATATATATATACATATATATATAAACATTTTTAAAAATGGTGGCAAAGTGTTTAGGAGGTTATGAAACGTCGAGAAATTTTGGTCCGACCCCTAGGTCCCGCCATCCGACCAACGCCAATAGTGTATGTTGCCTTATGGCAAATACACTAATAAAGACAATAGATTAATGTTTATAAGGTTTGTACAAAACAATTTGTAATCTTACAGGATGCATCATATGTTTTATGTTTGGACACATTAGCTTCAAGCGACTCACTTTATATGCATGTATCAAAGCCTCCACGTGACGGATCTCCAGCTGCGCTATTTTTCAAGGAATTGAAATCATCAGCTGATAGATTCCAGTCAGTTACAATTGATGGCGTGCATAAAAAGATTAATTTAGCAGATGAAATGTTAGCTTGGGAACATGAACGTTACAGTATTAGGAGATTACCGGCCTTTACTCTATCTTCGCTTAAAAGTCATAGAGATTTAGCCAGGGGAACAATTTTAGACACTAGAGAAAATGTCCAAATTGATCGATTGGTGCAGAATACTGAAGTTATCGCCGAAGCTCTAGGGAGATTTGTATATAATTTTACAGCTGGCGACATTTTTACTGGACCATTGGTAAATATTTATTATTAATTAAGAATAGGGATGTTGACTATTTGGGAAAGTGTTTACCTAATATCACCACGAATATTTATTATAATTTTTTAAATACGACTCATACTTTAAGAACCACGTGTTTTAAATTTCGTTTCAAATTTCGCTCCAAACGTCAATACTTGTCACATGACTGCCGTGACGTCGTAGGCTCATAAACGCTGCAAAACTATTGAGATGATGTTTTTTTTTTTGTAATTGTTCTCATAGAAATTATGAATAAATTACGCACTCTAAATATTAACCAAACAATGAAGCCTTTTCACAGCGTGAACAGCGTCCTTCTCTATGACAGCGTCTGATGATGCTGATGAGCCAGCGATGCCATGCACTCTGATTGGTGTTCGTTGTCACGTGATTTGAGAGTGATTTAATTACGTTTTACTTATTAAATATTAATTAAATTCCTTAAAAATAAGGGAAGATATAGTGTTTTTTAGTATTTCTATCATAGAAACTACCGCTTAACGTTAAAATTATGTTTTTATTTAAATCCCTATTGTGTACAGTAACTCTGATCACAGTAGAACTCGTGTATTTTCAACTTCTTCATCTCCACTCTTCTTGCATTTTGACACTTTATTAATGTTTCCGTTTGCTGGGCAGTAAAAATGGAAACACTTTGCGTGAGAAGCAGGAACTAAAAACTGTTGAAAATAGTGTTAAAGAGACATGAGTCCGACTGTATTCAAATGAGGTGCATTTATAGATTTGAAAATAAGATTTTCACTGTTTTGTTGTAGCAGATGGTTCATGGCCATCGCAGCTCACTGTAAAAACTACAGGAAAATATAGAATTAGAATTTATTGATCCAAAGTCATACAAATATGTATAGGATTCGTCAAAAGATATGTTTACAAATCATTTACAACAAAATCATCCACCCTATACAGACATTGTTTAAGAAGAGCAGTTTTCAACTGTTTTTTAAATTTCGAAATTTTTAGTTTTCTGAAATTACCTGGCAATTTATTAAATAATTTCAAGGCGTGATATTCGGCGCTCTTATTAAACAATGTCAGTGTAGACTTCGGCAAAATCACATTTGAATTATTCCTTGTGTCATGTCCATGGATAGCCTGAAACGAATCATAATTATGAATGCGTCGTTTAATAAAACATGAAGTAAAATAAACATATACAGACGGCACAGTTAAAATACGTCTTTCTATAAATGTTTGTCTACAATTGGCACGAAAATTAAGATTGAAATCTGAAAAATGCTAGATCATAAGACAGTTTGTTTTATTTTTTTCAGAAAGTGGAGCGTGAATCAATTGAATCATTAATGAACTTTCTGAGTAGTCAACCGAGATCAGCGCAAATATTAGCTGATAAACAAAATCCTTTAATAATTACTTTGAAAAACATTATGTCAAAATACTTAAAGGATGTTAAAGTCTCGTATCAAACGCCGGACAAAAGAGATCCTGAATTTATGTTTTATGATGTTACAGGATCAACTGTGAACGTTTACAAGTAAGTTATTGAATTACAGTAAACCCTTACTAAACGGCTGAACTGTATGAACACCGTTCAGCAAACTGATTCTAGTAGGGGGCCATCCATAAATTACGTCACACGAATTTCATGATTTTGTTGAATCCCCTCCTTGGTGTGACGTCATATGTTTTGCGATTTTACACCCAGAACTGAGTAAATGACGAGCAATTCCAAAATTATTATCTTTTTAATAAACTCAACATCAAATTAAACATATTTTTTTAATTTTCTGGTTTCATAAATACCATCTAAAGGTTAAGTTTTTCGTTCAATGCTTTAATACTTTAGATTTTGACATGTGACGCCATGAAGCTTATGACCCCTCCGCCCGTTATCACGTAATGTCACACTTCGTCGACCCCCTCCCCCCTCTTTATGTGTGTTGTAATTTATGAAGGGCCCCTAGGTTGTAAGTATGCAAAGTCCCACAGCATAGACATTCAGCTATCTGGCAAACAGTGTTTTCATTGCGCATTATAAAAGGGAAACTTCGGCAAAATCTACATCTAAATTGAAACGAATAATATATGATTTTTTTTCCATTGCCATGGTTCCATTGTTTTAAACGACTCAAACTCATATTGATCCATCCCCATTTTCACACGACTGGAAATTTAGTTTAAATCTCCTTAAAGAAGGAATGCCCGGTCTGGCTAAAGAACGTCGGTGGGGTGAATCCCCATAAATTTTAAAAAAATATAGAAAAATGCAACATTTTACTCATTTTCACAAAGATCAAATTTGCAGTAATGATAGCTAAGTACCAACCTATTAATGGAACAGGAATTGTCATGCCGTTTGGTTGGTAGAAACTAACTGCCAGACAAAGTCAAAGATCGTAATTTAGGGGCGACATTTACTTATTTTCACAAAGCTGAAATTTGAACATATTTTCACTCGTGTGAAAATGGGTATGTTCTCGAGGTCATTAGCTTTTGGACTATATAAAAAGTTGCACTTCAGAAGAAAAGTTTAAACGTTAGTGAAAGTTCAACAAGTGTCAACATTTTTTAAACAATCTTTTTTTTTTTCAGTGTAAAGCCAGCGGTATTTGATCTCATTTTAACATTAGCGATTATATTGTACTTAACGGGAGTATATTTCTTCATTCAATTTTTCCCGAAAGTGTATGACATAGCTTGTAAATTAACAAATCCAAAGAAAAAAAATTATTAGAAGACTTAAAATACAGCTTGTGCCAAAAAGTAAAGACATAGATAAGTAAAAGTTTTTTTTATCGATGTTTTTTTAAGAATTTTTTTTTTTATTCCTTTTGCAATAAGAATGCAATTTTTGTATTAGAAGAAAAGATTGCATAACAAGATAGAGAAACGATGACTTAAACATTATTGTATAATGTATTAATAATATTATGTTGTATCCAACACAAATAATAAATAATTTATATTTATTGTTAGACATCAAATTCACAATGGAAGACTGACCCCAAATTGCTAAATCCAGTGGAATCACGCATAAGTTATACAGTAGAATCCGTTTATTATGACTCCGCCTATATTGACCAACCGCCTATTATGACGTAATTACACAACGAGGTTTGGTTTTCATATAGAATTCTTTGTAACAAAGTCGGATATAATGACTTCGCTTACAGTGACATGTCGCTTATTATGACCCATTTTTAATAAATTTTGTCCGTCTATAGTGACCGACATGATTCTTTACACCTTCGGCAATGTTCGTTGATTCCCGACGACGTTCGGCACGTGGCTTGTTTTTGTTTTGAATCTCAGTGAGTAATTGATAGTTGAACGTCACGCATTGTTTTTAGTGATATCCTATGTAAAAAATGTCATCTCAACGTCGTAAAGCATTTACGATTGAGGAGAAAGGTGAATAATATGCAGATTAGAAAATGGAGAATCAAGCTCATCTCTCGCAGAGGAATTGGGCGTGGTCATTCGACAATCTCAATGATTTTCAAAAACAAGAACCGGATTAAGCGATCATTCAATTCAAATGTTTTCAAAACCGAAGAGGCTTCGAAAATCGCGCAAGAAAATGTTGATCAAGCGTTAATTCAGTAGTTTAAAATCACGCGAAACAAAGGAATACCCGTCAGTGGCCCTATGCTACCTAAAAAAAAGAAAGGTTTTTTTTTCACAAAAATGCTTTGTATGACGTCCGCTTAGTATGACGTGTTTGTCAATTCCCTTCGATGTCATTATAAACGGATTCCACTGTACTTTCGACGATGCAGTTGTTTAATTAATGGTTTGCTCTTCTCTGCAAGGCGAAATTCAGAATGTATAACTTATGCAAGACCATACTGTAGTAATTTTTTATATACAGTGTAAACTCCATGTAACGTCACTCGGTTTAACATCAAACTCCCTGAAACATCGAAATTACTCGACGGTGGTCGGTGTGCCTTGTCTCTATGTAGCATCACACTTACTCTTAATAACGACCATATGCCATTATAAAGCAAGTAATTTCGATAACTTATAAAGCACCTACTGTTTGTAGGTACTTTCTAAGTTACCGAAATTGATACGAACTGCAGCTTTATTGTCTAGCCCGTATTTACCTCAACTGTCGGCATCATATTTGTGTGTAAATTTTATGCATTATTATTAAATAATACTATAATAGTCAAACAATTTTGATTTTTCTTTCTCTCCATATAACGACAACTCTCTATAACGCCAGAAAAAGCGCAGTCCCTTCAGCGTCCCTATATAGAGTTTACACTGTATGTTGTTTTAGTAGCAGTGGCTATGGAATAAGGCTTATAGCACCTGTGGTTGTGACTAATAGAAAATTGACAGGTTGTAATGTTATAATATAAGAAAACACGAAAAGAAAAATTAAAAATCCATAAATTCATCTTTTTTACTGTAGCTGAAATTACGAATGAAACAGCTTTTTGCAAAGTTATCACGGACAATCAATATTTTTTATTGATTGTAAATTTATTATTGATATTGACTATTTTACAAGAGAGTCCATCAACTGTTGGGGAAATGACGATTACATACACGTTGTAATATATTATGACAAAAAATATTCTGGATTTAACTAAATCTTTCCAAGATGACATCTTCACCAATAGTGAACAATTTTTTTTTTTTGATTTTTATTAACAGCTATGGACAAGAAACAATAATTAAAACAATGTAATTTTTTTATTTATTAACTCGTTCACTATTATTCATCACATACAGATGACTTTTAAGTTAATTCTACTTTTTTAACAACGCTATGTTATATCACTATGGAAATACCTTGTCATTATTTTTCAGATTTTTTTGGTGTTTCTTTTTTTTGTATGCGGGTTACAAAATGGGATAATTGAGAATATGTGGATCAGTTGTTAATGGTCAGTCTCTAATTCACACTGCATAATTAGTTTAGTAATTTTCATGTACATTATGTTAAGTTTGTTTATTTTAAAATAAAACGTGCCTTTAAAAAATCATGTTTATTTAAAAAAGCTAATAATAATAATAATGCATAGAACCTAACCACATGATCTTGATTGACGTTTCTAGGATATAAAAATTTAAAACCGTCTTTGCTAACATTCTGTTTTCTTTACGCTCCAACGCAGCTTCTTGGTTCGTTTCCTCTTTTAATAATTTGAGCGCAATAGAATTAACTGAGACCTGATCACACAGTAGCAATGACTTTTAAACCAGCATTCTGCAATTCTGTAATATTTTTTTTAACCGTCACTGCTAGTTCAGATAATTTCATCCCTCCTTCCGTAAAACAGGCTGCCTCCACTTTTTGTGAATCCCTTGTGCCATAGACACTGTCCCATGATCAGCAAAAATACTTGTCGATTAGCCAACATTTTCAAAACCAATGAAATTATTTTTACACTTATCGTATCGGATGCCTACTTCTAAAAAAATTTTGTCAAATAGTAACGTACAATAACAGTCTAATTTATTCATCTTTGAAGCAGACTCCTTCAACGTTTCGAAAATTGTATCGTTGATTCCTCTATCAAAAGGAATCTTCCTTAAAATATATAAAAGCGTTTTTTGTTATGGTAACGCATAGAATTTTTAAAGGAGTTTATAGCACTTGAGACTTTGCTAGCTGACGGTTTTAAGTTCGATCATTCTGGTAAGCCTTTCAGATTATTATAAAAATCGTATTCGAAACTATACTTTCATGAAAATGTTTTCAACAGATGCGGCTAGTTTCTGGATTCCAATTTTCCCACACGACGGCACTTTTTCATCCAAATGTTTTCCTGGTCTCATCTTTGGGAAAACGAAAATAGCGAGCATTTCCCCCCCGACTTCTTAGTTTTCACAGATAGTTTTTGAATATTGCAACAACGCAATCATTCCCGGGCATTTTGATTTAAATTTAAAATATAAAAAAAGTTTTAAAAATACGTACTTATTTTAAAAAGCGAACAATCATTGAAAACAAATTAATAAACACCAAGGAACATAACATACGAACCACAAAACACAGACACGAACTAAGTAAACACAAATTCAAATTCAAACTATCCAGAAACGGTAATTCAGAACATTGAAATGCAACTTTTGACAGTAGTCACGTGAGACGACAAGCAGATGCAAATGAAACGTCAAAACCGTTTTTAGGTTATGCTATGAAGGATTCACCGCACAAAAATGTTTTTTAATAATATTTCCATATTACATGCAAATGTTAAACGCGGATTCACTGTGATAATTCGATTAAAAAATCATAAATATTCAACGGACTATGGAACTAGTGTTCATTTACCACAGACAAAAATGCCATTGAGGTTAGCTGGACAAAAACGCATTGAAAGAGATAAGTTTGTTTTGGAGGTATGGAATCCCTTTTGAATACTCACTAGTTTTAGTGCGATGACACACACAGCGGTTTCCGCCGAGACGGCCGCCGACTCGGCCAAATTTAGCACACTGACATACACAGCGGTTGAGAGTCGGCAGTCGTATCAAAACAGTTGCAATTATGGATATAGAATATCAACGTGTAATAATATTGTACCTACTTTATCGTCGATGGAAGAAAAGAAACACAAAAAATAAAGCTGGTCGAGTTTCAATTTCTCTCAATAATTCTTCAACGTCAATGTTAGCATCCATTATTAACGATAAAACGATAATCAAATAAACCTAACTTTATAAACCGCCCGCAAAACCGCTGTGTCTGACTTGTCGCATATACAACAATGAAAAGTAACACCGCCTGAGTCATAAAACAGCTAGCGGTGCATACAACAGTCGGACGTGCCGACACGGCTAAAAAACAGCGAGGCTCGTTTGCCGCTGTGTGTTTCATCCATTTAAAATGTTAGATTACACAGGCCGAGTCGGCAGCCGTCTCGGCGAAAACCGCTGTGTGTGTCATCGCTCTTATGGTTCCGTACCCAAAGGGTAAAACGGGACCCTGTTACTAAGACTCCGCTGTCCGTCCGTCTGTCACCAGACTGTTTCTCACGAACCGTGATAGTTGAAATTTTCACAGATGATGTATTTCTGTTGCCGCTATAACAACAAATACTAAAGCAGAATAAAATAAATATTTAAGTAGGGCTCCCATACAACAGACATGATTTTTTTGCCGTTTTTATAGATAATAGTACGGAACCCTTGCGCTCTTGGCCGGTTTTTTTGTTTAATGTCGAATCACTTGGTTTCCATGTGAAAGATACTAGATTCTCATCTCGGTAGAAGTAAAAGTTTCATAGAATTTTCTATACAACATTTTACTGAGAAACAGTAATTCTTATATCTACCGATCATCTTGTTTAAGCTTACTATTATTCGTACTCTCTAAATACATGCAGGCAAAATATGTTGAGATCTTATTAACTAACCCAACAGTTGCTCTCACAGAGTTGCCTATGGGATCATTATTTTTATTGAATTGACATTTTTTTCAGAATTGTGGATTTAACGAACTGTATTCATGGCAAAGAAATAGTTTGTCAGGACCTGATTTTATTTTACATGACGGTCCCCCATATGCTAACGGCACTCCTCATATGGGACATGCGATTAATAAGGTACGGTGGCCTTGTAGGAAAGTTTTTGATTGAAAAAGAAACTGCATGGCATATTTCAGCATTGCATGAGTCAGCCATCCGATAATCAGTTGTGTTAATTTTAGATTCTTAAAGACGTAATATTGAGGCGTCATGTTTTAGAAGGCCGGAGGGTACATTATGTGCCCGGTTGGGACTGCCATGGTCTCCCAATAGAAATAAAGGCCATAGTTGATTTAAAACAACAAAACCCACCTGTAGTCATAAGAAAAAAAGGTAAAATTTGCTATTCGATTTTTTATAATTACTTATATAAAAATACAAAGTGCGATACCAAGTTATAGAATGTGATGATCTCAGCTGTTGAGCGTCTATAATTTGCAATTATTATACAGTAAGACCTCGCTTAAAGCTGTTTCAGTATTACGCGGTTTCTATTATAAAATTATAAATTGTGGATCAGTTTATACAAAATTATTCAAATGTTGATAGAAGTTCCAAGGCTAGACGAAATGTCATTGATGCAATATCTTACTGACAACAGCTTGCTGAACAAAACAGAAAAAGGCAAATGACATTAGATGACTTCTTCATAAAAAACAAAATATGTTAAATGAGGAACCATTCTCATCACAAACATAACTTCTTACTTGAACTTTTATTTGATTTTCATAAATGATTTATGAACAAAAATTGATATTAGCAATTAACAAATCTATAATTAATGTGATAAAAAAGTATTTAACAATAAATGTTACAAAATTAAACAAAAAAAAAACTACTTTTCTTATTCTCGGTTCTCTTTCACTTATGCCTATTATCTACGTTTTAAGATGACCTCGTTTGCGCTGTTTCATATAGCGCAGGAACTTATTGGAACGTATCTTCCGCGTTAAGCGTGGTCTTACTGTATCTTTCAATACACTACTTCTGGTTATTATTTCAAATTAGTCAGGGTACAAAATGGATTATAGTATGCTTTTATTGATGTAATATTAACACTAAGATGCTAATTCATTACCTACATGACGCTGGCAATAAATAGATATTATGGTCTTAATTTCAATATGCATTTTTTGTTAACAAAAGACTTAAGGTAGTTGTCGTGGTACAATATTGTCAAAAAGTTATAGATTATACGTGCCACAAAAGTATACTAGCTTATAGCTAAGTGATCCATAATTTGCACGCATAACTGTACCCGTGGAAACGTAACCCATACAGTATTCATATGCATGTATACTTTTCTATAAATTGTTGAACTTTAAACCGTTATTTATAAATAATTAGACGGTCAAAATTTTTTCTTATTTTTTTTTTAAACTCAAATGCATTGAAAGACTGTCCGTTTTTGGAAAGTTTTTGACAGTTAGTTCTTTTTTTATAAATAAGAAACTGGTTCAGAACTACAGAGATCGTATACAATCAATGTAAATTATCCAATTTGTAATTGAATTTATCTCGGATTATATACGGTCGATCGACTTCAAATTTTCAGGGTAATTGTATTATCATGTCCTTAATAAGTATACAAAAATTAAGAATTTTCTGACGGTATGCCTTAACCACGACAAGGACCTTAAAATTACAACTAAGTACATGTTTATCTTTTATATGAATGATTAATCTTTTGCAGCGAAAGAATTTGCTCTTAAAAGTCTGAAAGAGCAACTGGAAATATTTAAAAATTGGGGGGTGATGGCTGATTGGGAATCAAATATTTATATGACTTTTAATGAGAACTATGTTAAGAATCAAATTTTACAGTTTTACAAAATGTACGAAAAAGGATTCATATTTAGGGATTTAAAACCAGTGTATTGGTCACCTTCATCAAAGTATGTAATATCACCTTTCATATTTTTTACTGTTTTTTTTCTGTTGAAAAAATAAATATTTCATTTTTTTACAGAACTGCCTTGGCCGAGGCAGAACTAGAATATAACACAAAACATGAAAGTGAGTCTGTTTTCCTAAAATTAAAACTTTCCAATATACCTACAAGCATTTCTTCTGAAATTATAAACGAGTAAGTACCCATATAAAAACATTTTTTTTATAAAAATATACATTTTCTATCAGAATACGCAATAATAAATGTACAGTAAGACCTCCTTAACGCTGCTCCGCTTATCGCTGTTTCAGTGTAATACGCGGTTTTTAAAAAAAAGTTTAGCCACTATAACTTATGGATCAGTTTATACAAAATGATTCAGATGTTGATAGAAGTTCCAAGGCAAGACGAAGTGTCATTGATGCAATATCTTGCTATTGACAACAGCTTGCTGAACGAAACAGAAAACGGCAAACGACTTTAGATGACTTCTTCATAAAAAACAATATATGTCAAATGAGAAACCTTTCTCATCACAAACATAATTTCTTACTCGAACTTTTATTTGATTTTTATAAATGTTTTGTGAACAAAAATCTATAATTAATGTGATAAAGTATTTAATAATAAATGTTACAAAATTAAACAAAAAAAAAATTAACAAATTTTCTTATTCTCAGTTCTGTTTCACTTATGCGTATAAGATGACCTCGTTTAGCGCTGTTTGATATAACGCAAGAATATATTGGAACGTATTTCCCGCGTTAAGCGGGGTCTCACTGTATGTCGACTTTTTAGCTAATAAATTTGTTTTTAGTTCCTCATTATGTGCCCTCATATGGACAACTACGCCATGGACTTTACCGGCAAATCAAGCAATTTGTTATAACCCAGATATCATCTACAGCGTTGTAAAATTTAAAAATAGCGCCGAACAAGTCATTGTGGCTAAAGATTTGATAAAGAATATAGAAGAAATTACTGGCTTGGAAATTATTGATGAAAAATCGTTTGTTGGTAAGTTTCTTTCCTAACACGTTCAACTTCTAGACTTTATTTTTGATTTTTTGATTTTTTTAATTTTCCAAGATGATTCTGGGTGTATATTTCCGTTTGCATATTCAGTAGAAGATATTGCCTCCAAACAAACACGGTTTTCAAAAATCATCATAATTTTTTTTGTATTTTTCTTCAGCCATAATTTTAAAAATTTCGACACCATTTTCTTCAGAATGATTATAAATCAGTTCCATATAAATTTTTTTTAAATCAGTTCAGTTATTTTTAAGTAACGTAAAAAATATCTCCACCATTTGTGAACCGATCTTGGTGTTTCTTTTTTTAATAAATACGTTCAGGGTGATTTCAGAAAAATGTTACTTAAATCAGTTCAGCAGTTTTTTTTTAGTTTAGTAATAGAATAATGATGGCACATTTAAATTCACTTGCAAGATGTTTTTATACTTTAAGTTTCTGGCGCAGCCTCTCTGTGCCTCTTCGTTTCTTTTTTTTTTTTTTTTTGATTAATATATCAAATAAAATATATTTCTACTGACAAAATACGAGAGTTGATCAATAAGTAGCCGTGTTTCACGATAGATGGCGTTGACGAATGAAATTAACTTTACCATTGTGTACTGCAGATTTTTAAACGATCTCGTGCTGAGTAGGTTAGGTTATTTTTGACAGCCAGTCGTACCATTCATGTTTTGTATTTTTCAACAAAATGAAACACGTTTTTTAAAAAACATGTGAAGAAATAAAACTGAAGTTGGATACTGTCTATGGGGATCCTTCATCATCTATGACCACGATGAGATAATCGTATAAAAAACGAATTGTGGATCGATATTGCTCTTTTTCCAATCTGTCAAAAAATACAAAACCCCAATGATACAACGGGCTGTGAAAAATAGTCTATTCCAGTGGTTCGATCGAACACCAGGGGTTCGGTGAGTCAGTCTCGTGGGTTCGGCAGAGGTCAAGACACACACCCGACTCATATGATTCGTGATGACACGCCCCGCTTGTCCATCATTTTGAATAAATCATAATTTATTAGTGTATTTGCCATGTGGCAACATACACTATTGGCGTCGGTCGGATGGCGGGACCTTGGGGTCGGACCAAAATTTCTCGACGTTTGATAACCTTCTAAGCACTTTGGCACCATTTTTGGAAAAATTATATATATATGTATATATATATATATATATATATATATATATATATATATATATATATATATATATATATATATATATATATATATATATATATATATATATATATACGTGCGGGCTATAACTTTCGAAAGAGTTAATTTATTTTAACGAAATTTGGCACGCATGTTGGAATCCATCACCGCACGAAGCCTATTTAAAATGGGCCCAATCGGATCATTTTAGGGGTTCAAAAAAGTTTTTGGGCCTAAAAATACCGAAAAAATTCTCAGAATCGTTTCAAAATTGAAATGTACTCTTTTAGTAGCAATTAAAATGTGCTCCCGAAATTGGAAAAAAATCGGCCCGCCAGGACGGGATTTACAAATTTTATGAAAACACCAGTTTGCAGATAGTGAGTTATTTACTGAAAGGTGTATTTAATTTGGTGTAGATGTTCGATGATAGTAATGTTGCAATTAAGAAAAAAACTATAAATTTAAGGGGTGTATTAAGGGGTTAAATTTTTTATTTTGACCAAAAACAAACTTAAGTTCATGTAATAAAACCAGACTGTCTGTATTAGCAAATACACTATATTGTCGGCAGGGTTTGGGCACTGCGACCCGGGTTTTTTTTTTCAAATTAAGAAGGGTTCAGTGAATTCGCACATGAAACTGGTGGGGTTCAATACCTCCAAAAAGGTTAAGAACCACTGGTCTAATCTATGAATTTATGTACAATTCAGCACGCGGTCGTTTAAAAATCTGCAGTACATGATGGTAAAGTCAATTTCACTCGTCAACGTCATCAGTCGTCAAACAACCCTCGTATATTTCTACTGACAAAATGTATTTTTTTTAATAGGTACAAGTCTTAATGGTGTAACATATCAACATCCACTAAATCCTGAGAAATTTCTACCGTTTTTGCCAGCTGACCATGTAAATGTAAGCATAGGAACCGGACTTGTTCATACTGCACCAGCTCATGGTGCAGATGATTTTATTGTCGCTCTTAATAACAATCTGTCTGTTGTAAGTTTGTTAAATTTATGATAATTTATTTACTCCTTGGTCGCAACCAAATATGGTAAAACTAATTTTCAACCCGTCGGGGACTAAGAGTCGTGTATTTTCAACTTTTCGTTCACCTTCACTTAATGGCAGTCATTGACCAATTAGAAATAAATCTCTATTATGTGAGGTTAAACATGGTCAAACGTATTTTTCCATTGGCTTGTAGAGTAATAATAATAATAATAATGTGTTTAACGTCCGTTTGTCGACTTTTATGTCATAACAGACGCCATTCGCACAATTACTATTTTCCATTTTACCACTTCCCGTTATTTTCTACAGTTCTAAAACTTCAACTTAACTAATAGCAATGGGCGAATGAAGGAATTATAGGAAATTAGGATAGGATATGTAATTTTTGAACTGGGAGTTTGATAGGTAATCGGCCATGGACTTGAATAAGGAACCATTTCGATATTTATCTAGAATTAATTGAGGAAAACCATGGAAAACCCCAATCAAGATGGCCGGTACAGGAATTATTGCTTCTCGGTGAGAGGCAGTAGGAAAAAGTCCCAGCCAAATCTGCCCCCGCCGGGATTTGAACCCGTACCTCCCGAATGCGAGTCTAGTGCTGTCACCATTACTCTACCCAGCTCGATATTGGCTTGTAGAGTAGTAGTGAGAGCACTAGACTCGCATTCGGGAGGTACGGGTTCCAGTCTCGACGGGGGCAGATGTGATTGGAACTTTTTCCTACTGCCTCTCGCCGAGAAACGGCCATCTTGTTGAGGTTTTCCATGGTTTCTCTCAATCACTGAAATATAAATATACTGGAAGGGGCACTGAGCGGCGGGAAGCGAGCCGAGAGAGAGAGTAGATTTGTGGAGAGTCTGTCTTTGTCGTACAGTCAAAACCAAAAACATTTTCTCCTGTGTTCACCTTATGGTAGTGGCTCAAGGGACCCGAGACAAGTAGAATTACTATGATATTAAGGTTACATTTTTTTTTCTTAATATTCAATTAATTACTATATTTTAGAAGATGATTTGGGTGCACGAATATTTTTTTGGGAAAAAAATACATATATATCGAAATAGTTGATGCATTCGTGCCCATAACTGGCGCATTATGTGAATAAAAAAATAAAACTCGCCAACTTCGGCAAACATTTTGTTTTTTGATCTAATTCTTTGCGTTTGAAATCTTTTTTGAATCGAACTTTTTGTTCATAGATATTTTTTATCATCGTTTTGGACAGTTTCTACTTTGTTACTTTTATTTAAAATCATTCAACGTTTTCAATGAACAGTCATAGGGATGAGATGAGATAGATAAGGTACATTAAAGTTAGCAAAAGTAATGAGTTATAATATTATGTTTATTATAAAGGAATGTAAGGCGCTATGGTCATCACTTCTTCTAATAACGTACTACAACAGCACTGCGAAAAAAGGAATAAATTTTTGAGATGGGGTGTAACCACGGTGAAACGCATGCGATGTGCTGTATTGTGCGCAAGCGCACAAGGAGAGAGTGAGACGGACTCTCCACAAATACTCTCTGTCTCTACCGCGTTTACCGTGCACGGGCCAGGCATGGCAGTGCCCCTTCCAGTATATTTATATTTCAGTGCTCTCAATTAATTTCTGATAAATATCGAGACGGTTCCTTGTTCGAGGCCATGGCCAATTACCTATCAAACTCCTAGTTCAAAATTTACCTAATTTCCTATAATTCCTTCATTCGCTCATTGCTATTACTTAAGTTGAAGTTTTAAAAATGTAGAAAATAACGGGAAGTGGTAGGTGGAAAATAGTAATGATGCGAATGGCGTCTGTTATAATATAAAGTCGAGAAACGGGCGTTAAATGCATTATTATTATTTTTTCATTGACTAAGACACTTTGCGTAAGAAGTAGAGATTAAAAATACGTGAGAATTGAAAATACGAGACCGACTGCGTGCAAAATTTGCTTGAAATTATGTCAAATTACAATAGCTGTTACGATTTTAGGAATGTTTAGTCAATGACGATGGTTGTTATATGCTAAATGCCGGAAGTGAACTATCAGGTTTAAACGTTTTAGAGGAAGGCACTCACAAAGTATTAACATTACTCGCTGATAAAATTGTCCATAAACATCGTTACGTGCATTCTTATCCATATGATTGGAGAACAAAAAAACCTGTCATACTAAAAGCCAGTAAACAGTGGTTTGTAGATACAGCAAAGATAAAAAGCAAAGCGAATGTAAGCATTTTTTTCTTAATTTGATACGAATGTAGATAAATAAGAAGGCATGCAACACTTCTTGACTTAAGTAAGTAAACTGCTCTAACTCTAAGATACAGGCAGCTTCATTTTTTATAACGCGTCAAAAGAACTATAACTTAAAAAGTTCAGTTCGTTTGATGATTCAGATCTAAATTTTTTATTGTAATGAAAAGAGACAGTACTTCCAATCATTCTGTCATATAATTGCAAAACGGTAAGTCGAAAAACATTTATTCGTCAATGTATTTCCTCATTTTGCGCGTCGGTAATTTAATTCATAATTTAGGTAAAACTTTTTTTATATTCTAAAGTCTAATGAATTCTTAGTCTGATAATTCAGATTGTTTTTTTGGTACCATGCCAAAAGTACGTACTTTCTGATTCGATTTTAAAGCAGTCCAACATTTATGCACTGCTGGAATTACTCGCATGTGGTCTGTATAGGCTGGCTGAAACAGTTCTGTCATGCGCACTGATACCTGAGACTGCCGTTTGCCAGCACAGAACACGTGCTCGCCAGTAGATGCAGTAGTAGGTAGGCAACTGCTGTTATTACGTATAACCTCAACATTACTCACTTGAAAGTAATTAGTCTTTTTACATATTGGTGAAAGTACATACTTTCGACCGGGTATGAAGTTTTGTCATGCGCACTGATGGCGTTTGTCATCATGTTCGCCCATAGACGTGTGTGTACGCCAGTAAAATGTATGTTATTACATGAACATTATTAGATGCATGTATCAACTGTCATTACGTATATAACCTCAACATTTCTCACTTGAAAGTAAGTAGTTTTTGTTTTATATATTGGTGAAAGTGCGTACTTTCGGCATGGTATGAAGAAAAATAGTATACACCACTCCAGCAGAAAGTCCTGCACTGCGCGACACATGATGCCCTTGATTTCGCTTTGGGCATCATGACGCACAGTGCAGGAATTTCAACTTTCTACTCTTTGATGTAATATATTATTTATGTTGCAGGATAAAATATTAGATGTGCAATTCTTTCCTGAACAAAGTAGGAAAATTAATATGCAAGTTCTATCCGATATGGTAAAAAATAGGCCTTATTGGTGTATATCTCGTCAGAGAGTGTGGGGTGCTCCAATACCGGTACTGTACGACAAAACATCTGGGAATCCTATCATCGAGCAGTAAGTACCAAAATATTAAATAGTATAAAAATACTGATTTGTTTTTTTTTTCATAAACTTCTTTAAAAAAGAAGGGATTGATCTCATTAAAAAACGCAAGATGTGTGGTAGTCTTTTGTTTTAAATAAACAAATATAAAAAAATTGAACCTGTATTACTTTTCACAGATCACTAATTAATCATTTTTGTAAATTAATAGACGAATATGGACTTGATTATTGGTGGGAATTACCATTGGAAAAATTAGTTCCTGATCACTTTCTCAAAGAAAACAAATATTCGTTAGATGATTTAGAAAAAGGAGAGGTAATCATAAAAATTCTTCACACAATAAATGATGTTTAAGGTAGTTCTAACGTGGTATAATAAAGAAAAATCACTTATCAACAGATTTTGCTCATTTTTTTTTTCATAAGCTTTGTGGTCCTTTTCAAGTACAAGTACTTGAAAAGGACCACAAAGTTTGGTTGAAACATAGTATTTTATATCAATAAAAACCAATTGAACAGTATTGCAAGTAATTTTATTTTGTTAATATATCTATGTTACTGTTGGTAGAGTCAATATTATTAATCTGTTGAATAGTTATTTTTCTTTATTGTACCACGCTAGAACTACCTTAAATTATTAGTAACCTGTGTTTTATACAGGACATTCTGGATATATGGTTTGACAGCGGAATATCATGGAGTTCTGTTTTGGGAAACGATAAAGTTGCCGATTTATATTTAGAAGGTGTCGATCAACTAACCGGATGGTTTCAGTCATCGTTACTTACATCGGTTGCTTTGCGTGATTTGGCTCCGTTTAAAAACATCTTTGTTCATGGTTTTGCTGTCGACGACAAAGGAAGGAAAATGTCAAAATCGTTGGGAAATGTCGTAAATCCACATGACATTGTATATGGCGATAAAAAAAAGAAGCCAGCGTACGGAATCGATACACTGAGGTATTTTAATAATTAGGGTTCCGTAGGAAAAAAACGGAATCCTTATAGGATCACTCGCGTGTCTGTCCGTCCGTCTGTCATAGCCAATTTGCTCCGAAACTACTGGACCGATTGGGTTAAAATTTAGTACACATATGTAAGTCAGTGGTCCAAACACAGACGCATAACGTAAATAAATGAATTTTGAACATGGGTGTCATTTTTGGGGGGCAAATTAGAAAATTAAAAAAAAAAGTTTTGCAAACTGTACCGTGTGATATATCAAATGAAAGGGCTTATAGTAAGGGTCTCAAATATTTTTTTTTATAATTTTAAAATAAATAGTTTTAAAGTTATCTAAGAAAATAGATGAAAATTGTCCATTTCCCCATGAGCCTAAAATTTTGAAAAAAATAGGGATTGCGGGTCTCACCTATAGTTTACAGGAAAACCTAAATAAAAATCTTAAGTCTTAAAGTACTCACGGAAAATGGAATAGTACAGAACCTTCTTCTCGCAAGTTCGAATGGCACTTGACCGGTTTTTTTTGTACTAATTTTTACAGCCATTGTAATTGGTATCTATGAAAATAATAAAATCAGTTAAAAATAGATGGTGTTGAAAATACACGAGTCTAACTGTGTACTATTCATTGTAATTCGTAATTCAAATATTTGAATTTTGACGGCCATATTTTGTAACAGACTTTTAATTAAAGATATTTCAAATTTTCTTTTTACCTAACAATTTGAGACTATGTAATTTCTAAAACCGTTTTAGATGGTGGGTGGTTCATCATGGTCCATTAGATTCCAAAATACCTGTAACGACAAATACTCTGGAGGAGAGTGCCAGAAGTGTACAAAAAGTTCGTAGTGTGTTAAGATTTTTACTCGGCACCTTGAACGATTATAATCCTGAACAAAATATCGACAATTTTGATTTTAAAATTATCGATGGCTATCTTTTACATTTACTGTGGAATTTTCATAAACAGGTAATTGCTAACTTACGATAAATTGTTATAAAATACAGTAAAATCTCGTTTATCCAGCCCTCGATCAAGCAAGCTTCCACGTTGTCCGAGACAACGGACTGATCCGAGCATTCCGCATTAATTGAGGTGTATGCTCTGATAATACATAGAAACTCAGATAAAACAGATGAAGTCACAATGCTTATGCTGTACGCCCGTAGTATTTTGCGATTGTTACATTGTTTCTTATACCATATGTACACGTATAAACTTGCTACAACACGTTTTGTGTGCTCTTCGGTTGTAAGCTAAAAATTAACAGTTGGGTTTCAACAATCAATGAAAGAACATTACCTGTCACAAAAAAGGAAAAAGTCGTAGTGATTTTTTTATTTCTTCCGTGTTATCTGAGTTTTCGCTTATCCAAGGTACCTCAGATAAACGAAGTTTTACTGTAATAGTGTTGCTAAATGTCTCGACATTTGTTTTTTCGAGGAATGTCTGAGCCAATTATTGGACCATTTGTCCATGCCTCAGATAAATTTTTCAACAGAAAATATAAATTGTGTTCACTGTTTGAACTTAGCGAGTGACATTTCGCGATCTCATAATACTTTCGCTTCTTAAAGTCTTGAAGGTACCTAAAAATGTTTTTTCAAAAATCAGTCTCTGATTTCAGTAAAACAGCTAAGTGAATCGAAAACGTCAGGATGGTCACTTTTTTTCTAGAACAGACTTCTTTGACTTTTCCATTTTCTATGTCATTTTTTTAAGTTTTTACTAACTTACATACATAAGGGGGCGTTCATAAACCACGTAGCTCGATCAAGCGGGAGGGAGGATCAGTTCAAAAGCTTCGCTGAGCTATGTGAGGGGAGGGGGAGTGGAGTCAAGTTACGTAATTTTTTTCACGTATTTTATTTGGCACAATGAAAATAATTTGCAGAATACGGTGAATATTTATTTTCAAACGTTGGTTACTTTTATATACAGAAAACACAAATTGTTTTCTGTACATTTCCATCGGGGGGTTGTTGGAAAGGCTACGTTAGGCTACATGAAGTGAGGGAGGGGTTCCAGAGAGGCTGAGATAGGTCCACGTGGTTTATGGGCGCTCCTTAACGAACAACACCAACCTAACTACATGCAAAGATTTTACACCAAAGAGAACATTTGTTAAATGCAGGTACGGAACTTTCAAAAACATCTAGACATTTCCAGTGTATCATGCCTAAACATGCAAATGTAGAGCAAAACTATAAAATACTGATTTTGCTGTAAATAGATTTCAGATTTGTACGATTCATATCGTTTTAATCGAGTGTGTGCTGAAATAATCAATTTTACAACCAATCCAGTGTCGGCCTTATATTGTCATCTCGTGAAGAATCGAATTTATTGCGAGCCTCTAGACAGTCCTTGTCGAAGGGCCGCACAGTTTGTGTTATTACAAATTCTTGAGGTATGATTTAAAATACTTGCATTGCAGTCAATCCAGTTAATCTAAAGATCAATTGCCAAACTTCTTGATTTCCGGGCTTGTATGCCGTGGTCCATTTGTATTTCTACCTGACGTTTCGTCTACAACTGCGGTAGACATTATCAAAGGCGATGTGGTAGCGGGCGAAGTGTCCTGCTTGTGAGCAGCCGAGAAGGACACTTCGCCCGCTACCACATCGCCTTTGATAATGTCTACCGCAGTTGTAGACGAAACGTCAGGTAGAAATACCAATGGACCACGGCATACAAGCCCGGAAACCAAGAAGTTTTGCAACAACGCCAGCCGTGAAAGCCTACACAATTGGATAAAGATCAATTATTAAAAACTGTTCCAGGTCGTGAATAGATCGATTGCGCCAATCGTGCCTCATTTGGCCGAAGAAGTGCAAACATATAATTCATGCAATCTAAACAACAAGCATTTGTTTAAAACGCCATTGTTTATCGATGATAAATGGAACCAACCTGAAGTTGAATCACTAATGGAAAAAATATTGGAGGTTAAGAATGAACTAAATAAATTACTAATCAATACGAATTCTTGGTCACTCGAAGTTCAAATCAACGCATCCCCAAACTTCTACGAATCGTTGAAGGTAACACGTTTTGAATTTGAAATTTAAATTTATCATAGCTCCTAGCCTCAACAATAAACAATGAACAAAAACCAAGGTTAGTAGATTACAGAGGTCGCCCCATCCCGTTGGGTCGTAGTGGGGATTAACGTCATTCGGCGGACCTGTCAACTGATTACGTGGCAACAGTTGTTTATAAACTTCAATAGTAGTACAGTCAAAATCTGTTATAACAACATCGAAGGTCTACTCATATTTAATCGTAACAACCGGTGATGTATTTGAGGTACAAAGTAATTTTTTATTAAGTCTGTAGTATTATTGAATGTGTAGGTACATATAAATCCATAGATATTAATAGGAATAATATTCACATTATCATTGTCAATTTTTTGTATTCATAAAATCTGTAATTTTAGTCGGTTTGGAACACTTCTGTGCGTACGAATTTTGTTTACCATACAGCAGGTCGTTCTAACAGTTATAATTCTCCGAAGATATTACATTAAATGTAGTCGCTTAATGCGGTACGTCGTAAAAAGCAGTGTTTTTTTATAAGGCAGTCATATAGCATACAACTGGGACCTATGATTTTGGTCAATATAACCAGTATGTTGTTCTAAACGATGTCGTCGTAAATGGTTTTGACTGTATTTATTTATAGGAAACGTCAAATTACATATAACTCTAGCAACAATTACGAAAAAACCTTTCATCACCTCGTCAGTCTACCAGCGTTTATGAGCGTATGACGTCACGGCACTCACATGACAAGTACTGGCGTTTTGGAGCGAAATTTGAAACGGAAAAGCAGTGTTTTTTACTAAGGCGGTCATATAGCATTTAGCCAGGACCTATGATTTTGGTCAATATAACCGATATGTTGTTCTAAACGATGTCGTAAACGGTTTTGACTGTATTTAACTAATGTCAAAGAAATCAAGACAGAATATTGGTATTAATATTGGAATTTTTAAGGTTAGAGATTCACATAATCCTAGTTAAATATGCGTGGATAGATCAATAAGTACCCGTATTTGGCCACGATTTTTTGGGATTCCAAAGGAATCATCGAGTTTCTACAGAAAGGAAAAACAATCACCGGACAGTACTACAGTTAGTTGTTGAACAGATTCAATGAGAAATTGAAGGAGACACGGCCTCATATGGCGAAGAAAAAAGTGCTCTTTCATCACAACAACGCACCACCACATTCGTCTTTGATTGTCGCGCCCAAATTGCACGAACTGCATTACAAATTGCTTCCGCACCCACCTTACGCGCCCGACCTGGCACTCAGCGACTTTTTCCTCTTCCCTAACTTGAAGACATGGCTCGGAGAAAAAAAATTCGGCTCTAATAAAGAGGTAATCGCCGAGATAGAAGCGTATTTTGCAGGATTTGAAGAATCATATTTTTTCAACGGGTTAAACAAATGGCACGAACGTTGGTAAAAGTGTGTAGACCTGAAAGGAGACTACGTTGAGAAATAAAAGAAAATTGTTGAGAAATATTGCGTTATTTCAAACACGGGTACTTATCAACCTACATAAATGCCTGTTTTGCTAATGAAAATATGAACGGTCCATCAGCTGATATCATTCCCGCGCTTACGCTGATTGGTCAGATGGAACGAGGCAACCTCTGTAATTTACCAAACTTGAACATAAACAATTTAAGTAATTCAGTTTCGTTATTTTATTTGCAGTTATTTCAATCTGAGCAAGCATCCAGTGAATCACAATTGGCGGAAATTTTACAAGTATCCTGCGTTCATTTAAAGTCTAAAAACTTAACGAGTATTGAAAATTTTGAACTGGAAACCGCAGTGACCAAAAACAGTTTTTGTAATAGGTGTCGACGATTTACTTCTAAGCAACCGGATAGTTTGTGTGAAACTTGCGTTTCACAAATAAATAGCAATTTAAATAACCCTGAGTTATTGAAACACAAGCATTAATGTTTTTTTTTTTATTTTGTTTAATAAAATACACTGTTTAACATATATTGGCATTTATAACTGACACTCATCAATTGAAGTTTTTTTAAACATTTATTCAGCCGCAAAGACTTCAAAGTACCGAAAATGACATTATCGGATAAAATTAAGGGAAAAGCACCAGTCGGCAGAAAAATGAGACCACAATCAATTTTATCAAGCGACAATAAACTTAAGTCTTAAATTTTGACACGTAAAATACAATTATCCTTAAAATATTTCACTAGTTGACAATTCGTCTTCATTTCTTGCATCCAAATCATCACCACTTTCTTCATCAGGAGGCAATTCTTCTTCCTCTTCTTCTAAACTTGACACTACTGAAGATCCTTCCGAAGTCTATAAAAGTGTTTTCAAATTACATTCACGTTTTAAATAAGGCTGTAATTTCTAGTGCTGTACCAAACTTAAGTTTGAAAAATCACTTTTTCATTTCTCTTTAAATATCTTTGCATCTACCGAGTTTTCGATACAAACGAATGAGAACTTACCTGAGATAAAATACTTTCTCCGTGGATATCTTTGTTTCGTAAATTGCCCATCCAAAATGCAGACGAACAATCGTTTGCAACCAATGCGGCTTTAACTCGGTACACTAATGTTTCCAATGTTAATCGCATCGGTGGAACTAAACCAATTGAACCGCTATCTTTATTCACCTATATAACAATATGGAAGTTTATTTGTGATATTATAGTCATATATACAGTCAAACCTGAGTGAGTGAGAACTGGGTAAGCTAGAAAACTCTCCAAGTGACAGTAATTGTCAGGTATCGTCTTTGTAACCTTCTAAAACCTCTATAAGTGAGAAACAGAAATCTCTATAAGAGAAAGGCGTTTTTTACTCATGGACCTCTATAACTGAGACTACTACTTGCCTGTTAAGCGATAATCTGGAAATGACACAGGCTTCTCTAACAATAATGACAAAAAGAAACTAAACAATGAAATAAACTAACAGAATCTGATAAATAATAATAACACAACAATGACTATAGAACAATAATTATATACCCACACGACTATTTACAACACACCGAAATTTATGTAATAATGCTATTTATGTAGACGATCTATTTATGTGTGAGTTCAATGAGTGCCAACTGCTCGCTCGCTATGTATTCACTGAGTCTACCAACTGACTGACTATGCACTCAATTACTGTCTCTGACTGAATGAATGTCGCGCCCCACATGCGCTGTATTTATAGGCGTGTGCATCCCATTCTCGATCATTCCAGAAACTTCTGTCAGTTTGTTCGAGAAGCTTGTGTTATTTCCAGTGGCGTATCAATTGGGGGCGCGTTACAGTATTAATAGTTCCATGAAATTTAAGAATGAGTCATAAATAGCCGAACTAACATTGTTTTTGTATCATTGATTTTGTTTTTCATATTCTACTCGAATGACCAAATATTATGTCAGATTTTTTGTTTTCTTTTTGTCGAATAATACATGCATGTTTATCACTACATATTTGCTGTATTTTTATGGAACTCTATAAGTGAGAAAGGCCACCCCTGTACCTCTATAAGCTAGAAATTAGGGTTAGTGAAGAACCTCCATGAGCGAAAGAGAGATCGCGATTCCTTGAACTCTTGCTTATCCAGGTTCGACTGTGTATACATAATATAGCAGCATGAAAATGGTAATAAACAAAAAAAAAAATTGAAACCCAGTTAAAATTAATTCTCTTACTTTCAGATGGCAGCATAGATTGTGTAAAAATCGAGTAGACTGTTGCATAATACGTAGAATTTCTATAACAGTATCAGGTTCAGACCGCAGGCTGATTTCCAATATTGGCATTCCTTGCGACAGAAATATTTTTAACAATTCCAAAGAACGCTAAAAAATTACATACATTTTTATTAAATTCAACGACAGTAGAATTATGGACTATCATTAATCCGAAACTAGAAATATCAAAAAGATTACAGCAGATGCGTCATCGAGGTCTAGTTTGGGTTACACGAGTCAAAGGACAGAAAGAGTCATTCCGTCTTTGTTTAACACCAACAACAAGACGGGCCAAAAAGAGACATACATATACCGTGTTTAGTGCCTTGTCTTTCTTGTCAGGTTGTATGCGCAAGTAGTACATTACTTGCTTGCCAGTTACTGTCGTCAAAGTAATGTAAGTGCCGATTTATACACTAGCTAATGAATTTAGGACCCTAAAGAAAATTTCAGATTTACTGACGGCAGAATTACTGAAATTATATTGTTTATTTTTTACGCAGTAAAAGGAAATAAAATTAGAGTTTAAAAAAAACTAAAAAGTGCAAAATAATTTGACAACAAAATTAGTTTTACTGTAAAACGCGTGGGGTGCTATCTACTTAAATTTTCATAATAGCTCTACGAAGCTAATTTTGTTGTCCAATTATTACGTTTTTTAGTTCATAAAAGCGTGATGTATTAGTTTTTTAAAATTAATTTTAATTATAAGACTAGAAAACAATTTTGCATTTGACTATGGTGTAGGCAACACAACGTACGTCACTGTACAGCATGTTAACTTGCTTCCAGTAATTTTTCAAGTTTTATTTATTCTGAAGGTCCTGGTCTGGATAATGGGACAAACTTATGAAATTATTGTATTGTCATCGGTCCTTGATAAGTGTGCAAAGTTTCCGTTTGATCTGACGTTTTGAAGTGGGTAAATTTCACGTTCAAAGATTCGTTTACAAACAAACAAACATACAAGTGAAGCTAATAAAAGCGTGTTAAAAAAATACTATACCCTGAGAAAAGCGGCAAGGTTCGTTTTAAGTTCTTGCAATTTAACGATGTTCATAAGACCCTGTAACGAAGTAACAACTGTTTTCCACATAGTCAAATGTTGGGTACGCGTCAACTGACTGTTAATTTTATCACGAACAGCATTCACCAAAGCTGAACAAAGCGCTCGATACAGCAACGGGAAATTTAATCTACAGATAACATGAAGAAATTGTACTATGAGACTTAAAACATAATGGAGTTAACCATGGTTCCTTTCTTACCAATTTCAGTTCACAGGTTCTAACTTGAGAATAGAGTACTCGCATGACTTGACTGAATCGTTCATTATTGAAGTTTAACTTCTTTGGCGACGTATCTATTTGAAAAAAGTAAGAAATCGAGGGGAAGGAGAACTTCCAAATAAAGGGGAAGTTAGTTTGTCTCCTAAATTACATGAAATTGACAAGGACTAAAGTTTATAGTGTGTTGCTAAGTATGTGTAAATATTATTAATTAGTTTTACATAAAAAGAAAATTAAACTTGGGAATAATATTAAAAACTAAAGAAGTTAAACTTCTTATGTGAACTTATGAGGGTGGGACTCATTATAATTTTTCTTATACAGAATGATATTTAAGTTTAGTCTTTTTTTTAACAGTGTGTAGAAACCAAATATACGAACAAATATTTTATATAACCTTTTTATTAAAACTCAAAAATAAGAGAGAAACTGGCTTTTCAAAGTTTAATAAATTTTTTAAAATTTCATTTAATTTTGAGGTTCGTGTTGGCGCTATATTATGTTACTATGGAAATATATTATGTCATTATCAAGTATCTTGGGGCCTATTTGAAACAAAACGGGGATAACTTCTGTGAATACTTGATAATGACATAGTATATTTCCATAGTGACATAATATAACGCCAGGACCGACCTCAACATTTAATAAAATTTAATTAAATCTTGAAAGTCTGTTTCTCTTTTATTTTTGAGCTTTGATAAAAAAATTACTTGAAACATCTAGTTGATTTCTACACGCTGTTAAAAAAAAAGAATCAAATTAAAAATCGCCTGTATTGAAGTTTTCTTCAAATTGACATATATTTTCGTTGCATTGTAAAAACGGGATAGAAAATACCATGTAAGTACTCCATTCTTACTAAAAACAGTTGGCAAATAAATAAAACACAATTGGCTTACTTTGTAATACTTGGAAATGTTTGTAGTCTATCGTTTTTAGTTTTCAAAAGTAGCACTTCGTCTTGCAGCCACAATACAATCCCATGTACAGTTTCTACATCGGCATTGGATAAATACGCTTTGATCAGAATATCTATCTAAAAACGCATTAATAGTATATTACACTGTAAGGGCAGAAAGTTGAAATTCCTGCACTGCGCGTAACACGATGTCTGAAGCGAAGCATCTTTCTGGCCGTGTGTTGTAGACTATTTTTCTCTATACCCGGTCGAAAGTACATATTTTTGTATCGGTGTACACGAGAAAATTGTTTCAGCCCGCCGTTACAGACGACATGCGAGTGCTTCCAGCAGTGCATAAATGTTAGGGTTTCTATCTTAAAATCGAAGCAGAAAGTATGTACTTTCGACTGGGTATGAAGAAAAAATTTTAATTTGACACACAGAGAATGTCGCGCCATGTATTCTAATCATAATCAAGTCAGTGCTCGCGTCTTGCGAAATAGGCTTTAGGCGCGTTTTGTGAATTTTGCAAATCAGTGAGTTGGTGTTACGAACAGAAGTGACGTTCTTGCTTGGCCTAAATCCGTGTATGCAGTATAACGCATCTATACACAATATAACAAAAAATTCTTTATATGCTATGTAGCGACGGATTACAAAGTCCACATACTGCGAGAGTTGTTTGTTAATGAATTATACAGAAGTTAATTGAATGAATACATATAAATAAAGTTGTAACTTAGTTTGCAATTGTAGTTTTAAAGAATCCTAGAGCGAATTTTCAGTTTTTGTTATTTTTTGCCCGTTTATCTAACTGTATAATATACATACAAAAAAAAACTGTAAGCCTAACAATATATGTACTGTTTACATGTTTTACTTCAACTGCGCGTAAAAGTAACACGCACACTTTTTTAATGATATTTTTATTACCTGTACATTGTAATTGCTTCCAACATCAAGCTTTCCGTTTAGGTCACACCAACTGCGTGATAATAAATCTTGACTCAAAGTTACTGTAAATTAATAACAAAGTATACTAAAAAAATAAAACAAAATCGTTTCGATTTGCGGTTTAATCAATAATCCATAAGGCATTTAAATTTTGGATGTACTTAAGGTGACATCCCTCAGATCATAAAAAATCCTCTCGAGAAATTTCGAACTGTGGAATTGTATTACTGTTTTTATTAGCTGTAATTAAACATTAAGTTTCACAAACCTTGGTTTACTATTTAAAAATTTCAATAGATATATATTTTTACCCTAAAAGTTGAATCAAAGAACGTGATATTCGTCAATATTTCTTTATAGCACGTCACGAGATTTCGAATTACGAGAAGGCAAATTAACATATTGAAGTTTTTTCTTTATAGCCTTATGCTAAAAATACTGTCACATTTGGCTTGCTCAATAATTTTTTTCAAATGTAATTTTTTCTGTACAAAAATTTGTGTGAAACATGCTAATTTTTTCGTTTTTAACTCATTTTAAATTGTTTATTTAGATCAAATAAGGGGCCGTTCAAGTATTACGTAAGCAGATTTACTACAATTATTTATCCCCCCGTCCCCCTTGTCAGCAAAAGTAAGCAAAGCTCTTACCCCCCCCCCTCCCATTGGTATATGAATTTTTCTTTTAATGTAATCTTTTTTTTATTGATTCATGAGCAGCAGATATAATTCTAGAAAAAAGTAAATAATTACTGCTGACGCAATTACCATCTAGATCCTCCACCCCCAATGTCATCAAAAATAAGAAAAGCAAAGACCCCCCTGCCCCCTATAGTGCTTACGTAATACTTGAACGGCCCCTAAACTGTAAAACCTTGGCTAAAAGTGATATGGAAAAAAATGGTACATCGTTTTAGTTTATTTTGAAGCATTAACATCAAAGATTAAATAAGATTTTTCAGAGAAATTAGAGATTTCCGAAACATAAGTGCATTTTACATGCACGACAAATCCAACCGCTCTTTATGCGGGTGAAAAAGGGAGCATATTGAACAGCTGATAAATAGTGACCTTAAGGCTGTCAGAACGCTCTCAATTTCAGCCACACTACGAGACTAAAAAATGCCGTTGTCAGTTGATTACTCTAAATTTTGGAAATATTTTAAAGATTTAAAAAACTTTTCCAAAAAGGAAGAGTCACTTCAGGTTTGTGATGGAACAATTTTGTGAAATAAGTACGAATAAAATCGTTGTGTGACATTGAAAACGTGTGTTTTTTGGCACAATTAATGCCAACTTTTTTCTAGTAAATCGTACATAAATTACAAAAGTAGTCCATTAGAGACCTGGATTTGTCCTTTATCTTCTTTACAGAGAAAGAATTTTTGCAGAATGTTGACGAATAAGTCTGCAATCAGCTATCAGTCGAAGCCCTATTTTTGGCTTAAATTCAAAGCGTTCCGACAGCATTAAGTTTACTACCCAAGTGAAACGTCAAAAATGTTGAAAATACTAGAAATGAAGGCAAAACCAGCTATTTTATAGGGTGTAGCACAAAAAATGCAGCGTGTATCGAGGGCGCAATGCTAGATACACAATCTACTGTTATGAGTTACTTACCGACTTTCTTACGAGGCGCTGTTTCCGGAGTTAATGTTACCAATGATTGCATCAGATGAATTAAACTGACTCCTGCAGCTAAATGCAGAGTATACTCGGCGTATTGCATGACCCTGTTGGTAGAATGTAAAACTAACTCGCGCGTAGACCTGAGTCCTGAATGCTCTTCATCAACCAACGCTCTTAAACCATCTAAAAATTCAAAATGGAGTTACATTTTAATCACTACTTGTAATAATAATAATAATATTCCGGCATGTCAGCGTATTGCTGAGTCACTAATTTGCCGTATGCAAAAGGCCGTGCTTATTGGGTCGCTCCGTGTACTCCGTGCGCACGACCCAAACTCACTGTAATAGCCCATTTCATGGTTTGAGACGCGGTTACAGTTACAACTTGCTCCACAAGTATCCCTAGTATGACGGTGACGAACCTGAAGTTTGGATGCTTGTGGATGCAAATTTTTTTAAGGAATATTTCCTTGTCAATAATAATAATAATAATAATGCGTTTAACGTCCGTTTCCCGACTTTATGTTATAACAGCCGCCTTTCGCACCATTACTATTTTCCATCTACAACATTTCCCATCATTTTCTACATTTTTAAACTTCTACTTAATTAAAAGCAATGGGCGAATGAAGGAATTATAGGAAATTAGGATAAGGAAAACATGTGAGTCTGACTGTACATTGATGGATTGTAGATTATAGACGCTCGATAGCTTAAATTATCTGTGTCTTTAACGCTTATGTAACCACACTTAAAACGGCCACCAGTGTTGTATGAGTAGAGGAAAAAAAAAGAAGACTCACCTCTCAAAAGTGAAGAGTTTAATGGAGACTGGAAGCCAACCCATGCAAAAGTCAACGCCTGATATTGCAATAATAGTTCTATACATAATTTGGCTTCGACTGAACCAGGAACAAACATTCCTGCGGCGTCCCTTACTCCGTCACAACCATCGAGCAAAGCCTGAAAATTCGTTCAGAATCACCATTGATTATAAAAAACATTGCAAGTTAAATAAACGTTTGTAATAAACATTGTAATCATTTGTGGGGTCACTGCAGGGTTCCCGTTGCTTAAATGAAATGAAATGATCTAAATTTAATGACGCAGACTGCATCAATATCAATTTAAACAACTTTGTAATATTTTTCATCCATCATAAACTAACTAGCGGCCCAGTCCGGCTTCCCACGGATAGCACTAATTATCTGTAGGCATAAAATATGAGAATCATTATCATAAAATTCTCAACGTGTATTGAATTGCGCGAATTCAATAGCTTTTAATTGTGAATGTTCAAAAATCGAAAAATCAAAATTGTCAAAAAAACTCACAAAAAAATATAATGAGCCTCACCCTCATAAGCTCACATAGAAGTTTAACTTCTTTAGTTTTTAATATTATCCCGAACTTTTTTTTTATGTGAAACAAATTAATAATATTTACACATACTTAGCAACACACTATAAACTTCTGTCCTTGTCAGTTTCATGTAATTTAGGAGACAAACTAACTTCCCCTTTAGAGGCCAATTCTACTTCCCCTTTGTTCTTACTTTTTTAAAATAGATACGTCGCTAAAGAAAAATTCTGTTGATATGATCACTACCAAACTTCACAGGGTCACCCGCTAAGCTATCACTCACCTGAATGTAATTTCCAATAATCTGTAAATGAGACATGACTCGTGGCATAAGTTTGATGCAATCATTAATGAGATGTTCATCCTTAACAATATGTAAATTACTCAAAATATTCCCTTCTTTTGTTCGTGTACCAGTTTTTTGATCCACTATTGTTTTAAGTTTGTCGACAACATCTTCTAATATAAATTTTAGTTCACACAAACCAAAACGCGGTTCGGTGTCATCCTCAACAGAGGCATCCTGAAAGTTTACGGTGTTATTTGTACAGACATTAATATAGAAACTGCTGTGTAATTTTTAAGCTATTGCATAGCTTTTATCGCGGGCTTTGAGCGCGGCGACCGAATCAAGAAATTCCGTAACGAAAATAAACCTAACACCCCCCACTCCGACCGGCACAGCGGTGCGGCGTTGAAAGCCGTGCATCGTCTAACGTCGTTTCAGTTCGGCAGACTTCGGCACGGTGTTTGTGTGCGTGCGACTAGACGTATGCGTGTAGACTAGCTGCTAACTGCTCATAACTGATTCTATCTTTATTTGTGTATAAAGTGTTTTAAATATGAATAAACAAAGTGCATTTATTATTATTATGCAATAGCTTTACCGCGGCAGTCCCCGAGTGCCACACGTATTTTTTTTTTAATTTATGTCTTGGAGTTCTGCTAATTATGAATAGCGCTTTTTGACATGACGCGCTTAGGTGCTGAGTCCAAAAAGCGCTTGTTTTTTTCTTTTAATGAAAAGAAAGGGGCCGTTCAAGTATTACGTAAGCAGATTTACTACAATTATTATCCCCCCGTCCCCCTTGTCAGCAAAAGTAAGCAAAACTCTTACCCCCCCCCATTGGTATACGCATTTTTCTTTAATGTAATCTTTTTTTTATTGATTCATGAGCAGCAGATATAATTCTAGAAAAAAGTAAATAACTACTGCTGACGTAATTACCATCTAAATCCTCCCCATGTCATCACAAATAAGAAAAGCAAAGAATCCCCCGCCCCCCCTATAGTGCTTACGTAATACTTGAACGCCCCAAAATGGGTGGATTTACTTATGTATCGCGTTAGAAGTTATACTTCTTTAGCGTGATTAAAAACCCATTTTTAATTTGCATGCAAACAATTCATTGAAATAAAATAATAAAAGAACTGAAGTGAGATTAGCATAATACAGCTATGGTCTCTATTATACTCTATCTTTGTCGTTCAATGAACTGAAAAACAACTGTAACGAAGGCATGTCCACTAGTGGCAGCCTTTTTCTGCGAGCAACTTCACACTGTTAATTTTGATGTTACAGTGTACGCGCGCATCGTAAAAATTCACTCTCATCAATTTTTTATAGCGCCCCAAAAGAAGTATAACTCCGAAAGGCTATATTTCAGTTTTTAGTCATTTTCGTTTTTTGGCGGAGGTGTGCAAATTAACCCTCCCGATAAGTGAGGCCCTACTGTGCATGTTGACGTACATATGGTACAATATGCAGCGGTTCCCTCAAAAGTAATAGAATGTCCGTGTCAAGATCCCTGAAATAGATTCGTTTCACTACACCCGATCCAGTCGAACGTTTTTCAGTTGAAGATTCACTCTGGGACTGAGTTTTTATTTGGCTAGGGCCGGCCAACACGTTTTGTGTATCCACTTGCTTTTTCTTTCGACTTCGACCTACAAAAACATTTTATTACATATACGAGTGTTGATCAATAAGTACCCGTGTTTGACGACAGATGGCGTTGACGAGTAAAATTGATTTTATCATCATGTACTGCAGACTTTTAAACGGCTCGTGCTAACTTGTAAATAAATTCATCGGTTAGGTTATTTTTGACAGTCAGTTGTATTGTTCGCGTTTTGTACTTTTCGACAAAATGGAAAAAGAGCAATATCGATCTATAATTCGTTTTTTATATGAGTATCTCACCGTGGTCATAGAGGGTGAAGGATCCCCATAGACAGCATCCAACTTCAGTTTTATTTCTTCGCATGTTTTTTAAAAAACGAATTACGGATCGATATTGCTCTTTTTTCATTTTGTCGAAAAATACAAAACACGGATGATACAACTGACTGTCAAAAATAACCTAACCTATGAATTTATCTGCAGCTCAGCACGAGGTCGTTTAAAATTCTGCAGTACACGATGGTAAAGTTAATTTCACTCATCTGTCCTCAAACACGGATACTTATTGATCAACCCTCGTATTGTCACAAAACTGAAGACACATCATAGATATAGGAATATAGTGACAGAGCATGTACTAGAGTTTTAGACGAGGAGGGTAAAGTTGATTAAAGGACGCGACGAGGTGAGTGGTGTCCGCTTGTCATTGGCCAACGCACTGCGCATGTCTAGTGGCATGAAATTTATGTTGGTAGTATGGATTAAAAAGGAAATTTCTTTTGTATGCAGCACAATGCGCCGCCCAATCAAAAATCGACACCATTCTTACTTTGTATCACCCCCACGACTCTATACTCCATCCCTATAATTACTAGATCCATGGATGTCTCATTCTGTTTGTTAGTGTATTTGCCATATGGCAACATACACTATTGGCGTCGGTCGGATGGCGGGACCTAGGGGTCGGACCAAAATTTCTCGACGTTTCATAACCTCCTAAACACTTTGGCACCATTTTTAAAAATGTTTATATATATATGTATATATATATATATATATATATATTATATATATATATATATATATATATATATATATATATATATATATATATATATATATATATATATATATATATATATATATATATATATATATATATGTGTACGCGCAATAACTTTCGAAAGAGTTAATTGATTTCAACGAAATTTGGACCACGTGTTGAAATCCATCACCGCAAGAAGCCTATTTAAAATGGGCCTAATCGGGCTATTTTAAGGGTAGTTTTTAGGGGTTGAAAAATGTTTTTGGGCCCCAAAATACCGAAAAAATTCTCCGAATCGTTTCAAAATTGAAATTTAACCCTTTGGTAGTAATTAAAAAGTGTCCCCAAAATTTTAATAAAATCGGCCCGACAGGACCGGATTTACAAATTTTATGAAAACACTAGTTTGCAGATAGTGACTTATTTATTGAAGGGTGTATTTAATTTGGTGTAGACGTTAGATTGATAATAATATTACAATTAAGAAAAAAAATGTTATTTTAAGGGGTGTATTAAGGGGTTAAATTTTTTTTTTGCCCAAAAACAAACTTAATTTCACATAATAAAAGTATAAAACCACACGGCCCTATACAAGCAAATACACTATTGTTGGCAGGGTTTTGGCACTGCGACCCGGGTTTGTTTATAAGTGGTCTATCCAACGACTTTTTTTCGTTATGTAGGTAAAGTTAAAGGATTGATATTGACTGTGCCGTCCGCGTGCAATGCATGCCACTTATCTCTGATGATGACTGTAACATTTCAAATTAAAATATTCATAGTACTTACCTTTTGAAGCAGTCGAAGCCGGTTTTATAAACAAAGGTGATGACTGATCATGAGTCAGCGTATTTGGAAAATGACTGGGTGGTGGCCTATAGTTTGGAGACGCTGATTCTAAATAGACAGCAATTTGTTTTTCTAACTGAATGAGACCACTTAGACGTGCAAGTACCTAAAAAAAGACCATTTTCAACAAAAGTTGAATAAAATAATACATTTTCTTTATACCCGGTCGAAAGTACGTGCTTTCGGCTCCGATATTAAGGCAGTAGCCAGTAAGCCTCGCATTTATGCACTGCTGGAATTACTTGCACGCATAGGTGGGCATTAACTCGTTAATCCGTTAATTAACGAAGTTAACAAAGTGCTTAACGATTTAACTGTTCAGTTAACTTTAAAAAATGTTAACGGACACATTAACTTCCGTTAACTTGCCATAAGTCCGTTCAATCGTCAACTAAGCACCTACAATTCACAAGGACACCGTGCGGACCGTGCCGCGCCGCGAAAAACACGTTCAGACATGTACGGAAGATGAAGAAGACTTGTTTATTTCGGTCACTCAAAGTAAAGAAAAGTCTAAAAGTCACAAATCTTTAAGAACTAAAGCTCAAAGTCTCGTCAAAATGTGGCTAGACATGAAGTCAAAAGACTCTTTTAACGATGCGGCATTCCTCGGAGAACAGATAATAATAAATCTGTTTATTAAATATAGTACCGCTATACCGTCAAGTGCTGCAGTCGAACGCCTTTTTTCTACGGGAAAAGACATTTTAACGCCTAAAAGAGCCTCACTTTCCGACGAAAACTTCAATATATTATTGTTTATGAAGGGGAATATGCACCTTGTCAGACTAGCTGTATTTTGAGTTGAACATTTATTATTAAAAACTCTAATGACACACCCTTCTTTTACTAATATTTCATGACCTGCCTAAACTTCCATAGCCCGTATTAACATTAAATATAAAATAGAATTTCTATCGCGAGTTAACGATTTACGATTCGTTAATCGTTAACCTGCAAGATTAACGGCTTAACGATTAACGAAGTTAACTTTTTTAGTAACGGATTAACGATTAACGAAGTTAAGTATTTGATTAACGATGCCCAGCTATGCTTGCACGCCATCTGTAACAGCAGGCCGAAATAGTTTTCTCGTCCACACTGATACGAAAGTACTTTCTTTCAACCGGGTATACAGAAAAATAGTATACACCACACGGCCAGGCATTTCAACTTTCTGGCCTTGCAGTGTAATATACTATTTTTGACATCAAAAAATTATGTACAGTTGAACTCTTGTATTTTCGACCTGTCGGGACTAATCGACACATGCATTTTCAATTTTGTGACAGTCATAAACAAACCAGAAAAAAATTTTAATCAATTTGACGTTAAACGTTGCTAAACATATTTTTCTACTGCCTGAGCAGCACATCGAAGTCTACATATGGAGCGCTAGTCTGGGTTGCGCGAGTCAAATGACAGAAAGAGATAGCGATAATTGTAGTAGCCAGTCCATCTTTGTTCAACAATATACAACAAAACGGGCCTGTCGCAGTAGAAGGCATAGGAGGCTCGATCTTACAACATAGCAAAAACTCCTTCTCTTTTGCTGATTACGATACATAATCGTACTACAATATGGTGATATGATGTGTGGATGAAAAAACAAAACACGAAGAACTCAAAATAAGATAGTCGACTCTCAATAATTTGACACTTGTTAATTTCAATCTCTCGATAATTTGAAATTTTTTCCCGGTATCTTGAAAAATACTCGATAAATTGAATAAAACCAATATTAATTGGTTCCCTCGGTAATTCGAAGTTGAAAGAATAGTATCTTGCCCGCCAACATGCAATAATTTGAAGTCCGGGTTTCCCTATTCTCTATAATTTGAAGCGTTTATCATGCACAGACCCGTCGTTTGTTTACGTACATGTACCACCATTATCGAAAATTCATTGGACAATGATAGACTTCAGTCGCTCACTCAACAGAAAATTACGGACTTCTTTTCAAAATGAATAAGTAAATAATTGTACAAATATTTAAAATAATAATTCACGAATTTTGATCAAACTCTTGTTTACCTACTAGATTTTTTCCTCCCTTCCTATGGGTTATTTAAACTCCTGTTATTTTGAACTCCTGGTAATTTAAAATTTTTCTCTGGTCCCTTGAGTGTCAAATTATCGAGAGTCGACTGTATCTAAAAGTTTATATCTTGCAATTAAATAAAATGATAAAAATAACCTTTGAATGAAGATGCGTGGATTTTTGGCTCACAAAAGCATTGATTACTTCTCTGAACCAGTTGGCGCAGTGGAAATAACAGTCCAATACTAATTTCAGTTGACAAGGATCCAAAGCTTCAAAACCTCCGTTCGAATCAATGTTAGGCATTATTATCGAGCAACCAAGAAGCGCGTCAATAGAACTTAAGTCACCCGCATTTTCTTTGAAGTGAAGCAGTCTCAATGAACGAAATAACGGTGCCAACAAAATCAAGTCGTTATGTTCACTGGAGAAAATTTAAAAATAATTTATTAGACAAATCTAAATAAAGATCTAATAAGAAATACCTTAAAATTAAAATTTTAAAATAGTCTTTGCCCTGTTCTATTTTTAGGGAAGATTGTAGATAAATAATAAAATGTTAGTAGGTATTTGGACAATATATATTTGATGCTGCATTAACTTATGTACAACGTTTCGTAGTTTATTACGACTTTATCAAGTACTTAGTCGGAAACATCAAATATCAAAGTACAATAAAATTAATATACAGTACATATTTTAGAAAGAATATTCTGTTCAAATAATAAATGGAGCATGTAGATTATTTGTTTGTGTCAAACTTAATGTTTGCTTGTCAATTTTAGTTAATAATAATAATAATAGTTTCCATAAAATTTAAAAAAAATTTTAAAGTAGTTATTAACCAAAATTGACAAGCAAACATTAAGTTTGACACAAATAAACAATCTACATGCTCTATTATTATTTAAACAGAATATTCTTTCTAAAATATGTACTGTATATTAATTTTATTGTACTTTGACATTTAAACTACGAAACGTTATACATAAGTTAATGTAGCATCAAATATATATTGTCCGAATACCTACTATTATCTTATTATGGACACAAAATATGCAGATTGTAAATAAAGGATGTTATTGAAAATGAATTTGTCTTACTAAAAAATAACTAGTGTTATTTTTAGGATTCTGTACCCACCAGAATAGAACGAAGACACGTCGGGACATAGGTGTATCCATCAAGACCCTTTTTCTCAAAAAAGGCTAGAGGTATCAAGTTGAAATTAATGTCAAATATTAAGGGCCATAACGTCATAGTCCTCTAAAAAATTCAAACTTCTAACTCTATGCATTGAAAAGTTACGGCCTCTAATCTACACAATTATTTTTTGTATAAAACGTGCATCATTGACACTGTTGTAAATAAGTAGAAGTGGCGCCATCCTAAACTATGATTGTAAACTATATTAAGGTAGTTGTCGTGGTACAATATATTGTCAAAAAGTTATAGATTATACGCGCCACAAAAGTATACTAGCTTGTAGCTAAGTGATCCATAATTTGTACGCAAGACTGTACCCGTGGAAACGTAACCCATACAGTATTCATATGCATGTATACTTTTCTATAAATTGTTGAACTTTAAACCGTTATTTATAAATGATTAGACGGTCAAAAAAAAATTCCTATTTTTTTTTAACTCATAACAAATGCATTGAAAAACTGTCAGTTTTTGGAAAGTTTCTGACAGTTCTTTTTTTATAAATAAGAAACTGGTTTAGAACTACAGAGATCATATACAATCAATGTTAATTATCCAATTTTTAATTGAATTTATCTTGGATTATATACGGTCGATCGACTTCAAATTTTCAGGGTAATTGTATTATCATGTCCTTAATAAGTATACAAAAATTAAGAATTTTCTGACGGTGTGCCTTAACCACGACAACTACCTTAAATTGTTAAAACGACACGGAACCTTAGAATTCTACTCGCACTTGTTCGTCTTTTTTTGAACCACAAAACTTAACCCAGCATAAGAATAAAATTCCTTAATAAGCATTTACCTTTTTTTCGACTGAATACATAATCCTCCTATGTTTATCGCAATCGGATTTTCCTCTTCTTGAGTATCGTTTACACAAAACTGCATGGAAAACGTTATATCATTTCTGAAAAATAGTATATTACACCATAAGGGCAGAAAGTTGAAATTCCTGCACTGCGCGTAACATGATGTCCGAGGCAAAAGTACATACTTTCGTATCAGTGTGCATGAGAAAACTGTTTCGGCCCGCCGTTACAGACGACATGCGAGTAATTCCAGCAGTGCATAAATGTTAAAATGTTTCTGCTTTAAAATCGAAACTGAAAGTACGTACTTTCGAGACGGTATGAAGAAAAGTCGTTACAACACTGTAAATTATTTAATCTATAATGTTTAATATTTTTATTATATGAATGTTAATTGTTGTAAAATTTTTAGAGCTTGAAAAAGTCTTAATAAAAAAGACGAAACGTTGCAATCAATGAGTGTTTAAATTGATTTATTTTCATTATTCCAAATACCCGTGATCCTGTTTTCTATTAGAATTAGAATTAAAGTAAGAGTTCGAAGATATACATTACGATCGATGAAGTCTATTGTGCACCAATTCTTGACGATCTCCTAATTACACACTTATGCTGAGTTGCAGAAAGGATTGTCAAATAATTTGCTTTGACAATGACCTTAGACTGTGAATACGCATTTTTCTCCATAAGAAAAGCATTGCAGATTTTTATTCGGTTTTGTTCGAAAAATAATTGATCGATTGAAATGATATTTTTTCTAAACTGTATACACGTGCATAACATAGTTTTATGCATAATTTTTAGTTCGAAACGACATTTTTCTACGCATTTTAATCAAAATTTGACTTGAAAAACGCACTTTTTCTATATATGCAACAATCATTTGTTTTTGTGTTAATACAATCTAATGTTGTACATGACAGGGAGTTTGAATACGACATTAGACTACTCCTGCATACATAAAAATTGTAATTTTATTATCACAATCTAAGGTCATTGTCAAATCAAATTACTTGACAATTCTTTCTGCAACCCAGCAACAGTCTAGTATCATGGCAGTTGATTTAATAGCTTTCTTTAAAAACAGGATAATGTTCAGTAACAGATACTTTATAATCGGATTTAAATATTTGACTAAAAAAAAAGCCGAAAATCAACTTACGCAGGTTGAGGAACGTCTTCTATTATGAATATATTTTGGAAATCATTTGTTGTCATTAATGTCAGCCACGTCTGTAACAAAGCAATGTAATCATACTCTAACTTGCCACTAGCGCCATCTGATGATTAAAAAAATGGTAGCCCTTATTTCTATAACATAGTATAAAAATATTACCAAAAAATGTTTTTCCAGTCGGCCTGTCGAAGAAAGCATTGAACCTAGCTGATCGTGATAAAGTCCCATAGCTTCTGTAAATCCTCTTGTATTCAGAGTAACCAATTCTAAAAAAACGAAAACAACATTTTAATAAATAAGCACCATTTTATAAACGAAGCGAATTTAAGTATTTTGTTTTAAACACAACTATAAGATTAAAATTTAAAAAAAAAGTAACCTAGTAATGTGGCAGCTTGTCTGGCTACTTCAGTTGGCAATTCCGATATATCATTGAAACTGCGATCATCGTCGGCAGTCTCTTCCAAACTTTCATTATCATTATTACTCGCAATGTATTTGACCGCTAAAACTGCACCGATCACCCCTAATATTTTTATGCTATAACATGGAAACATTGCCTTGTACTGAATACAGAAAATACACAAATACATCTGAATTTTGCTTACTGGCTTGCAATTCAAACGTATTTTTGAAATGAAACTTCCTTAAAATAGCGTATCTAATACGATTAATTTGAATATCCTATATATCTAAACTATTGGTTTTAGATATATGGCGTCGCGGACTTTATGCAGGAGATTTTATACTCCACAATTTTTATTATTCTATTTAGCATGGTTCTCAGTCTCACAACGATTAGAGTGAAAGCTGGAAAAACATATTTTTAACTCGTTCGCTACCTACACAAAAGAAAAAAAGTCGCTACATAAACCACCTAGGGAACGTCCATAAGCCATGTAGCTAGATCAAGAGGGAGGGGAGATCAGTTCGAAAGCTACGTGAGGGGAGGGGGGAGTTGGAGTCAAACTACGTAGTTTTTTGCATGTATTTTATTTAGAACAATGAAAACAATTTTCAGAATACGTTGAATACTTATTTTCAAACATTGGTCAGAATAGAAATTAGTTTCACGGGTAATTGGAATAAAAAATCAATTTAAACACTTATTGATTGCAACGTTTCGTCTTTATTAAATCAAGACTTTTTCAAGCTCTGGAAAAAATTTTTTTTTACAAAAATTAACAATCATATAATAAAATTATAAAACCTTATGGATTAAATAATTTAAGTACTAAAAAGAAACAATAATGTGACTAACCTCAGCATGTTTAAATTATAATAAAACTATGATATAAAAGGCAATTTTAAAGATGAATTGGTCAGAATGTTTATAACTATAAAAAATATCAGTCTTTTTCATTTTAAACCAATTTCTTTAATAGTTTGTTAACAGAAAACACTAAATGTCTTCTGGACTTGATAATAAAAAACTATGTTCCATCCAGGGGGGGGGGGTAGTCATAGGAAAGGCTACGTTAGGCTGCATGAAGGGAGGGAGAGGTTCCAGAGAGGCTGAAATAGGGCCACGTAGTTTATGGACACTTCTTTATAAACTATCAGTCTGTGACATCTGAATATAACATGAAACATAACCTAAAACTGCAGCTATTGAATCAAACTTCAGACCAGTTGACACATGCACATGTCGAGCTTTCATGTAGACCATGACATAGAGCAAAATCGTTTAAGATAAACAATCGTTCAGAAAAAAACCCTAATAGATATTATAATGAGCTCTTCCTGAAAATTACGGTGACATATTTAAACTATCAGACAGTGACATCCGAATATAATATGAAACATAACCTAAAACTGCAGCTATTGAATCAAACTTCAGACCAATTGACACATATACGTGTCGAGTTTTCATGTAAATCACGACGTAACGCGAAATCGTTTAAAATAAACGATCATTCAAAAAAACTCTAATAGATATTATGAGCTCTTCATGAAAATTAGGGTGACATATGCGTGACGAATGGTAGCAAACGAGTTAACAGTTTTTTCACTTTTAAAGACGATAACTGTATGAAAGAACGAGTTATCTCATACTTGTCTGTTTTATCACAAACACATTTGAGTTTCTATTTTTTTTTCACAAACAACTGGGTATTTGAATCAACTTGTATTTTTTGCTGTTTGTAAATCTTTAAATGAATAAATTTAATCGCTTTGTTTTATACAGATTGTATCAACTCAAAGCTGTCCATAGGGCACTCTGTGTGTAAGACAGAACACCATACACAAACGATAAGCAAGAGTGAGCAGTGGCGGATTTACCAGCAGGCTGAGTAGGCTGAAGCCTAGGGCGGCAGATTTTAGGGGGCGGCCCAAAAATGTTTGTCTTACAGAAATAAAAAAAAACAAAACATATACCTACATAGAGAAAACGAGTTTCCAAAAAATTTAACGAAAATTTCAATAGGTATTTTAGAAAAAAAATAGGCTTTCCGAAAATATGTATATTAAGTCATGTCTTGTCATTCTTGCTGTCAATATAACACACTTCTCTTTAAAAATGGCATTTTGGTAACATTTTAACACAGTCGGCAAAGCAACTTAATATCATATCAAAAACATTTAATGACATAAGATGTTCGTCTTTATAATTACTTAAAAGTCAATTCAGATCAGTTTGGCTTGGAATAATGGGACAAACGACTACATGGGCAATTCATCTACGGCAAAACTCTCTTTTCTTCTTTGCCAACTGTGTTAAAATGTTATCAAAATGCCATTTTTAAAGAGAAATGTGTTATATTGACAGCAAGGATGACAAGACATGAGATTGCGAACTAGGGTATTGAATTTCAGAAGTCAGTAGGGGCGGCAAAAATTTAATAGCCTACTGGCGGCAAATTTGTAAATCCGCCACTGAGAGTGAGATAAATGATCGCTAATAGGTAGTAATTACTGTGGTTACTGTAAAATAAATTTAAATAAACGTCTTTGTTTTCTAAGTAAAAATAGCCATTTTATCAATTAATAACAGTCTGTAGTCACTACCGAAATTATTGATAAAATGGCTATTTATACTGTTCACGAAAAAATCCAAATAATTAAATGGTTTTATGGTGGTAATTCAACCGCCGACGTAATAAATTAATTGATAAAATGGCTATTTTTACTTAGAAAACAAAGACGTTTATTTAAATATATTTTACAGTAACCACAGTAATTACTACCTATTAGCGATCATTTATCTCACTCTTGCTTATTGTTTGTGTATGGTGCTCCGTCTTACACACAGAGTGCCCTATGGACAGCTTTGAGTTGATACAATCTGTATATAAAATGATAAAGTATTTCTGCACTTACTCTTGATTGCAGTTCCTCAACTGTTTCTGCACAATTAGATGTATGTCGTCTTGAATATTTGCAGATGCGGTACCCGCCTCATTAGAAAACGCAAGAGTGCACAAAACATTCAAAATCTGATGTGCTTTAGTAAGTGGCATGTCACTTAATTTGTCCAATAAGCCCTGTTGAATTATAAAAAAAAATATTAATTTTCCAAACAGACTGTGTGTAAAAATAACACGAATACACTAAACTAGGCATTCTTTACTAAGTGCGGTCCCTACTTCAAATTTTTATCGCATGAAGTATGATGGCGCTGTTCGACTGTGTTGTTGAGATTTGTCTCGTTACGAACTATGCTTAGTCCACTGTACGGAATAAGATGTTTCATCGTATATTGTGAATTATTTTTGTACACTTTTCTATCATAAAGGGTATCAAAAAGGGTAAATATTTATCATTGCAATATATAGAGCGTAATCAAGTAATTATTATTATTTTTTAATAATATAACAATGACACAAGATTACATTTTTCATACAAAAGATCATTTTTGGAAGTTAATTTAATCCACGGGATAAAATGTCGTGAAGCATTATTTATTCGGAGAGTTGAAAAGTAATATCTACGAAAATAACCTTCAATGTTGTTTTTTCGATTTTATATTAGTATAGTTCGTAACCCGACACAACACAGTTGAACAGCGCCATCAACCTTCATGCGGTAAAAATCCGAAGTAGGAACCGCACTTAGTAAAGAATGCCCAAACATATACAAAAATTAACTCCGTGTCAACAATGATGGGAACCCCATCCTATTCCGATTAAATCTTATATTTTATAACAAGTTCACTACCGTTCATCTGAGACTAACGACACATGTGAGGAGTTCACTATAGTCTAGAAACGTCATTTTTTTGTTAAATGTCGTTCAAAATACTTCAATAAATTAAGCACATGCTTAAAACTGAAAGTATATGGGCACATCTAACCAACTAGATCAATCGAAATGTAAAATCTAATTCGCGCATACATGATGCGCAAGCGACCGCCATGTCCTTAGATTGGACCACAATGAAGCATTTTTTTAAAGTATGGTGGTATCAAGGTTACTAGAAACTAAGGTTGGGCGTTAGCACTGCTGAAGAAGTGTCTCGGCGAGACGCGAGAGAGGGCGGGGAAAGTAGGCTTGTGGAGTCTTTTTCCAAACAATTGGGATAAACATACTTGAATAACCAAACCATGGGCATCGGTGACGTAAGCAATCGACTCAAACACATGACCATGTTTATAGCCTCTTACGATCAACCTTCTAGTATTCTAGTAGCCTTGTGATGGTATGACATAGTAACTTACCAGTAACAACAAAGCGTGGGGTTGCATTAAAGCGGTATATTTTTCCGATAAATGTGATAATATTTTAAGCACGGATCCATCATCATAATCATCAGCTATTAATGAAATCAAAGCACATACGACAGCTTGACGTTCTTGTATGCCAATATTCGCATGATTGAAGATTGAACTAAAATGAATGTTAAATAATATATTAGACCGCAAGGGCAGAAATTTCAACTTTCTGTTAGTGTGATGTATACTATTTTTCTTTATACCCGGTCGAAAGTATGTACTTTCGTATCAGTGTGCACGAGAAAACTGTTTCGGCCCGCGGTTACAGATGGCGTGCGAGTAATTCCAGCAGTGCATAAATGTTAGGTTTTCTGCCTTAAAATCGAAGCCGAAAGTACAGTGGAATCCGTTTATAATGACATCGAAGGGAATTGACAAACACGTCATACTAAGCGGACGTCATACAAAGCATTTTTGTGAAAAAAAAACCTTTTTTTAGGTAGCATAGGGCTGACGGGTATTCCTTTGTTTCTCGTGATTTTAAACCACTTAATTAACGCTTTATCAACATTTTCTTGCGCGATTTTCGAAGCCTCTTCGGTTTCAAAACATTTGAATTGAACGATCGCTTAATCCGGTTCTTGTTTTTGAAAATCATTGAGATTGTCGAATAACCCACGCCCAATTCCTTTACGAGAGATGAATTTGATTCTCCATTTTCTAATCTGCATATTATTCACCTTTCTCCTTAATCATAAATGCTTTACGACGTTGAGATGACATTTTTTTACATAGGATATCACTAAAAACGTTCAACTATCAATTACTCACTGAGATTCAAAACAAAAACAAGCCACGTGCCGAACGTCGTCGGGAATCAACGAACATTGCCGAAGGTGTAAAGAATCATGTCGGTCACTATAAACGGACAAAATTTATTAAAAATGGGTCATAATAAGCGACATGTCACTGTAAGCGAAGTCATTATATCCGACTTTGTTACAAAGAATTTTATATGAAAACCAAACCTCGTTGTGTAATTACGTCATAATAGGCGGTTGGTCAATATAGGCGGAGTCATAAGAAACGGATTCTACTGTACATACTTTCGACCGATAAAGGATAAAATATTTGAAGTTGTTCACATTTCATGAATCAATGTCATCAATGATCTTATACAGTATGCCACCATTCATTTGTGTTAAAAAAATTGAGAAAGGTAGTTTTGTGACGAACAAAAATTCACATTCAAAGCGGTCAGTGCAATATGTTTTAAACCTCTCAATAATTTTGCGACGAATCTGTGAATACTTAAACATTGGTTTCCTAGAATACTGGAATATAGCAGCCGTAATATGATGCATAACGTAACAAAAAACGTGTGCATAGAAGCAAATAAATGTGGTTTTCTCCATAGCGGCGCCTCCACTGTAACGTAAAAAAGCGGGATCTATTTACTTCTATGCCAGCGTTTCCCAAACTTTTTTGATTGTAGTCCGGAAAGAGGTTTTAAAATTTTTCGCGGCTCACCTTATGAAAAAAAACCATTTATTTACAAAACAAATTTTGTTTTTTAATAGAAATAAAGATATTTGTATGCTTATTTTATGCACAAAAATTTACAATTTCTTTTCACGGCCCGGCAAAATTTTTCTACGACCCGGTGTCGCGACCCACACTTTGGAAAACGTTCTATTAAATTGTTTTTTCTTACATCATTCATCATTATATTACGACTGCTATATTACGGTACCGCTATTTTGAGGCAACTGAGGCTTTAACACGTTGACTGCCACGGAATTTTTCACGATTCCGGTCTAAAGAGCCAATTTGATTTAATCATGTTATATTATTAAAAGCTTTAACCGAGCTGGGTAGAGTAGTGGTGACAGCACTAGACTCGCATTCGGGAGGTCCGGGTTCGAATCCCGGCGGGGGCAGATGTGGCTGCGACTTTTTCCTACTGCCCCTCGCCGAGAAACGGTAATTCCCGTACCGGCCATCTTGATTGAGGTTTTCCATGGTTTCCCTCAATTAATTCCATATAAATATCGAGATGGTTCCTTATTTGAGGCCATGGCCGATTACCTATCAAACTCCTAGTTCAAAAATTATCCTAATTTCCTATAATTCCTTCATTCGCCCATTGCTATCTATTACATAAGTTGAAGTTTTAAAAAATGTAGAAAAATAACGGGAAGTGTGGTAAATGGAAAATAGTAATGGTGCGAATGGCGTCTGTTATGACATAAAGTCGAGAAACGGACGTTAAACGCATTATTATTATTATTATTATTAAAAGCTTTAATAATTAATCAAAAGGCTTAAACAATGTTTTTTTTTAATGTTTAAGTGTTTTTTCTGTTCATTTGAGCTAAACTTGATTTTTTTACTCTCTTTCCTGAGGTCATCTATTCGTAATTACAATGTTATGCTACGAGTTTTCTCATAGCTGTACAAATAGGTAATGAAGGAACGAGATAACTCGTAGTAGGCGTCCTGGGCAAGTAAACAACCTACAAGATATCTCGTAGTTGGCAGTCAACGTGTTAATAAAAAGAACTTGGCATCGTCACTGATCAAAGTTCAGAATATCCAGAATAATTATCTCAACACACACCTATTACGTTTTTTATCGGTAAATTGCTCGAAACCAATATAATAATAATAATAATAATGCGTTTAACGTCCGTTTCTCGACTTTGTCATAACAGACGCCATTCGCACCATTACCATTTTTTCATGTACCACTTCCCGTTATTTCTACATTTTTTTACAACTTCAACTAATGTAATAGCAATGGGCGAATGATGAAATTATAGGAAATTAGGATAAGGTAGGTAATTTTTGAACTAGGAGTTTGATAGGTAATCGGCCATGGCCTTAAATAAGGAACCATCTCGATATTTATCTGGAATTAATTGAGGGAAACCATGGAAAACCTCAATCAAGATGGCCGGTACAGGAATTACCGTTTCTCGGCGAGAGGCAGTAGGAAAAAGTCCCAGCCACATCTGCCCCCGCCGGGATTCGAACCCGGACCTCCCGCATGCGAGTCTAGTGTTATCACCACTACTCTACCCAGCTCGGTGCTCGAAACCAATATAACAGAACAATCTAAAAAAAACTTACATGTATATAGAAATAGCAAAATCGATCACCAATGAACCAGCTTTCATTCGCAATAAACCAGCTGCTGTATTTAACATCTCTTGAGTATACTCTTTAAGGAGGGAAATCTACAAAGAATCCAACATGCTTATGAAACACTATGCATACTTATTTCCTCTACTTTAACAATATGATTATAATAGCCTTATACAGTCAAAGCTGAGTGAGTGAGAACTGGGTAAGCGAGAAAAGTCTCTAAGTGAGGGTAATTGCCAGGTACCGTCTTTGTAACCCCTCTAAAACCTCTATAAATGAGAAACAGAAACCTCTATAAGAGAACGACGTTTTCCACTCATTGGCCTCTATAACTGAGACTACTATAATACGCACCACGGTTCTAAAAGGTCTGAAGTTACATGCAAATGGAGGCTTGCGCAGGTACAGTCGGTTGAAAAACTACAAACTCGCGCTATATTATTATTTTTAATTTTTCTTTAATCTAAAGGTCTAATTACTTGCATAAAGTCATCTAAAAAAATGTTTTTCGTGTTTGTCTATGCAAAACTGTATTAGGCATCTTGATCAATTAACAATCAAAGAAACAAACGACAAGTGACATGACAACCAGCGATAACCAATCACCGACGAGCGCACGTTCTGTGCCGGTAACTGGGAGGTGGTGGGAGTTTTCCTTTCTCACAAAACAACCAGGACGGCTCTAAAATATGCATCTGTGACACTGTTTGTGACTAACTTCAGAACCTTTTAGAACCGTGGCGAGTATTATACTTGCCTATAAGCAACAGTGGAACATATTAATAGTTTCACGAAATTTCAGAATGAGTCATAAATAGCTGAACTAACATTGTTTTGTATCACTGGTTTTGTTTTTCGTATTCTATTCGAATGGCCAAATATTAGTGAAAGATTTTTTATTTTCTTTTTTAGGATATTTCGAATAATACATAGATGTTTATCACTACATATTTGGAGTATTTTATAGACATCTATAAGTGAGAAAGGCCACCCCTGTACCTCTATAAGCTAGAAACTCGGGTTAGAAAAGAACCTCCATAAGCGAAAAAACATCGCAGTCCCTTGAAATCTTGCTTATATCCAGGTTCGACTGCATACCTACTTTAGTATAAAAACTCACCGTCATATATTTTTTAATCGTCGTTTCTAGCAGGGTCGTCTTAAAACATCCAGAATTAATTTTTTTCCTCAAAATACTCTCCACCAATTTTCTTTTGCCCACAGCAACAGTTTGCAAAATAAAAATTACAACAATGTCTATCGGTCTAAAACACATCAATTAATATAGTTACAACAATATAGTGGCTTTATATTGTACAGTAGGAATTGAATAATACCTTCACATCTTAAATTAACACGGATTCTTTAGTTAGAAAGCGTAGAAAAATACGGAAACAAATTCATTTATGCTGGGTTGCAGAAAGAATTGTCAAATAATTTGATTTAACAATGTCCTTAGATTGTGAACACACATATTTTCTCCATAAGAAAACCATTATAGAATTTTATTTCGATTCTGTTCGAAAAATAATTGATCGATTGAAATGATATTTTTTTTAAGGTAGTTGTCGTGGTACAATATTGTCAAAAATTTATAGATTATACGCGCCACAAAAGTATACTAGCTTGTAGCTAAGTGATCCATAATTTGTACGCAAGACTGTACCCGTGGAAACGTAACCTATACAGTATTCATATGCATGTATACTTTTCTATAAATTGTTGAACTTTAAACCGTTATTTATAAATAATTAGACGGTCAAAAAAAATTTCTTATTTTTTTTAAACTCATAACAAATGAATTGAAAGACTGTCAGTTTTTGGAAAGTTTCTGACAGCTAGTTCTTTTTTTATAAATAAGAAACTGGTTCAGAACTACAGAGATCGTATACAATCAATGTTAATTATCCAATTTTTAATTGAATTTATCTCGAATTATATACGGTCGATCGACATAACTACCTTAAGCAGTGTATACATGTATTTAACATAATTTTTTGCATAATTTTTACTTCAAAACATTTTTCTACGCATTTTAATCAAAATTTGACTTGAAAACCGACCTTTTTCTGTGTAGGTTGGTTTTTGTGTGACTATACAATCTAATGTTTTATATGACAGGGAATTTGAATACGACATTAGACTGTTCTTGTATGTATGAAAACTGTAATTATAATCATCACAATCTAAGGTCATTGTCAAATCAAATTATTTACAATCCTTTCTGCAACCCAGCATTAAATTCAAAGACATGAAAGAGGGCTATGAGATACTACAAAATGTAAAAGGGATTACATAGGAAATCTTTGAACAAAAATTGATAATAACTGTTTACCTGTGATCAGTATGAACCTTAACACCATTGATGACTTTAAGCCAGGCATCGACCAACTGTTTGGAACCCAGCGCGGTACGAATTGTGGAAAACGTAAGAACCTGATTTGTTTCTATGTCTTCATTAGAAGATTTACCGACCGTCATAAAATCAAGGCCTTTCCGCAAACCGTGTATTACCTAAACATATTTTTAATAGGGATGTAACGATACATAATTTTACCGATACGATACCGATTATTGTAGTAAATAATCGGCGATATCCATACCGATGGCTTAGTAGAAAATAAATCGAATAAATAATAAAGTATGTATCTCTGGCGTTTGTACGTCTTTGTTATGCTTAAAACTTACCTATATTTAACAGAGACTCATCCTTGAGAAAGTAATAAGCCGATTAATAAAGTCAGTAATTAAAGTTTACTTTTGATAGATTTTTATTAAGAAACAAATTTTTTTTCAAATTATTTGCAGTTCTCCCACCTGCGACGCTGCGGCAATATCACGCGCGTGTGGCGTCGTTTCGCGCGCTTTTCAAACTGTTTGATATAGGTTGTATATAATCGACGATGTCGATATATCGGCCTACCGATTAAATCGGCCGATATATCGGTATCGGAATCGTTACATCCCTAGTTTTTAACAACAAAAACGTTAAGATTATCAGCGACTAGCGGGCCGGTTTGACTTTGTCCGGATTTATACGTATTATGCTACAGACTCGCGACTTTGTCTGCGTTTAATATAATAAACAACGCAAACGAAGTCTCGGGTATCAACTAGTATAGCCTATAACCTTCCTCAATAAATTGACTATCCAACAAAAAAATAATTTTTCAATTTGAACCAGTAGTTCCTGAGATTTACGCGTTCAAACAAACAAACTCTTCAGCTTTATAATATTAGCATAGATGTGAAACAACTTTAAACTTTAAATTAAACCATGGGTTACTGTAAGGCTTCACTAATGAAGTTAAAACCATCAGGCGCTTGATTAAAACTGTTTAGAAGTAGAAAATTTAGGTATAAAAGAACTTTTTTCGTCTAAATTATAGTCATTCGGGGTAAGACTGTAAGAGCACGCATTGGGTAAGAAATCGCAGTGCTAAGATCCCCGCGGGGAATGACGGGAGCGAGCGACCATATTGAAGTCAGACTGAATTTCATTGTTTAACACGTAATTTTTTGTTCTAAGGAAAAGTTTATAACCTCGATAAACACAAGAATAACGTGGTAAGTAGTTCTTAGTATTGTAACACTATTAATGCACTATTGTTATCAAGTGAAAATTTTAGGTTATCTTTAAAACAAGTGGCTACATATGCAAGCTACTCAAAAAGGAGTCCCGTGGGGCAAGAGAGCGTTTATTTACCCCATGTGCGAATTTTTGCTCGCTAGGTTGCGTACTGTTACCCGCATTAAGGTGGTTCAGACATTACCTTGTGATCATAATAGAATCTAAATTTTTTTTTAATAAAATTAAAAACTTGAATGCATAAATTCATTATTATAATTTAGAGGTGATCTATGGTAATTTATAATTAAATTGAGTTAATAATTTAATTACCAAAAATAATAAATGACTTTTGACTAAAGTAGTCTTCTGTTGATTGGTGATTCTGTATTGGACTGATGGCAGACTGAAATTTTCGTGAATTTTCGGTCTTTCTTATTGAAATATTTTAAAAAACCTTCGTCAGAAAATTGCAATTTTATTTTTAACGTATTCTACGGATGTTAATTAATAATTATAGTAGTTTTTTATTTTTTATCTTTTCCAGGAGTGGCTACATAACTCGATATGTGTGCGTTTTGCTTACATTCCCTATAGACTACATGTTAAATTTCAATCATTTAATAATTAATTACAAGAAAACCCTTCGACAGATCTGCTTCAAAAAATTATTTTAGACGTATGTGATAGCGATTAATAACATATTAAAAAATTAGCTTTTAATCTTTAAAAGTGCTTTAATGTCCGAACCGCCTTAAGGATCAAAAGTCCGCATTCTGACCGAACCTCATCATTGCCTAATTCTAAGAAAACTATATGCTTATCTAATACATACACTTATGTATTTAGTAAAGCATTAAATTCTCTATCTAATGATCATTGTCACATTCCTAATATTAAATTATTTTTGTTTTGGTGTGCTCGAGAAACGCAAAGTGCGTGCTCTTAACCCAAATGACTCTACATAATTTTTCTTTGAGGGTTTAATAGTAACTATAACAAAAACATAAATAAAATATGTGCTAAAACTGTCATATTTAGTTTTGTTAAATGTTTAAATAAATCATGACGTGGCTTCAATGAATTATCTGCATAAAAAGCTTATTGCTTATGGTGAATTTTAAACAATATTCGTTTTTATTACAACGAAACTTCTACTTTTTAAACAGTTTAAACCATTGGCTCCTAATTCTACTAGTTTACTACCTCGATTACATCGTCGCCCGACCAAGTTGTCAATAAATAGTGTACAAGCGTCGGAAGGTGATCTAAAGGAATCGATGACTGAAGAATAGTCAGTAACGTAGTGCGAAGTTCACCGCTACGAGTTTCACTCAAAACAAGTTGACTAAAACAGTCGACAACCGAAGGCGTTAGTTCTGAATTTTCCCGCAGTAATTTGCTGCAAGTTAAAGTGTAAGTTATTTCAAATTAAAAAAAAAAGGTAATAATAAATAATCCTTTCTATACCTTAACTCAATAGCGGCCTCATCATGTTGAGAGTCAGGTAAAATATTGGGAAGGCAACAAATAATCTCTGATTGTGTAGCCACAGATGATGCGACCGACAAAACATCGATCAAATTTTTTGAAAGATCTTCTTCTTTTTGAATATATGGAAGGAAACATAATGGTCGCAAGAGCTTATGCATAAAACTAGTATTATCTTCACTGCAAAAAAAGTAAAAGAAAAAACTGATACAATTATAGCTACAGTGGATTTGCTAGCTTTTTTTATTTATGTAGAAAATTTTTAACTCTCGAGTCAGAATAAAAATATGTTTGAAACGTTATTAAAAGCAACAATTAACATTAACTTTAATTTAATAGATAGATAGACAATGGCGTAATTATACCGTTTGAGGCCCGTGCCAAATTTATTGGATGGGGCCCTCTCTAAATGTCAAGAAGCTCAACCAACTTTATATCTTTTTCTTACAAATGCGTTCAAATCTTGATACATTTTTGTTTAATGTGTATATGTACTTTAGTAGGTAACTTAAATTAACTGAATACAAAACTAATAAATTTTACTAAATGCTGTAATAATAAATTCTAGAATCATCCTGCACTCTCGAACCCTATCGTGCCGGGAGCCCCCTTCGGCGGGGGCCCGTTGCATTTTGCCCGTCCTGCCACCCACACTTGTCAACTACTGTGTAAAAGGCCCTTTCCGAAAAACATTTTCAGTAATATTTACCGTAAAAAAAATTGAATAACAATAGTTCTCAATAAAAATATTTGATAAAATATAAAATTCGAATCGTTTGGACATAATGTTCTGACTCTACTTTTAAAAACGTCTAGACTCTAGACTTTGTCTATCCTTGATCTCAGGAGGTAACATGTAGTAATTTGCACCTTTACATAAATAAATGGAGACACCAAATATTATCACTCAGTTATTATAGAGACTGTACCCGGCCAACAACATAATTTTATCGAATGCGCAAGTATATAAATAAACATTAAAATAATCATAGCTGGGCACCGTTAATCAAATACTTAACTTCGTTAATCGTTAATCCGTTACTAAAAAAGTTAACTTCGTTAATCGTTAAGCCGTTAATCTTGCAGGTTAACGATTAACGAATCGTAAATTTTATATTTAATGTTAATACGGGTTATGGAAGTTTAGGCAGGTCATGAAATATTAGTAAAAGAAGGGTGTGTCATTAGAGTTTTTAATAATAAATGTTCAACTCAAAATACAGCTAGTCTGACATAAGGTGCATATTCCCCTTCATAAACAACAATATATTGAAGTTTTCGTCGGAAAGTGAGGCTCTTTTAGGCGTTAAAATGTCTTTTCCCGTAGAAAAAAGGCGTTCGACTGCAGCATTTGACGGTATAGCGGTACTATATTTAATAAACAGATTTATTATTATCTGTTCTCCGAGGAATGCCGCATCGTTAAAAGAGTCTTTTGGCTTCATGTCTAGCCACATTTTGACGAGACTTTGAGCTTTAGTTCTTAAAGATTTGTGACTTTTAGACTTTTCTTTACTTTGAGTGACCGAAATAAAAAAGTCTTCTTCATCTTCCGTACATGTCTGAACGTGTTTTTCGCGGCGCGGCACGGTCCGCACGGTATCCTTGTGAATTGTAGGTACTTAATTAACGATTGAACGGACTTATGGCAAGTTAACGGAAGTTAATGTGTCCGTTAACATTTTTTAAAGTTAACTGAACAGTTAAATCGTTAAGCACTTTGTTAACTTCGTTAATTAACGATTAACGGATTAACGAGTTAATGCCCACCTATGAAAATAATACCTATAAAATATAATTTTAAGAGAATGATGCCAAATTCAGGTCAGACAGCACAAAGAGCTATCGTATGTTAATTTTATAGTACCTTTTACAGTTTACGAACTAGAAGATTCTGGATTATAAAGTATGGAGCAATAATGAAACAGAATGAAACACAACAAAAATAAAACTCTCTACCATAGTATCTAATTATTCGGTCGGGCATCTGGTAATAGGCATTTAAATTTGACCGAGTATCCGTTATTCGGTTTTTTGAAAAATGTGTGCTCGATATATTCCAAATTTTAATAATAATAATAATAGCTTTGATTGCACAATGATTCGAAACCGTCTTTTAAGCAAATGCGCATGCGTCGTCAGTTTGCTGACAGTTTCGGATTGTTGTGCGAATGAAGCTAATATAGACTTGAAAGAAATCGTTGTCTTGTAAATATATATAAGTCTATTACATTATATGGCATTCTACCAAAACGTGGTGTCATGTTTTTATAATTATAACTTACTCTTCAGCTGCACAATCTGTGATTTTTTCGATTATAAACTCGATTATGTGTGGTTGTAAACAATCGACAGTAAGTAAAATTCGCAACAAACATTCTTGTAGTACACCGCTTATACTTTCAAATTCAGAACTCCTCTCTAACTGAAATTATAAAATAAATATTTATTGTTGCGAAGTCAAATTACAATAAAATTAAATACTAACCTGTGTAGGATTGAGCGTTTTGTTAAATGTTGCGATTTGGGAACAATGGTCCTTCAACCCATTCATAAAATTGTAAATATTCCTCGGGTAATCGTCGGCTTCTATTAGACATTTCTGAATGTCTCTGGCTACTACTTCTTGTTCCTTATCTGTAAAAACGCTTATTTAATCACTCTTCTAAAAACCTCTCTCTTTAGTTTTAAAGTAACGACAGCTAATCATTATTGCAAAATTAATACATGCGTATTTTAAATTTTAAATATAGATACAACATACATAACGCATGTGGAAGATTGTCTGCGTAATTAATTTTAAATCCACATTGCAATAAAACCTCTTTGAAATACGCTTTTGACGGATTCTTTGGTGGTGAAGAAGTTGGATTGGTTTTTTTTGAAGGTTCAATTCGTGATCGCTTTGTTTGAAGCTCTATTTCATCAGTAGAAGTACTTTGCACATTACTCTGTGACGAATTTGTCAAAACTTTAGAACTAGCTAAAGAACCGACACCACTTTTGAACTTTCGTTTGTACATATTTAAATAAAGTAATTTTATATTCAACTTTGAGTTTTGACAGTCGCCCGTTCAATCAAATCGCGCCTAAACGAAATTTGGTGAAAATTGTAAAAATCTAAAAGGTTCTAGACTCCTGTTTTTATTTTGCAATTTACATTACACTTAACTTAGCATAACAAATCAATTACTAGTGATATTAGTTGAAATTGTTCAGGAAAATAGGTATGGATTGTGGAATCAGTCAATTTGACAGATACATTATATCTTTATGATAAAATAATTAATAAATTTTATTAGTGATTGTTCAGTTCTTAGATTGGAAGCAGTTATTGACTTTGACGTTTGACTTTGACACAAGGAACCTGACACTTGGCAGCTGTTTGTTAGATAGTATTTTGTGGGAAATGTATTTTTATTAAATACGTTTAAATTGACGAATTGCAAATTGTAATATTTACAGAGAATAACAATTTGGAGTTAAATTAAATCACAACGAATATAAAACTTAAACCCTGCTAATTTATTGATACCAAGGCATTCATCGGACAGTTTATGCATTATCGCCACAGAGCACATACGTTTTGTGATTATCGCATAAAATCAGCAAGAGCCACAGCCTAGGGAATTGTTTCATACATATTTAGTCAAGAAAATGTTGTATAAAATAAAGACAGTAGTGGCCTACACCAACAATTAAATATTGTCACTTGCAAATAAAGCAGTTTGAAAGTTTTCTGTGTGACTTATGTTGTACCTTTTTGGCTGTCTTCGCTCGAGCATATTTTTAGTGTATTTGCCATATGGCAACATACACTATTGGCGTCGGTCGGATGGCGGGACCTAGGGGTCGGACCAAAATTTCTCGACGTTTCATAACCTCCTAAAAATGTTTATATATATATGTATATATATATTTATATACGTATATATATATATATATATACGTATATAAATATATATATATATATATATATATATATATATATATATATATATATATATATATATATATATATATATATATATATATATATATATATATATATGTGTGTGTGTGTGTGTGTGTGTGTGCGGGCAATAACTTTCGAAAGAGTTAATTGATTTTAACGAAATTTGGCCCACCTATTGAAATCCATCATCGCAAGAAGCCTTTTTAAAATGGGCGTAATCGGGCCATTTTAAGGGTAGTTTTTAGGGGTTGAAAAATGTTTTTGGGCCCCAAAATACCGAAAAAATTCTCAGAATCGTTTCAAAATTGACATTTAACCCTTTAGTAGTAATTAAAAAGTGTCCCAAAAATTATAATAAAATCGGCCCGACAGGGCCGGATTACAAATTTTATGAAAACACTAGTTTGCCGATAGTGAATTATTTACTGAAAGTTGTATATAATTTGGTATAGAGATTATATTATTGCAATTAAAAAAAACAGTTATTTTAAGGGGTGTATTAAGGAGTCACATTTTTTATTTTGCCCAAAAACCAACTTAAGTTCTCATAATAGAGCCACACTGCCTGTATAAGCAAATACACTATATTGTCGGCAGGGTTTTGGCACTGCGACCCGGGTTTTTAGTGTATTTGCCATATGGCAACATACACTATTGGCGTCGGTCGGATGGCGGGACCTAGGGGTCGGACCAAAATTTCTCGACGTTTCATAACCTCCTAAACACTTTGGCACCATTTTTAAAAATGTTTATATATATATGTATATATATATATATATATATATATATATTATATATATATATATATATATATATGTGTACGCGCAATAACTTTCGAAAGAGTTAATTGATTTCAACGAAATTTGGACCACGTGTTGAAATCCATCACCGCAAGAAGCCTATTTAAAATGGGCCTAATCGGGCCATTTTAAGGGTAGTTTTTAGGGGTTGAAAAATGTTTTTGGGCCCCAAAATACCGAAAAAATTCTCCGAATCGTTTCAAAATTGAAATTTAACCCTTTGGTAGTAATTAAAAAGTGTCCCCAAAATTTTAATAAAATCGGCCCGACAGGACCGGATTTACAAATTTTATGAAAACACTAGTTTGCAGATAGTGACTTATTTATTGAAGGGTGTATTTAATTCAATGTAGACGTTAGATTGATAATAATATTACAATTAAGAAAAAAAATGTTATTTTAAGGGGTGTATTAAGGGGTTAAATTTTTTATTTTGCCCAAAAACAAACTTAATTTCACATAATAAAAGTATAAAACCACACGGCCCTATACAAGCAAATACACTATATTGTCGGCAGGGTTTTGGCACTGCGACCCGGGTTTTTTTTTCAGTACCGCCGCTCATGCTTTTGCCAATAAAATAAATAATAATACTCATTTGTTGTTTACGTATTGTTGTAACGTTTTATTGTATTATCGTACACGTGGTTAACATTGACCTCAAAACAGGGGAATACCATTTTTTATAATTATAAATAATTTTCCTGAATGTGTATATAATATTATGTACATCCCCTCTCAGAACTTATATTAAAAATACCAGTTAGCAATCAATTACCACGAAATAAACGGAACCAAAATAACCACCGATAATACAATACGCTTTGAAATTATTTGTGTTACTATGTCTACATATTATTTTATAAAACGAAGTCACTACGTTTTTAACACTCTTTTATTGACTACTCTGTATGTTTGTTTGTTTGTAAAGGAATGTTTGAATGTGAAATTCACTCACTTCAAAACGTCAGATTAAACTGAAACTGCACACTTATCAAAGACCGTTGATAATACAATAATTTAATAAGTTTGTCCCATTATCCGGGCCAGGACCTTCAGGATAAAAAAACTTAAGAAAATACAGCAAGCTAACACTTTGTACAATGACGTACGTTGAGTTGCCTACCCCACAGTCAAATGCAGTATTGTTTTTTAGTGTATTTGCCATATGGCAACATACACTATTGGCGTCGGTCGGATGGCGGGACCTAGGGGTCGGACCAAAATTTCTCGACGTTTCATATCGTCGCTGTTAATGCAAAAAGTCATATGTCGAAAAACCCAACTTTTCAGGAGAAAGGAAAAACTGTGTTATTTCATTTGGACTAGGTGTATTGACTTCAAATTTTTATTTTACGTTTAAAAGGGTGTTTGATATCACAAAAAACATCGACCAAAGGGTTATCACGGTGATTAACAGATTTATTACAACATACAATTTTTTGCAAAATAATGTGAAGGAAATAAATAGACATAAGACATTTTGTTATCACATTTCTATAATTAAATTACTGATACTCTACAAAAAATAATGCTTAATCTCACAAAAATAATACTTCAATGATTTAACAAATCAAACAAAATTCGCTTAGATTAACAATGTCAAGTTTTACATACATAATTATTTTTATTTTCGATTTATAAAAGGAGTAATTCTTAAAATTTTAATGTTATCTATCTTATCACGTGTGGACACTCATTTTGAGTATTTTCACATTTTCCATGTCGCAAACTATCATAAAATGTGTGATAATCTTGCTCCAGACATATCTTCAGCTCTTGCAGGTCCTTAAACTTTCTTTCTTGTATTGCAAGACTTTGGGTGTATAGAGGTTCTATAGTATTGTAGACTCCGGTCAATTTTGGCCTGCGCGGCAGCTCCATGTAGTCATCTGATAAATTCAACTTGTACCGAATATGCCCATCTGGCAGATATTGTAGTGATCGCAAATCAGTAACACAAGCTTCTCCTGCCTTTGTACCTGGACGAATGCTGGAATAATACCCATTGGAGTAATTCATAAAATCTTTGTATTGCAGACTCTCTACAAAGTATGGCCTAGGTTTTATTCTTGCCTCTCTCATAGCCCTTATGAAGTCTCCAGGTACGTAATGTTCCTGTTTTTTTAATTTGCGTTCGATTACACTATGGACGCTATCCACCTCCATTTGAGTATGGCCTACTTCTAAATATTTTTGATACACAGTAACTCCAGTTTGGATTGCAAAGTAGAGGAGAGCATTAGATACATTTTCACACCTGAAATAAAATTATAAAATAATATTATAACGTATACTGATAATGTATAAAATGAAAAACATTAGTGTTACCTATTTTGGTAAATGCATCCATCACTCCAAATGATGATCTCTTTAAGCTCTGGATTTTCATTTATTTCTTTGAACAAAAATCTTGTAATTATGGAACTAAAGACATTGCTATCCAAAGAGCCATTCCCCTCATGCCAGACGTAGCAAGATGCATCAGCTGTTGCTAAATTATACACCGACCAATTGTGTACCTTAAATAAATATTTATAGAATAATATAAGTTACGACAGGCTTTTTACAGTGGTCCATTTCAAGATAATACAAATAATAATAATATAAAAAATTATAAACAGAGATCAGGATTATACCTTCAGTTTTGTTTTATAGTATGCTGTGGAGGCCTTTATATCTGGGCAGGTGAGAACTTTCTGTACATCAACTACGTACGCAGCAATTTCATTATTCTTGATGGCTCTTTCTTTGTCTTTTTGTTTTTCTTGTCTGGAAGCCGCCTTCCTATCTTGATGTCGTTTGTATTCTACATCGTTCACTTTTCCAAGTTTATGCTTAATGCATACCTCGCACTGATCTTTCTTGGGTAAGAAAAAACCAATGTTCGAAGTCTTAAGTACTTGATAGAACAGTGACCATGATGCACTAATTGGTTCACCATTGATTTTGCAATAACTGTTTTGATATTCACGGTAGAGCTGCCTCTTACTTTCCCAAATGGGCTCCAAGTACTGCAGGGTTGAGGTAGCTCTACAGTAATGTGATTCCATTTTAGGAAGTGACTCCAAAAATCTCTTAACACTACCTTTCAGTCCATCGTTGTTGTTTAATATCTCATTTTGTGCTTCTTGTAACTGTTTATCAAGAGGAGACTTTAGGACCCAATTTCTTACTGATTTTTCACCCAAAGAGAAGGTATTCAGAAACATAGTTTTACAAACTCTCACTCTTTCGTCTCCTTTCTTGAGGTAGTACTTGAAAGAAACATTCTTACGAGCTGACACAGATTCAGTTGACCCTCGTCGAAAGGAAGGGACTGATTTTTCAACTAAAGATACAACTGTAGCTTTTTTAGCCTCCCAACCCTGTACACCTTTCCAGAAATTATTGAACAGTCTCTCTCTGTCAGGTTCGGTAATTTTCTCACAGCAATTGTCTTTTTGTGTACCTTTACATTGGCATCTAGGTTTTATTTTCTTCTCTTCCCTTTCATTACAAAGTTTAAACTTTCCGTTATCCTGTTTCTTTAGTCCGAGGTATTTCTCACCTTTTTGACGTTTTTGTGCATTATAGTTTCTTGCCCATTCACATTCTTTCACGTCTTGACCTTTTTTCCTTTTTGTCTTACCAGTGTCATTACCCGTCCCTGTGGTATGCTCCTTTTCATTTTCAGTCACTCTGTGTGATAAATTATTGCTTTTCTCTGACGGTGTCAGTCTTGCAAGTTTAGGATCCCTGCGAGGGACAATAATTTCCTCATCAGAAGAAGAACTGGTACCTGGTTCATAGTTTTCTGATTCGCAGCCATCCCAGTCAAACAAAGGATCATTCAACACAGTATCACTGGGAGTATTTAGGACTTCCTTAATGAGTTCACGAGCTTCTTGTTTTTTGACTCGATTAGGCCTTTTAGTAGTATTTAGTACAAGTAAATTATCTTCACCTTCATTTTTAGACTGGAGGGCAGGAGATTTTGGCAGCGGAACAGATTGAACTTTAGTCTGTTCCTCAACAAGTACCATTTTTACCATTTGTTTCCCTCGAGATAACATTTTCCTGACAACATAAACCAAATTAATGATTACAAGAATAAGTTTAAAGTTAGTCTAAACAATGAAAAAATACATAACCTCAAAAAAATTACCTGGTTATTTTTGAATTATTTTCTCATGATAATAGAAAATAGCACCTGAATAATACGCGACAGTATTTTATAATGTAACACAAAAAATGCACTGAAAAACAATAATAACCTAGTATATCAGATAATATTATTAAACAAACGTAATCACACAAACGTCATTGACTCATTACACGTGTGTCAATAGGTACTTTATAACGACATACGACGTTTTGCAGTAACACGTAACACACTGTAAAACATAAGACTTTTTAACATCTGATTATTCCCTACATTCAAGCAGCTGTAGACATACGACATTTTTACACAAGTTCAAAGCCTTTGAAAGAAACTATTTGCAACTATAAAAAAAAAATGCAAAATTTTACATACGACTTTTTGCATTAACAGCGACGATATCCTCCTAAACACTTTGGCACCATTTTTAAAAATGTTTATATATATATGTATATATATATATATATATATATATATATATATATATATATATATATATATATATATATATATATATATATATATATATATACATATATATATAAACATATATATATATATATAGGTATATATGTGTACGGGCAATAACTTTGGAAGGAGTTAATTTATTTTAACGAAATTTGGCACACATGTTGGAATCCATCACCGCACGAAGCCTATTTAAAATGAGCCCAATCGGGTCATTTTAAGGGTGGTTTTTAGGGGATGAAAAAAGTTTTTGGGCCCAAAAATACCTAAAAAATTCTCAGAATCGTTTCAAAATTGAAATTTAACCCTTTAATAGCAATTAAAAAGTGTTCCTAAAATTTCAATAAAATCGGCCCGACAGGACCGGATTTAAAAATTTTCTGAAAACACTAGTTTTTCAGATAGTGAGTTATTTCCTGAAAGTTGTTTTTAATTTTGGTGTAGACGTTCGATCGACAATAATGATGTAGTTAAAAAAAATGTAATTTAAAGGGGTGTATTAAGGAGTTATTTTTTTTATTTTGCCCTTAAGTTCACATAATAAAGCCACAAGGCCTGTATTAGCAAATACACTATATTGTCGGCAGGGTTTTGGCACTGCGACCCGGGTTTTTTTAATCTTATAATTAAAACTAGAGTTTCAAAAAAACTAAAATGACACGCTTTTATGCACCCCAATCTTTTTACTGTACAGTTAATTTTGTTGTCAAATCATTTTGCATTTTTTAGTTCGTAAAAGAGTGTTGTTTTAGTTTTTCTAAACTCTAATTTTAATTTAACTCAGATTTAAAATAAAAACTTTTGAATTTATAATATTGATCTGTCGGATCACATAACGGTCAGATCTGTGGATAAATTTCTGATTTGTTTATATGAAACGAATATTAATTCTCTTTTGAATTGTTTTTTTGTTCCGAATATAAAGATAACAATATTCGTAAAATGAATAAAATACATTGTTCATTATTGCATGGCTGGGTTATCGATTTCGCCATTTAATTTGAGAGGTGATTGATAATTTTGCAATTAACCCTCTATTAATAGGTTAGCTTTGTCAATCAAACTTTACTTTTTTACTTGATGCTTTAATAGTCTAAGAGCTTGTAGTCAAAAATTACAAGATTTTTGTATAGGTTACTCTTTTGGGATTAACTGATATTTAGAGTGTCAATAAATACCTATACTATAATTAGTGGTCGAAATACCTGGCGTCGAGGCACTTTTAAACGATGTAAAGAAGGGAGTGTGTATTTTACACTACACACTTGAGAAGTAAAACTGGTATGATTGTAAAGGAAAGTAATAACAGCACCGACCGCCGGAATGAACCTACAACCTTTAGGCTACAAGAAAAGTGTTCTATCTCGCAGCTTGGTATTATACAGCCGTTTTTTGTAGTATACGGTGTATATACTGTAGCGCGCCCCCAACTGTTACGCCATTGGAAATGACATAGGCTTCTCGAACAAACTGACAGAAGTTTCTGGAATGATCGAGAACGGGATGTACACGCCTATAAATACAGCGCATGTGGGGCGCGACAGCCAGTCAGTCAGAAGCTTGCTTGCTACAGTCATTCAGTAGAAACGGTCACGCGGCGGACAACAGACATAAATAGCATTATTACATAAATTTCGGTGCGTGTGTAAAGTAGTGTATTGTGTAAATAGTTATTGTTGCGTTATTATTTATAAGAATCAGTGCGTTTGTTTCATTGTTTAGTTTCTTTTTGTCATAATTGTTAGAGAAATACTCTTTAGTTGTTTGTTTTTATTTCATTTGTTGAAAATAAATCAGTTTTAAACCATCACACAGAACAGTTTTGCTACAATATATTGCAATACGTTCGTTACACTTTCTATCTCAAGAATGAATTTTACAATGCTTTAATTTTTGGTTACAATTTCTTTGTACGAGAGCCCCCTAAAACTAACTTCATCAACAACGCTCGATTCACACTAGGGGCTAGTGCCCAGGTTGGCAAATTTCCAGGGGCGGCAAAATTTGTAACATGAGGAGAAAAAATTCACGTTATAGAATTTTTTTTGGGAAAGTGTGATCGTATTGAAAACATTCATAAATAAAATACTTTTCTGTATATTAAGAAAGTTGAAAATTATAAACATTGCAATTTTATTTACAAAATTGTGAAAAAGAATTTAGTGTCTAGAATTTTACACATGTTTTTAGTAAAAAGAATAAGTATCTTGTTATTCGCACGTTTGAAAGTTTTTTACCACTCACAATTTGTTTGATATGATCATTATTCTAGTTTAAATTGCACGCTGCAAAATGCACAAATTGTCCAGTTTGCAAATCAAAAAGTCAGACGCGTTTGCTTTTGAAAAGATGTATAAAATTTCGCAGCTTATGAGCAATCGGTTTGTTTGCCAATTTATGATTTTTGATAGGAAAAAAGAATGTTTTTTTTTTGTATAATTATTCCGTTTATAATAAAAAGATTTTCAACTGCAAATGAATCATTTAATTTATTTAAAAATTGTATACCGCTTTAGGTAATGAGGTGACATTTTTCACGGCGACTCAGGGCGGCACTTAGCGTAAATCCGGTCCTGTTCATCAACTTATAAAATATATCAAATTCGTTGCAGCATTAACTGTGATGAACGGATAAAAATACTAAATAATGGCTCGGCCTTGCCACTCAGTCGTCACTCAGTGGCGTATTTTCGGTATTTTTGCAAGTTTTTATTCAATTTTACATGTTTGTCAGTCAATCAGTCAGTTTGGGTCAAATCTTGTAAGTCAATTTTGAACCACTTCCACTTGATCTATCACTTTAAAATTTTGCATACTTATGTAATATCGATGCCAATACAATAATCTAATAACAGTGGTAACCATGACCTGATACTGAGGGTAGTCAGCTCACTATGCAACTTTTTAACAGCCTATGATAGACGTGCTGTGCTTGGGTTCATTTTGGCCGGTAGCCGATTCTGATGATAATGCACTCATGCTATAGAGTAGATGACTAAAACAGAAATAAAAAAGTATAAGTAAAAAACCTTTGGAAAACAAGATTTTATAAAAATGTACCAAATAAAGAAAATAACAATCAAACAATTAAAATAGTTTTATCATTGTTGATCTGACCTAAAAGCTTGTCGCGAGATAATATGTTCATAAAAAATTCACAATTTAAACTTATTCGCGAAAAGCGTTCAGGTCTGATCAACAATGATAAAATGATTTTATTTGTTTTATTGTTAGTGTATTTGCCATATGGCAACATACACTATTGGCGTTGGTCGGATGGCGGGACCTAGGGGTCGGACCAAAATTTCTCGACGTTTCATAACCTCCTAAACACTTTGGCATGATTTTTAAAAATGTTTATATATAATATATGCATATATATATTTATATATATATATATATATATATATATATATATATATATATATATGTGTACGCGCGATAACTTTCGAAAGAGTTAATTGATTTCAACGAAATTCGGGCCACATGTTGAAATCCATCACCGCAAGAAGCCTATTTAAAATGGGCCTGATCGGGCTATTTTAAGGGTAGTTTTTAGGGGTTGAAAACTGTTTTTGGGCCCCAAAATACCGAAAAAATTCTCCGAATCGTTTCAAAATTGAAATTTAACCCTTTGGTAGTGATTAAAAAGTTTCCCCACAATTTTAATAAAATCGGCCCGACAGGACCGGATTTACAAATTTTATGAAAACACTAGGTTGCAGATAGTGACTTATTTATTGAAGGGTGTATTTAATTTGGTGTAGACGTTAGATTGATAATAATATTACAATTAAGAAAAAAATGTTATTTTAAGGGGTGTATTAAGGGGTTAAATTTTTTATTTTGCCCAAAAACAAACTTAATTTCACATAATAAAAGTATAAAACCACACGGCCCTATACAAGCAAATACACTATATTGTCGGCAGGGTTTTGGCACTGCGACCCGGGTTTTTTGTTGTTATCTTCGTTTTAGTACGGTTTAATAAAAGCTTGTTTTTAAAAGTTTTTTACTCATTTTTTTGTTTTGCTAGTATGCGCAATGGATGATACTGTGGCGCCATAGAATGTCAAGGGCGTATGTAACTTTTGAAGGCAAGACAAAATATTTTATATTAAAAAACAATGCATTGGCCACTACTACTACCCATTTTCTCGTGAATTAAACTAACAACAAGTACAATTAGCTGAGATAAAATAATTGATGTAGGTATTGATTGTTGCATCCGTACTTTTTCAAATGCCTTATCGCAATTTTCTGGAGGTATTGTTATTTACCATGCATGTAAACAGACACGTATAGATAATCAGGTTTTACCTATTTTTGACTGATAAACTGACTGATAGTAATTGCTTTATTATTATTCATTAAATCAGCGGCGGTCTGAGTAATAGTTGTACAAGTTTTCTTTTCATACTATACTGAATTAATGACGCTTAGTAGATTCAAATCGAGTACTTTTATTAGCTTTTTAGCGCATTGGGAAGTTATGGTAATGAGTTAGAAAATAGAAAATATTTTGGTTTCAAGATCACTACAATATTTTTACACTTCTTTGAAAAGATGTCTGTCTGTGTATCAGAGCTGGGCAAACTACTTGACAAAAGTAGTTGAGTATAACTACTAACTACTTAAGTAAAAAAGTAGTTAAACTACTTAGTAGTTAAACTACTCGTTCTTAAAAGTAGTTAAACTACTAACTACTAGTAGTTAGTAGTTAAAATTTTAACTACTTTTTTAACTACTATAATAATAGTAATATAAATGTCTTTATTTATGTCGTACAATCTGCACATATAATATATGAAAATTATTTTAAATAATAAAAATTGAGCAAATTAACAGACAAAATTTACTTATATTTAATAACAATACAACGTTTCGGCCCAGATGTCAGTCTTTTTCAAATGAATATGAATCAAAAATTCTACAAAAACAATTTACATACTTAGAATGTCCAAAAACGATATTTAAAAAAATATATAGGTATATTACTGTCAATTGCCATCAAGTTTTGTATATTTTAATCTTTCTTTTTGACAGTCTAGGCTGTTAATTGTTTCTTAACTTAATGCTATTTTTGTTTTCTTCAATGATTATTATTTTTTGTAGGATCTTTTATTTATATTCATTTGAAAAGGGCTGATATCATGACCGAAACGTCGTGTTTTTCTTAAATTTTGCAAATAGCAACGATGCGACTACCAGTTCCACGTTGTATTTCAAACTAAAACTCAAGCAACTGATATTTCATTATTTTAAAAAAGTCTGATCGTGTTCCAGAATTCAGAAAAACGCTAAACGAATAAGAACTTGTTCTAACATGTCGGTTAAATATTATATATTTAAATATTTTTAAAAGTAGTTAAAATTCAAAATAAGTAGTTAGATTACAAAAAAGTAGTTAAACTACCTGAAGTAGTTAGAACTAAGTAGTTAACTACATTTTTAACTACTTTTTGTGATTACCTGATAGATATTCAAAATAACAGAGTACGATTACTATGTGGAGAAAAGTAGTTAGAGTACAACTACTTTTCCAAAAAAAGTTGTTAACTACTTTTATAGTTAACTACTGCCCAGCTCTGGTGTGTATGTCCGTGGTCACTTTTTTCGAGCAAGAAATCTCGCTAATAAAAAAATGATATCGACTTCGTTAGAGTGTTAATCGATGCCTATTAATGATCCCAAAAAAAGTGTTTTTTGGAATTTTTTGAAAAAGATTTCTCGAGTCTAATTTATTAAACACATAATATTTGTTATTCAATATTAATCATGGTTCGCTGATGATCTCAGATGTTGAACGTCTATAATCTACAATCTAATTCTAATCTAATATATAGGTATTAATCATACTGGGAAGTTGATCATATGGAACTCAAGGGTCGAACTTGTAGAGTTCTAATGCACAATTCGCTACTCACCTCACGGCTTGTTTCTTAATTATTTTGACTATAATGTTTACTAAAAATACTTCATTATCAATAACAAGAACTAGACTTGATTTTGGTATGCGAAGTGTAAAAGTATGAAAATATATACTTCTCGTTCCTGGAATATGTAAAGATTAGATAATCCAGGAGCAAACTAAAGATTCTGTACATAGTAAATACACAGATTATTTAATTGGTAATTGGTAATTTATATCTAAATAGCATATACCTAGTCTCTTTACCCGTCGTTATAACTACAAGGAAATAAGCTCAAACATTAGGGTCCGTATTTTGCAATAGCTCGGCAAACTTTTAATACTGTTGAGACGCCACTGGCGTACTGATATAATAAATTTTTGTCAGATTTACTACGATACGACAATTTTTCCTATGGACAGGCGTATTCACACTTATTCAAATATAGTACATTACACCGCAAGGGCTGAAGGTTGAAATTCCTGCACTGCGTGACACATGATGCCCTCAACTTCGCCTCGGACATCTTCTGGCCATGTGGTGTATACTATGTTTCTTTATACCCGGTCGAAAGTACGTAGTTTCGTATCAGTGTGCACAAGAAAACAGTTTCGGCCCGCTGTTACAGATGGCGTGCGAGTAATCCCAGCAGGCTGTCTTAAAATCGAAGCCGAAAGTACATACTTTCGACCGGGTATAAAGAAAATTAAATTTATTCATCGCATTAAGGCATTACCTTTATTTTCACAAAAAAACTAGAATCAGTGTTTCGAAGATACTGGTACGGAGCCATTACTGTTCTTTCTTCTTTTATGCTATAAGTACTACGACTCTGAAATAGTAGACTATTTCATCATTACAGTACGGTTCACTTAATGAAACAATGCAGAGCAGATTTTAACTTGATTGCATTATTCCATAGATATTTCTGCACAAGAGAAGTATTATAGAAATTTAACTCGACCTCTGTTCAAAAAATAACAATAGTGTATGTTATTATGCCAAGTCCTCCTCAATCTAAAGGTTGTCGGAACGCTCTGAATTTAAGTCACACTACGAGGCTCAAAAATGCTGTCGCAAAGGTGCCGCTGTCAGTTGATTACTCTAATTTTTGGAAATATTTTGAAGATTTAAAAAACTTTTACGAAAAAAAGAGTCACTTTAGGTTTGTGATGGAACAATTTTGTAAAATAAGTAGGAATAAAGTCGTAGTGTGACATTGAAAACGTGTGTTTTTTGACACAATTAATGCCAACTTTTTTCTAGTAAATCGTACATAAATTACAAAAGTCCATTAGAGATATAGATTTGTCCTTTATCTTCCTTATAGAGAAAGATTTTTTGCAAAATGTTGACGAATAAGTCTACAATCTATCAGCCGAAGCCCTATTTTTGGCTTAAATTCAGAGCGTTCCGACAGCCTTAATACCTACTACTCGTAGAAAGCCTACCAAAATCTCTTTCAATATTTTAAGTGAAAAAGATTTACTCTGAACAGCACACAATGTCTTGCGATTTACTTTGTGCTTCTTGGAGTTATTCGTGCGGTAGATTACCTATGAGCATCAATTTTTATAGGCATCAAAGAAATTAACATAAATGCGTTATAAAATATAGGAAAACCCTCACGCTACACCTACGCAATGTGTCGTTATCAGGTTAATTTTAGTGTGGATGCCGATTTAAATTCATAGTTGATAACTGTTGCGTCACAAGCAAAATAAAAATATGTATTATACGTCAATGAAGTGATTTATTTATAAATCAAAGACGAGGAACAATATTTTACATAATTGATATAGACAGGGCAGTGAGGAGGAACCAAAATAAAACAAACATTATTTATAATCGGCGTGCAGTAAATATTAATGGCAATGGCGGAAGCTTCGCGTACTACGGTATGGCAATTCCTGTTGGCCATTACAGGACCGCTCAACTATGCTCTCATTGGTATAGTCACCTCTGTTATGTTATGGTGCAGCCTGTATAGTCATTATAGCAATCCATTTTCATGGCATGTCGCTTTATGTACGATTGGGGTAAGTTTTGTTCTATTTTTGTTTCTTTTTCCAAAGCGGGAATTCCATTTTTAAAGTCGTTAAAGGCTACTTGAACCTAGTATCGATTCATACTTTCAATTTAGAAAGTGATAATACAGTTCTTGGTTTAGAACCTGGAACTGGGGGCATATCAGTCAATGATTGGGGGCTTGTAAAGAAACTTAGAAACACCATGCAAACAACTGCGTCGCTACACGCTCAGCTATTCTGAAAACCTTATTTTTTTGTTATGTGACAAAATTCATTCTTTGTTTTTTTTTTAAAACTTCGTAGCATGTAAATAAAACGAATATTTAATTGACAAATCCTGCTTGTTGGCTGTTTCAGATAATAAATAAAAAAAAAATACAATTTATTCTGACAGAAAAACAAAAATTATAGTTGAATCGGCTGTATTTATCACAAGTGAAATCAATTTCGAACACTTCAAATGTAACTATTAACTATTATGATTTATGATGAAAGTTTAAAACCGCGTCGAATTAAAAGAACAAAAACAAATTCATAGAAATTACAACTGTAATGCAGCAGGCCAGGATTCAAGTTCCGAGGTATAAATTGAAAATATGAATTGATACGAGCCAATTGGTATCCTTAAAAATGTTTATATGAATGTATAGAGATAAATAGTATATGTGTATATTTTTCCTTTTTATTTTATTATTTTTTTAGTATATTTTGTTAATGTCTGGCGGTATAGTGGTTCTGTCTGGGGACAGTGTATTTTCCAAAAGAACCAGAACAATTATGCATTGGGTTGGACAAGGAGCTGGTACTATTATTGCAATTGCAGGAATTGCACTTGAAATAAACTACAAAGAAACGAGAAACTACAGTCATTTTAAATCATTTCATGCTATAACTGGTAATTTTTATAATTAATTTAATAATAATAAACCAAATTCGAGTGAATGACGGATGTGATCAGTATAATTAAACTTTTTATTTGAGCTTATGAGGGTGAGGCTCATTATAACTTTTTTTTAATTTATAGGTCTGATTTCAATGATCTTCCTTATTTTGGCGTCTTGCGGTGGATTACCAACACTTTATGCACCCGAACTGAGAAAATCAATCAAACCGGTCATTTTAAAATTCTTTCATAATTTGTTCGCAACACTGGCTTTTGTAATCGGCATGATGAGCTTTATTGCTGGATTTTATACGGGATGGTTCAAACGTTTCTCATCGTATGATTTAAGGATAGTTTTAAGTATTGCGGTTGCATTCATTACCCTTATATCTTTGATTTCCTCATTAAGAAATTGCTTTTCTCAGATTAAGCAATTAATAAACGTATCATGAAGTCTTAATAAATGAACAGCGATTTTATTAATAGGCTGTATCAGAATGATTGGTAATAATAAAAAAAAACTTGCCTTATCTGTAATTCATGAAAAGGGACACAATTTTAACGAGCTTCGTTGCATTGTTGTTTGATAATGTCAAACAATACATCTGTAGAAAGCTTATCACAGACAACCTCAGCAGCTGTTGAGTGTCTGTTACACTTATCACAGGCTTTCGTTCTTTTTTTCTTTTTGTCAACATTAATACCAGTTCATCACTCGCAAACTGTTCATGGTATTAATCACTTAGATTTTCGTTCCAAAATCATCGTTCTGTTACTTGTCTTTAGTGAAAACAATAAATCATTGATTTGATGATTATTACATTCCTACATTGATTTTTATATTAACAATAATATTTTTTTTTTATTGTGGGCTTCATTTCGCCATTTGTCATAACAGCTGCTACATATTATTTTTTTTAAATAATTATAGAAAATGAATGCGTTAACTAAAAGTAATTAGACAAATGTACATATTGTATAAGTAAGTATAAGGTATCCGCATTGTATGTTAAAAAAATGTTGTCTTTTCTAGTCATTATGAGCATATAATTTTGTTTATAATCATGCATATTACTATTTAATTTTTTAAATAGAGCCAAATAAAATTTCTTATTTTTTTCCTAGTACGATAGATATTTTGTTATTTTGTTTCGTTTTGCATTGTCAAAGTCTAATGATTGAAAATTATTGTTGAAGCAATATGTTATTATCGTATATAAATTAATTACATTTGTAGAATTTTAATTGAGAAAAAAATAAACTATTTTTATCAATTATAATTATTAAATGCACTAATATAATTTGAAAAAAAAATTAAGCAGTCATTGGGGATTACCGATGGAAGTGAAAACAAAACTCAACACATCATACTTATAGCTCATGCGATTGAGATGAAACACGGAAACGATAATAGTAGTGGAGCTCTTGGTATCTACAATAATAATGAAGCCTTCAGCTCCACCGCGTTGAACTCGGCAGCGACAACCGTATAGGTACTTATAGCTACAGATACCTATATTGTTAAGATTAGCATGTCGGTGATGGTGACGCGAACTCATAAGATTTTACTCATCCAAAAATTGTTTTCACTTGAAAAAATTTGGCCGCCATTATGTTTTTTAGTATTTTGAAAAATTCACAAATACCGGTTTTCAAATAAATCGGATATATTTAAGAAAAATATTGAAAATGACAGGAGCTGTCAAAATATTATGTTCTAATAATTAAGCTATTAAAATCTTTAACTCAGAAGGCGTTGCATTTTCTAAAATATTAATGTCAAAAAATTAAATTTAAGACAGGACATAAGTACACAATCTTCTATTGTTTCCACATATTCTGTTATACGAAATTTATGTAAAATTTCCTCCTCTTTCGTTTAAGACAGGTCTCGAACCGATCTGATTTAAATTGAGCGAATTATATTAGCAAAAAACATGTCGGTCACGGTGACGCGAACTCAAGATTTTACCCCTATTCAAAAATAAATAAAAATGGCTTAACGCGCTTAAAGAAGTTTTCACTTCAAAAACAATTAATGTCCGAGGGTAATACGTAATTTTACCATCGAAAATCTAAATCTTCATGAGACGCTACTGAATTGTGTCAGGTCAGTTTATTGAAATGTCATAAATAGAAGATGCCGGATTGAAAAATGTGCATTAAGTCACAGAAAGAGTAGTGAACAAGAGTGTCGGACATTTAATAAATAACTGTGTAAACTAATTATAAATGGTATCTGATGGGGGGAACAGAAGATTGGCGTACCACAGCATGGCGAATACTGCTGAATGTCACCGCACCAATAAACTATGCTCTCATTGGCATTGTTACTGCCTTCTTGGTGTGGTTTAGTTTGCATAGCCATTTTCATAATCCGTTTTCCTGGCATGTTGCTCTGTGCACGATTGGGGTAAGTACCTTTACGCTTTACCCACTGCTTCGTTCAAATTAGTGTTGGTTTTGACAGAAATCTTCCTAGTTGAATAAAAATAATCTCTAGACAGATACTTTGATTAACAGTTTTTCTCACAGAAAGGTAGACAAGAGTTCTGAAAACACATTTTACCGTTATTATAACTGCGCAGATAACAATAACAATACTCAAAAACGAAGAAAAACCGTTAAAAAATGAAATAAGGGGCCGTTCATAAAATACGTCACGCTACAATAAACTTTTTTTGACCCCCTCCCCCCTATTGTCACGCTGTGTCACACTTTCTTTGACCCCCCTGTAAATATTTCGTCACAAAAACTAAGACCCCCCCCCCTGAATATAATAAATTTCAATAGATAGTACACAAATTTTGAAAATTAAAAATATTTATTTAGTTTTTATAATAAAATTTGAATAAATTAATAAATATCTCTTATAAAATATTTTAATGAACAGCGAACGTCACGTTGCCGTAGACCCCCCGACCCCCCTTGTCACATCTTGTCACACTCAGCAAGACCCCTCCTCCCCCCTGTATGCGAACGTATTTTATGAATGGCCCCTAACAAATAAAAATTTCAGTTCTGTTTTATTCTATACAATTATGAAAAACTCACCGCTCAAAACCGATCTTAAAAATTAAATTTAAAAGTTAATAAACACCGACTCAATACAATAACCTAATCGGTTGTTTAAAAATATAAAATAATTTATTTTTGATGCAGGCAACTTACTGTATATTACTGTATTTGTGCGTTAGCCCACAAATCAATAATATTATTTCAAACTAAATAATTTCAAGACATTTTTATGTATTTTGCAATTTTTAAACTAAACTCAATATCAGTTAAACAAGCGTACTCTTAAAAAAATCATCAAAAAGGTTGAATTTACTTTTCTTTTCTTTTTTTTTGATCTGAAAATATGTTGACGGAATCATTTCATATTATTTATCCTTTAGTACGATTTAAAATGAGTTTTTTTTTTTAAATTGAAACACAACACTTGAACTAAAAATTTTATAAAAAATGAGCATGTGAACGTCATTACTAATATACGTCTCGCTTAAATTGAGCACATCACAAGGGCAGAAAGTTGAGATTTCTTCACTGCGCGAAAGGATGTCCTCGGCTTTGCCTCGGCCATCATGTTGCGCAGTTTAGAGCTTTCAACTTTCTGCCCGTGTGGTGTATACTATTTTTCTTTTTGCCCGGTCGAAAGTACATACTTTCACCATTATATAAAAAGACTAATAACTTTCAAATGAGCAATTTTGAGGTTGTATGCAATAACAGCTGTTAGCTACTACTGGCTGGCGGCAGTCTCACGTATCATTGTGCACGCGAAAACTCCTTCGTCCCGCTGTTATTTGCTTTCGGCTCGCTGTTATAGATGGCGTACGAGTAATTCCAGCCAGGGTCGTCTTTAAACTATTGGAGACCCTGATGGGCACTTTAGGATAATGGGGCCCCTATAACGGAAGACTATTTTTTCTTAAAAAAAAGATTAATTACTAAACAAATCAATAATTAACAAATACATTATTAAAAAAATTGTCGATATATGATATTTGTCGGCAGTATCAATTATAGAATGTTGATCTGGCAAGAACTAGAGGGCCCCATCGATTGCGGGGCTCTAGGCACGTGCCCAGAGTGCCCAGTGGGAAAGAGGGCCCTGATTCCAGTAGAGCATAAATGTAAGGCCTTGTGCCTTAAAATCGAAGTCGAAAGTACGTACTTTCGACCAGGTATAAAGAAAAATTGTTTTAATTGTTGTTAGTGGTTATAAATAATAATATTTTAGTATACATTATTATATATCGCAGCTCAGCTTCGATGTATATTAAATTCGGTCAGAAATCCTGTATGTGTAAAAATTTTTTTTAATATAGCGCACGAATATTGATCGAAGTTTTATTTTTTTATTTGTTCATTATTATTGTTATTTTCAGTATGTTTTGTTAATGTCGGGCGGTATAGTGGTTTTGTCTGGGGACAGTATATTTCCAAGAAGAACTAGAATCATTCTACACTGGGTTTTCCAAGGAGCCGGTACTATTATTTCAATTGCCGGAAACGCAGTGGAAATACATTACACAGAAAAAGTAAAGTTGCTTCATTTCCGGTCTTTCCACGGTATAACTGGTAAATCACTCACTTTCTAAACTCTGAGCAACTTTGACTTGTAATAATACAAATTCACAAATGTTGCATGGTTTTATTATACAAGTATGCTTTAGGACCAGGTCCATTTTTCTCGAAAATGAACCTGCCGGTTTCTTCAATATTTTAGGATAGCGATTACTTAGGCCTATTTGATTTGTAGAATTGATGACTAGGTATCTCAATATAATTATTATGAATTATCTCCGATATAACAATAATAAAATATTTCATTTTTTTAGGTTTAATTTCAATGATTTTCTTGATTTTGGCAGCCTGTGGCGGAATACCAACACTTTTTGCAACTGAATTGAGACAATACATCAAACCGGTAATTTTAAAATTCTTCCATAATTTTTTAGCGACACTGGCTTTTGTAATTGGCATGATTAGTTTAATTGCTAGTTTTTACACGAATTGGTTCAAATATTACGTATCATATGATTTAAGAATTATTTTAAGTATTGCAGTTGCATTAATTACCCTAATAACTTTGATTTCCTCATTAAGAAATGGGTTTTCACAGATTAAATCACTGAAACATGTGTCATGAATTTTGTAAGTTTATCGTTAATAATAATGTAATATCAAATAAACACAAGGCATTGTTTTTTTTCTTATTCATAATGGATTAGTGCATTATTTTTTTTTATTAGTTCATTTGTTGTCTTACATCAGTTTACGTAGATATTACAGAAGTGATACTTCACAAAATATTTCTGCGTAATAATCTTTTAAATGCGAGTAACTGCGAGGCATACGGGGAAACTGGTAAAGACGTAAAGAAAAAGGCCACATTATTGTACGATAACATTTCGTCCCATGTCTCTCAAATGTTATCATCTATAAATAATATAAAACGCAGCGTCTCTCTGTCTTGTCAGTACGCTTATAACGCGAGCACTAGGGATGTCGAAAAAATATCGATATATCGATATTTTTTATTTGATATATCGATATTTTTGGGCTTTATTAATATTTCGATATATCGATATAAAATTCCGAGTATCGAAACCGATATTTTTGTAGGTACTAGCGCGACTGACTATGGCAGTTTAATTATTCCGACAAATCGAAAACTTCCCTGAAAAAGAAACATGTGTTTTTACATATGTTTTTGGAACACTTTTAAGTGCGTTCTAAAAACAACAACAGTGAATAAAGCACATTGTCGTTGGTTCTGTAATACCTCCTATGTGCAAAAAGTAAATGTTGCAGGAAAGGCTAAAAAGTGATTATTTCAGCAATAGATGGTAAGAAACTAGCAATTTCAGAGGTATATTTCTAATTCATACTTATCTTCAGTGCAATATGTTTATTAAGAAGAAGTATTTTCTTAAAAATATTAATTAACGTTAATTTCAGATTTATTGGCCCATAGGAGGTATTACAGAACCAACGACGACATATCAAACACTTTTCTTTTTCACCGAATTTTTCGATATTTTCGGAATAAATAAACAGTCAAAATGTCTATTCATGCAATATTTCATTTCATTTCTATAACATCCAGAATATTTTTAATGATTTCGATTTACACCTCAATTCATGCTGTACCAACAATTTTGTGTCGAATGTCACCTCTGGCACGCATCCCATAGGTTCACCATCCCTGGCTTTATTAATTGTTCAATAATTCTCTAAAATTATCTGCTCCTAAATGTATTAGACATTTTAATAATAAACAAAAAAAAATCTTATCGTTGTTTTTGATTTCAGATAAATATTTATTAGTTGATTTATTAGAAATAATGTCCGTTAATTGCTATTTGAGATTATATTAAGCTAGCCAATATGTATACTAAATTTCTTTGAGTGCCAATGTTCTCTTTCAAATTGGACTGTTATATCGATATTTTTTTAAAAATATATCGGTACCGATATAGATACTTGAAAAAAATATCGATACTATATATATCGATACTTTTGGGCACTTCCGACATCCCTAGCGAACACCACTGGTCCAAGTTGCATATACCTAAGCATTTTTTTACAAGCGCGTTGTCTGGCCAGTTGGTGTTTTATAAAATCTCATTTTCGTTGTAAAGAACTACCGCCTACACCTAACAGCGTTTACAGGATATAATAATATCATCCCATCCATCAAAATTTGATAATTTTGAACAGTACACAATACTCCTTATAAATAAACAAATAATGCAATATTAATGCAATAATGCAATATTTCCTTCTTATCTCCTTCTTCTTAATTGCAATCAAGAAGTAAAAAAGGCGTCATATGTTGACGGCAAGCCTGAACCTAGCTAGCACATTACTTTCGCATATAGTTAAAGAGCAGCATGTCTGTGAAAAGAGATGTATATACCAGTTATCTACATAAGTCTAAAGAACCAATGGGTGTGATTCAACTATAGGCAGCCAATCAGCTGAAGCTGTCTAGCGACGAAGTATCTCATAGCGGTATTTTCCTATGTTTAAACTTACATTGAAAAATACAGGCTTTTGGGGATTTTTTTCTTGTAAAAAATCCCGAATAATTCTCAAAAAAATGTTTTTGACAGGCTGGTTTAATTTATGACATACACTGAAAATATCTTTTATTTAACTATATTTTGACTTAACATTATTATAATAATAAATGACAACATTTTCAATTAATTTTTATACAAAAACAACATGACAGATCAAAGTGTCAAAATATAATACGAGTACTCTTCCTTGAACCATTGCGGTTCAAATATATAAAAGTAATAAAAAAACACAACTGAATGAAAACAAGAGAGCATTCAAATCTCCCCAACTCTTAAATATCTAATTAAATTGCCGTAAGTCTTTCGAATTAGTTAATCAACCTAAGAAATGACTGAAATAATAAATAATTAATAGAGAACTAAGCAATTACATAATAATATTTTACATACGTATTTTTACAAGTCCATGTACACGCGTTTATTTACAACAATTATTCTAACGTTATTTACATTTACCTAACAATTTAAGTATACAACTATTTCACCAACTTGCATCACTTTACAAAGAAAATAGCTTCCATTAACTTTCAATCGACTGTTTATAATTTTCGAACACAATGAAAATGTAATAGGGATGTATCAGTGAGTTATGTACACCGCAAATGAAATTGCGTAACAACCAAAAACATTGTAACAAATGAGAACCTGGAAATATTTTAAATTCAGTTGGAATACGCAATATGAACTATAAGCTTACTTTTGACACTTTTTTTAACTTGAAAAAATTAACAAAATCTTCGTTAAAATTAACTTCACTGATACAACCGCTGTAAAAGAATTAACAAAATATACTGCGACTTCAATAATTAACGACAAGCGTATGGTTTTCTGAATAAATAAATTAATTAATAAATAAACGTTTGTATGAAAACAACTACTTAAAATTAATTAATTAAAGCACATTAAAGTCAACATCTCTTTAAAATGTTCTCTATGACGTCTAAAACGATTCACATGGGTCTAGGAAAATTTGTATTACTAAAATCTACTGTGATTTTTGACGAGTCGTCTTTTGGCACACTTTCTTCTGTTTCTTCAACATTATTTGTTTCTTCCACATGTATGTTGTTATTGGCTTCTTCACTGAACATAAATAGATCATTTTCATAATTAATAAACTCTCCAGGTTAACTAAATTAATCCACAGTAGATTATTTTTATTGCTACTCTGGACAAATCCGTATCAAATACAGAGAAAACAACAATTAGATAATCAACTATTTAAATTAAAAATCTGATAGTAAGTTTTTGACCAAATTCAGCTATTTTTAATAAAATGAACATCGTCAGTGCGTGACTAAATTGTCTCACAAATATTTGACGTAAATAATTACCTGTACGCATTATGTGATGGCAGAAATAATGACTTTGGACAATCTTTAAGATATGGCCAGCACTCCCCAGGTCCACCAGTGGTCAAACCATTGCCAGCTTTTTCCGCTCTAACGTATTCATCCATAAAATCTGCATATGGCGATTTGCTGGCACTGCAGTCAAATTGAAAAGACGTTTAAGCATTAAAAATTTAATTAGGCGTAATCCTTTTTACACAAGATTCAGTGCTGCTATAGAAAGTCACAAAAAGGTGAGGTAACATTTCCCAGACGGTCTCTGATGGATCCAGGGCGGATAATAGAGTAGGTAGGAGCATGAGTTTCTGGTCCTACTAAAACAAGGATCTCAGCTCCCATGGGCTGCGAAGCCACTGTATTCCAGGCGGAGATATAGAGCATTCTACCGGACTGGGAATAAATATATGCGGGGATTCACAAAAGATCTTTTAGGGTCGCAGTGATTTTGAAGCATTTACTGCCTCATCACGCCATCTAAATCCAATCTAATACACACCAGATGATTTATTATTTCGTCGACAAACTTTTACAGGTTTTTAGCTCATCTAATATCAAGAATTATAAAATTGTACAGTAATATGTTCCATTTGACTTATTTAAGAATTTAGAAATATAGACATCCGTTGTTCTTAATTGTTAATAAAAAAACATTCGTTTTTTTTATTAGATGAGCTTTCAACTGTCAAAGTTTGTTAGTGAGCTAATAGATCACTCCTGTATCGACATATTTTGATGATCTAGAATTATCTAGATATTATTATTATGAAAAAAGTTCAAAACTTTCAATTTAATTTAAAGTTACTCACGTGAAGAACAACTTCAGCATTTCTCCAAGCAGACCAAAGTTGTGGAGGGGATGCGCGTGCACTTCGCAAATGGCGCGCAAAAGACATGCCTTGCCGTCCATTCCGAACGAACTTAACAAATCTTCAACAGCTGTGTAAAGTAAAGCTCTGAAACAATAATATTCGGTCAGTTTCATATTCTGCAATATAAATTAAAAAAAAAAAAACACGAACACTTTGATCGCGTAATATTTATTATTTCTCTTTAACATAAAGGTAAATATTGAAATGCAGTTTACATTCCAATGTTTTTTCAGAATTAGCGCTCCCAAGAACCCGAGCTCTTATCAGTGAGTATACTTGTATGTATGCTGGCTCGCAAATTTTCTAATTCACACATAGACAATTAACTCAGTTGTTGAGCGTCTACAATCTACAATCTATATCTGCATCTACTAGTTTTGTAGCAAAAAAGTGTCGCTTAGTTTAATTGGTACAATGAAGGGTCAATGAATTCAAATTTTATTTTCCTCTGGCTTCACCTTTGATGCCCATTAATTTTCTTGCGTTTTGTCGGTTTTGATTTTAACCCTATCTTGACTTTATAAAATCAGTTTTTTTGAAGTGAAACTTATTTAGTGATGTATCTGTTTAGAATATTCTGTAACATTAAACACAAGTGAGTCCAAAAGTAATCGGTTTCAGTAAACAAAAACCGGTGCTACGAAAACCGTTTTTTTTTTCTAAAACCGGTTCAGATCACTAGTTTATAGCTCTAAAGAAGTTTCACTTCCCCCGTGAACTTATATGGGTGCGGCTCACACCTTTTTTTACTCGTTTCAACGATCGATTACATTTTATACCCAAACCAGTATTCGATTTTTTTACGTACCTTTCGCCTCCATGAAACGCGTCTCGAGCTTGTGGCGGCGGTTCTTTGGGTGTAGCGCTTCTTTTTCCACGACTAGACATTATTTGACCAATGTAATCAGCGAGCAAACTGCCAGCTGCTCTTCCCATTGACCGTGCTAACACTGGTGGCAGAACACCGTACGGATTCTCATTATCGGTTAAACCCAGCTTGTCAAAATTTACTGAAAGAAAAAAAAAATATTTTGCAGCCTCCCTTGTACATGTTTGGAACCGCTCTTAGAATAAAATTCTCAACATTTTAAGTTTTTCGCCTTTGGGCTAAGGACTTACACAGTGGCGTAACAATAGGGTGGCAGGACGGGCAAAATGCCACGAGCCTCCGTCGGAGGGGGCCCCCGGCCCGAGAAGGTCGTGAGCACAGGATGATTCCAGCATTTATTATTACAACATTTAGTAAAATTTATAAGTTTTGTATTCAATTAATTTAAGTTGCCTACTAAAATACATACACGAAGTAATCAAAAAAATATATCAAGATTTGAACGAACTTGTCAGAAAAAGATATAACGTTGGTTGAGGTTCTTTACATTGAGGAAGGACCCCATTCGATGGTTTTGCCACGGGCTTCAAACGATGTAATTATGCAACAGTCCGCAGAACATACGTATTATGTACAAATTTCAAGTCGGCATCTCATTTCGTTTAGACGTTAGAAGTCTGACAGACGGACGGACAACGTTACCACAACAATAGGGTTTCGTTTAGACTCTTTGGGTACGGAACTTAAAAAAACAACATATTCACTAATGGGCAAAGACTACACGCGCCGAATTAAAATAAGGAAAAATTTCGTTATAGAATCTATGCCCTTTCATATATACAGTCAGGGGCGGATACAGAATTTTTCTGGGTGGGGGCGGTAACAGAAAAATTTTATAATAATAATTCGAACAATGTGTATTAACAAAATTTAATGCATATAAAATATATGCATCTTCAATCGATTGAACTCGATTGACGCTGAAATCAAACGTCACTAAATAATATAGCAGAGTATTCATTCAAAACTCCGACATTGAGGGGGGGCGATCGCCCCATCCCCCCCCCCCCTGTATCCACCCCTGTATACAGTTAACCGGATGAAAAAAATGTTACATTCAAATTTCAGCCCTTTAAAAAAAGACGATTTGTAACTTTGTTTAACTGTTAAATTTTAAGTCGGTAGCATATTATGTACTTCATGTGACAGACAGACAACGAAGTTTCATCAGAGGGGTTTCAATTTTTGTCATTTTGGTATGGAACGCTAATAATTATAATATAGTTCGCTGTTCGGATGTATAAAAGTTTAAAAAATTTACTTGCTTTTCAAGGTTGCAAAACAGATATAACTCCTTATTAATGAAAATGTTCACGCAATTATAGTAGGCCCTCCGTGTAACTGTAAGCAAAATGAACTTGACCCGCAATTATTTCTAGGAATAAAAAGACGGGTTACTGCTTCTGTAATTAATATTGAGTCGTGATACTGTTGAGTACAAATACTGTTAATTTTATTTGGATTTCCCATGTTTATATGATTTAAATGTATTTAATTTTCAAGAGTTCCTTTTTTGTGAGTTGCACCTTAGTTAACTGTTCTTAGGAAGTGGCATGCAAGAATTATAAATACAAGTTGTTTCAAAATAATTATTATTTTAAATCATTATAAATACGATATCGTGCATTTCACTAGTCTGTGAATTTCATATAAAATAAAACTTTAAAAGTACATGTTTGTGAACAAATAAGTCATAGAAAGATACACGTTATTACATTACAGAATGTTCAGTTGCCTAAACATCAGGTATATACGTCACAAAAAATTGCTTTAACCGCTTTATAAAGTGATTAGCCGTTCAATAAAACAGCACTGTTTTGTAAAGAAGCTAATTAACGTTCATCAACAAAATAAAGAGTTACCAGTTTCGTCTAATAACTGCTTTCAAAAACCTAATTTTGTGAAAAACAAGACTGGTAGAGTGCCGAGGGTTTTATACAAACGAATAGCTGCACTTAATTATCATTGATTAATCATTGCCAATATATTATCAAATTAAATTTCACTTTATTAAATCTTGTCCATAATAATTCAAATTAGCAGTGATTTCATCAACTGCATGATCAAATTTGTTGGTAGGTAATTTTTTTTTCGAAAACTATAGATCTTTGGGATGTCGCTCTGTTTTTCTTGTAATTTTTAATAGACACTCTATCGGTATGAATATTTTTAATTTTTTGAGTCCAAAGTTTGGATATTTGGGTGGGATAAACTTCAAGTCAACATTATGTTCCATTCTGTATAAAAATAATGAGCATGAATAAAACTTTTTTATGAAATTCATAGTCAACACCTTAATTTTTGCATTATAACACTGTAAATTTAAATATGAAGGCAATTAACTCAATAATTCATTAAATATTAACTGTGAACTGTGATATGTGACAAACTGAGTCATCGTTCACTGAAAATAGATCAAACGTGATCAATTTTTTGAAAAAATTCAAACCCACATGCATTTTTCTTATATCTTTTATAAGGGTTTTAGAATACCATGATTGCAACTGTTCTTATGAGACTGCGGAGGTATGAATGATTTTTTTTTCAATTTATAGATTGGTCTACGACCAAAATGGTCGTTATTCCGTTTGAAAAAATCTGAGTTACCTCAGGTTGCGTCTAAAGAAGTTTTACTTTAAAAGACGTAATACGTACGATTCAGTGGTGGACAGATTCTGTAAATTCTCCCATTTGGGGTCGTGCTTCTTAGACATATAAGATCAATAGTGTAAATTGAGATAAGTCCCCAATTATTATAGTAAGACGAAATTAACAACAACGTTAACTTATAGAAAACTCGGGTCGCAATACCAAAACCCTGTCGACAATATAATGTATTTGCTAATACAGGCAGTATGGCTTTATTATGTTATCTTAAATTTGTTTTTACACAAAATAAACATTTTAATCCCTTAATACACCCCTTGAAATAATTATTTTTTTCTTAGTTGAAATGTTATTATCAATTCAACATCTGCATCAAATTAAATACACCCTTCACTAAGTAAATTCGTATACGCAAGCTAGTGTTTTCATCAAATTTGTAAGTCCGCTCCTGTCAGGCCGATTATAATAAAATTGTAGAAGCACATTTTAATATTTACTGACAGGTTAAATTCTGAGAATTTTGTCGGTATTTTTGGGTTCAAAAACTTTTTTCAACTCCTAAAAGCTACCCTTGAAATGGCCCGACTGGACCCATTTTAAATAGGATTCGTTCGGTGGTTAATCCAGCATGTGGGCCAAATTTAGTTAAAATCGATTAACTCTTTCAAAAATGGTACCAAGTTGCTTAGAATGATGTGAAAAGTCGAAAATTTTGGTCCAACCCCTACGTCCGGCCATCCGACCGACGCCAATAGTGTATGTGCCATGCGGCAAATACACGAATTATTATTTAGACTTACTGGTGAATGGTAAACTGATTGTCATGTTAGAGAAGAAGCCGTCCGGTGGATATCTGACAAACGGCATCGAAAGCGAGGGGCTGATTACCATAGTCGTGCCGGGTGGCAGAGCCAACCGACCGTCGTTTGTGATCCACAGCACGCGCTTTTGTCGCGAATGATGTTCGGTTCCGGTGGCCTCTTCCCGCGAGTCTCTCCGATGTCCATAATCGCGCTCTTGAGCGAGTGGCGTGGATACCATCACTAAAAGACATACCATTGTTCGCCAGCAGACGCCGCACGATACCATTGTTGCCGAACACTGCAAATCAAACAAATAATATTACTGTAGTTCAGTAATACCTATAGCAAAAAGAAAAATTGGAAAAATTGCTCGAAAAAGCGAGAAATTCGGGAAAAACTGAAAGTGTATTTATCTATAGGATTTATTCTTATTCTATATTTATTCAGATTCACACGAGGCAAGACTAGAATATGCTGGAGCCAACGGCATTACTACTGCTGTCGCTGTCAAGCGGGACACAGCCCCGCGAGGCAAAATTACAAAACGGTGAAGCTGAAGGCTTCACTACTGTCGGCGTGGCTGAGCTGGGCGCAGCCCCGCGAGGCAAAATTGTAGTACGGTGGAGCCAACGACTTTACTACTGTTGTCGTTATCGAGCAGGGCATAGCTCAGCGAAACAAAATTACAAAACTATGGAGCCGAAGGCTCAACCACTGTTCGTGCTGCAGAGCTGGACGCAGCCCCGCGAGGCAAGACAGTATTACGGCGAAACCGAGGGCTTCACTACTGTTGTCGCTACCCTGTTTTACAAGTATCTCAATCGTATGCAGAGCCGCGGGTAGCGACTAGTTAATAATAATAATCTTTTGTCAATTTTCCATAGTTCAGAAATTAAATACCCTGAAAAATGATTTATGTAGAATTATCTATTTCTCCGATTTTAGGATTTGCTTAGCTTACATTAGATTGAATTATTTCTGAAGTTAAGGACCCCTCCTATGATTACTACTGTTTAGGACTCTTATAAATATAAATCGAGTGCTGTATGAACAGTAATTTCATTCATGATATAAGCACCCGTTAAAAATGAACCTTTCTAAATTCAACCCTTAAGATGATCAAAAAAGACCAAGTCGCTGAAGATAGAAACTTGAAATTTGATCAGTAGGTTCTTTTAGTAAAGTAAGCAAGTACTAAGACGAGATTTTGCGAAATTTAACGTCCAAAGGATTTTTTGATTCTATGTTCACATCTCATAAATCGCAGTTAGAGGTAATTCAACATTTAAACACTACAGTGTGTTTTTCAAAACGGGTGATCAACATGACTTTGGTTGTATTTTAAACTCAACGCGGATGAAGATTACGGGTAACAAAAACTCTATTCAACTGTTTTTAATATAATTGGTTTGGGTCACAGCTGCAGTTGAGAAGTTGCTGACAAAACTTTTAATATTTTGTCCTGATTTACAAGCGAACTAGGCCGCAGGCAAACCGCAGCATTGCATAATTACCTACGCATTGCTATTAATCTATAAATAGCGCAATAATCACTTATAAAGATTACATTTACAACTGGTAGTCGGCCGAGGGGCATCACTGATGTCAATATAATATATCGACATCAGTGATGCCCGTCGTATATACGCGAGGAATAGCACATGTTATGTGCTATTCCCCGCGTATATACCATAAAACTGGACTGACTCACAGCTTTAACTGACCCACAAATACAACTGAACCAGTTTTCAGAACCGTAGCACTCGGTCATCGAACTTCGAATTGCACCGAAAATCGTTCCGCAATAATTAAACGATTGAAAAAAAGACAAACTATATTATTAATGATGATGTTTGAACGAGATAAACTTACATGTGTCTTTTAGCGTTCATATAAGACGGTCATTATAGTTCACCTACAGTAGATGGTATGATAGTTAATTAAAAAAATATATAGTTCAAAATAAGACATCAATTGGGTTTAACAGCTAGCGGCGATATCGTTTATAATATAAGGCAGGCTAAACTGGTAATCATCTTGCTAGCATTTTGATCAGACTCAGTTCATTTTTCTTAGAACAATAATGAATATAAAAAACATATGAACATATCTCTGTGGGTTGTGACACCCAGGGGAATCACAAAATTAAACGGGAATAAAAGGAAATAAAAACCCGGGTCGCAGTGCCAAAACCCTGCCGACAATATAGTGTATTTGCTTATACAGGCAGTGTGGCTCTATTACGCGAACTTAAGTTGGTTTTTGGGCAAAATTAAAAATTTGACTCCTTAATACACCCCTTAAAATAACATTTTTTTTCTTAACTGCAATATTATTATCAATCTGACGTCTACACCGAATTAAATACACCCTTCAATAAATAAGTCACTATCTACAAATTAGTGTTTTCAAAAAATTTGTAAGTCCGGTCCTGTTGGGCCGATTTTATTAAAATTTTAGGAACACTTTTTAATTGCTACTAACGGGTTAAATGTCAATTTTGAAACGATTCTGAGAATTTTTTCGGTATTTTGGGGCCCAAAAACATTTTTCAACCCCTAAAAACTACCCTTAAAATGACCCGATTACGCCCATTTTAAATAGGCTTCCGGCGGTGACGGATTTCAATACGTGGACCAAATTTCGTTAAAATCAATTAACTCTTTCGAAAGTTATTGTCCGTACACACACACACACACACACACACATATATATATATATATATATATATATATATACATATACATATATATATACATATTATATATACATATATATATATATACACATTTTTAAAAATGGTGGCAAAGTGTTTAGGAGGTTATGAAATGTCGAGAAATTTTGGTCCGACCCCTAGGTCCCGCCATCCGACCGATGCCAATAGTGTATGTTGCCATATGGCAAATACACTAAAAACACATATTCTGAAAATTATACTCACACATATTAAATTTAAAAATTAAAGTTTAAGATCGTTGTTATGCATAGGTCTGTCATGATTTTGCGAATTTCTATGACTGTAGTAATTCATTATTTTCGAAGTTTTGGTATTTAAATGTTGGTAAGTTTAGACACTTTTCAAATCCGAACATTTCTTAAAACCCGAACAGTAAGGGTGAAATCCGGACATATGGAAGACTCTAGTTATACATCGCCAGAATATTAGTTTTTTGCAGGGGAGGATCACGGTCTTAATTTTCTTTTGGCTTATTAAATGACACTGCGTATACATACATCTTTAGAATAGTGTGTTTTTTTATTAATATTAATTCAGTTGTATATATGAAAACTTATTCTTTGGTTCAGGTATTATACAAAATATTCCAAAAACCCGCCAGAAAACGAAATTACAGCCAAAGGATCTGTTACTATTTTATTAATACAATATATCGATATCTTCGTAACACAATGAACATTTAATAAACCTAAAGAAAAAAGAACGGTTATAAATTTCTATCAGACAGCACCACGCATTGATCGTAAGTACACTATAAAATTGCAAAATAGGTTAGCTGATATCGAAAATCAATTACGAAGCATTAAATTGCTAATGAATAAAGTTGTATTATTGACAATGCCCTCCATTTCTATAATCGACAATAAATAATGCCAGATACCAATATATTGTATAAAATAATCATAAAACAGGAAATGAATGAGCTCACTCGTGCCGAATCTATATCCAATAAAATATGTTATACGAGTATGTGTGTTGAAAACTATTGTGCTCAGACAGGGGAAAAGTACTCTTTTCATATTTTTATCAAGTAGTAAATAGATAAGTTCGTATAAAGATGTCTCAAAATCAACGCTGAAGATTTCGAGGGCATGTCCTTTTAATGACTGATATTGTTTATTAAGCAAGCCAAACACGGTCAAATATGCTCGGCAAACATGGTGAAAGTAATTGGTAGTTGACACGGCAAATAAGATCAGCAATGGATTGAGCACGTTTGGTTGACGATTCGAATGCTCTGCTGGGCGCTCAGTTGAGTGACTCCCTATCTGAACTAGTAGTAGAGGATGTTATGATTTTTTTATAATAATTATTTTTCTTGTACATGTGTTAAATATTATTATTTATTATCTATATTTCGCTTACCTACTTCGTAAGTAAGTTGAGTGTAAGAATGAGTTTTCGTTAAGATGAATTTTAATCCCATTCAATTTCCATCATGTTTAGAGAGAGCTGTATAATGTACAATGTAAAACAAGACGTATTATCCACGGTTCACTCCGCTACGAATTACGGTAATATAAAATTTAACATATGTTCCGTAAAAATTTTAAGGTCAATCCGGGAACTGAGCGAATAACTTTCAAAGAATACACATCCATATGAACCGCTAGGTCCTCCTTCTTTCCAGCGGCAAAATCGGCCAGTTGTCCGCCCATAGAACTTCGCGTCAAGTGTTTCAATTTTTTGTCAATTAATAAAATAGGGTATCTTGGATTTTCCTAATTTTATTAACGCAATAGGTCTATTAATAATCCCGATGTGGGAATTTTATATTTCTTGAATACTCTTCATACCAGAGCATTTCGCGTAAAGAGTTTACATCCAAAATGTCAAAAGTGTTATTCAATTATTTTGGTAGAATTTTGATTTTTTGACCACAAATTCATAATCATCGACTTTAAAATTCCTAAAGCACTTGAATCATACAAATTATTCATTTCAAGATAATGTTTTTTTAACATTAGCTCTATTTACAAAAAAAAAATGGATTTAAAGGATGAACTTTTTTCTACTCACTATTGGAAACTCAATACTAAAGAGTCATGGAAATTCATCCTCTTTAACTAAGTTCCAAGGTTTTTATTTTCTGAATCTAATTGAACTTCACTATTTGCATTTTAAATCATTCGTAAGAGACATAATTAGATGGTTTACTATTTTTGACCAATTAAAGCATCATATATCATTTTGTTAATAAATAATGCAATTTTGTAAGTGAACTCTAATTAACACAAAATAATAGTAGAAATAATTATGAAATCAGGCCATCTGCTGAGTGCACGCCCCAATAAACAATTCTTAAAAGAACAGCTGTTTTTTAAGAAGTTGTTGCATTGGCCATACCATAGCAGTCAGCAAGTGACCTTAACCGACGATTTAGTTTTGCAAATCTGTACGTACGTTTATGCCCAAAGAAGACACAATTTATAATTACAATATGTGGAGTATTTCTGTAGGGGAGAGAGAGAGAGAGAGAGAGAGAAATTTTATGTGTGGTTTAGGAATTTAAAAATATCCCTAGACTGCGTTCTATTTATGGTTTAGAATTTCGACCAAGGACTCAAAACAACCTGCGAGGCAGTTGGGAGAAATGAAGATGGTGGCTGTTGAGTTGAATGCGGCCCGTGAGCTGCTAGCTGACTATTCCTGATTTGGAGGCTAAAATAGTCTTGAATTTTTCAAGAGGATATTTTTATTTGGGGTTTTCCTAGTTCGTATTTAAAAAAAGAACATTTTGTAGAGCATGTGAACGGCTATAAAAAAGAAGCGAATGAAGTATTTATATACATAGCAATACATAAATTAGTTCGAAAAAATCATATATTATTAGTAGTATTTGTAAAAGAATGCAAAAAAACGGAAACTGTTAACGTTCCAACACACGTATATAGGATCGCCCAATACGAGGGCCAGTCAACTACGATTATTGTTACTCTGAAATTCTAGGTCATTATAAATATTTATTTTAATGAAGAGGACATGATGTTGATACTGTCGTTTGTGTGATAGTTATATTGATAGTAATTGGTCGCGTTTATCCGGCTTTGCTCGCTGGGAAGAGGCACCTGGGAAAAGGAAGTTCCAAGGGAGGAACAGCATTCAGTAAACGTGTTAAAAATACATACTCTGAAAAATATAGATAAAAACATAAGTGGTCTCAATATACTTTCAGAATAAAGGAATGAGCAACCGTAAATTAATGAGCCTAAGTGCAGCGTCATTTTTCATTTCTGCTAAGGGAGCGTCCATAAATCACGAAACTTGATCAAGATGGAGGGGGGATCGCTTCGAAAGCTACGTGAGCTATGCGAGGAAAGAGGGGAGTTGGAATCAAGCTCCGTAATTTTTTTCATGTATTTTATTTGTCACAATGAAAATAATTTGCAGAATAAGTTGAATATGTATTTATTTTCAAACATTGCATGGTCAGGATATTTACAGCTATAAAAAATATACATACATCTAACAAATATCACTCTTGTTCATTCTAAATAATTTTTTTAAATAATTTGTTAACAGAAAACACAAAATGTCTTCTGGACTTGACAATAAAAAACCATGTTCCATCTGGAGGAGTCATAGGATACGCTACGTTAGGCTACATGAAGGGAGGGAGGGGTTCTAGAGAGGCTCCCTATAACAGACACGTTCCCTAACATCTAGATCATCATTATTGTAAAAAGTGGAATTAAAAAATGAAATCTAGAAAATAAAAAAACTCGAAATATACGGAACAAACAACTAAAGGAAAGCGGGAAAAATTGCAAAGGAAGAGACAATGTCGCGAATAACAACAAGATTAGAAATCATTTGATTTGTGATTCTTTGCTCCTAGATGAATCGCAAAGAAATAATTATCAATTCTAAAAACTGTCACTAATCTGCTGAAAAAGAAACATTATATTTGTCATTTCATTTAGAGCTCTGTTCTGCATTGAAAACATCGGACTGTTCAATCGCGGTTAATTCTGGAATATGTAATTGATTGGAATTCTAATTAAATTACTTTCTATTCAAAATGAAGTATCTTTGAGAAGCCCTCGTGAATATCCAAGATCATTTATAACATAATATTACATCACACCTAATTTGTTTATATATTATGTTTTTAAAACAAGTTTCAATTTCGCTATGTAACTAACGTAAGGTGTCAGACCGGCTTAGTAACTCGTTATGCAAATGTCAAACATGTGCTGGTATATATTATGCATCGGTCGAAGTGTGTGGTGTATATAAAATAACGGTACAGGGTTATAAAGATTTTTTTGATTGCATCATCGCAATGTATTATTAAATAATAATCCAAAAGTAGAGCATTTTTTCTACAGGTATAGTTTAAATATACTTTAAGATAAAACGTTTATTTCAATGCTGATATTAGTTACTGCGGTTGAATTGCGCCAAAATCGGAGCCCTAGGACCTAGACTGCAGTTTGCATTTTTTTTAACCTAAGGGTCACTTTATCTTATTCAAGTAACGATTTTTTATAGGTAGTTTAAATATAACTCAAACTTTTATTTCAATACTGAGAATAAATATTGTTACAGAACTTGAATCACATTACAATACTCGAATCCTGTCTTTGAACAGCTGCACCATAAATTACGTAGCTCGATCAAGAGGGAGGGGGAATCAGTTCAAAAACTACGCTGAGCTACGTGAGGGGAGGGGGGAGTTGGAGTCAAGCTACGTAATTTTTGAAGTTTAACTTCTTTAGTGACGTATCTGTTTGAAAAAAGTAAAAATCGAGCGGAAGTTAGTTTGTCTCCTAAATTACATGAAACTGACAAAGACAGAATTTTTTAGCGTGTTGCTAAGTACATGTATATATTGTGTAAATATTATTAATTAGTTTGACATAACAAAAAATTATACTTGAGAATAATATTAAAAACTAAAGAAGTTAAACTTCTTATGTGAGCTTATTATTATATTTTTTTTCATGTATTTTATTTGGCACAATGAAAATAATTAGTAGAATAAGTTGAATATTTATTTTCAAATATTGGTTACTTTTATATCTTAATATCTGAGTATATAACAAATATCAGTCTTGTTTATTTTAAATCATTTTTTTAATAGTCTGTTAACAGAAAACACGAAGTGTCTTCTGAACTTGATACTAAAAAACTATGTTCCATCGGGGGGGAGGGGGGGGTTAAAGTCACGTGGTTTATGAACGCTCCGGTGGTGTATGATAATAACTAAGTAATAATTAAGTTCAAATGCGAAAACAAATTTTGTGCAAGCTTTTTTTGTTTAGTTATTCATCCTTACGAATTGCTCAAAAGTCAACACGCATGCTATGGTGAATTTAAAATTTTATTTTTAGATTCCAGTTGAACATTCCGTGATAGCACTGAAATCAATAATTGTAATTTCCCAATAGGAGAACAAATGTTTATTTGAGATTATTTTTTGTTCTTAATTATAAATTAAGTCGATTATTTGCGACTTCAGTAAACCCTAGCCATGAAATGAAATGAGAAAAGAGCAGATCACACAACTGACGAAAAAAGAGAAAAGCATAGACTTACGATATTAAAAGAAATTGATATTATACAAAATATATCCGAGTTGCGAAAACTGGATTTATAATGGAAAGGAATACTTGTGTTGTTGAGTTTTGGTTGAATGGTTCCGAAAAGACTGATAACGGAATATAATTTCACGATCTGAATGGAAAACGTGTGTCACTAACATAGTAGTACCATTAATGCATGGCAGTTACCGTTTAAAAGTATTTGGACATGCAGGTATTTTAATGCGCTAGTCGACTGAGACGTACAAAGTTCCTCAAAACTGGTAATTAGTATAGTTTTCAGTAACATTTAATCATATAATACAGTAAATATTATAACTAAATCGGGTATAAAACACTTTTTTTTTGTTTTTCGTCTGTTAAAATATTGCAACATTTGGTGGGAAGACACTAAATAAACCGCAAAATATTAAACAACTAACTGTTTTATTCTCTTGATGATGCTAACATGGCTAACGAAATGTGTTAGGGGTTTGGTGTTTTGTGGTTATTTTTTAATATTCAGGAAAAATAATGATCTATACACGATACCCTCCCAAAATAATTTCTAAGTGTTAAGGCTGTCGGAACGCTCTGAATTTTGTTTGTGCTGAGACTCATCGGTAAGGGGCGAGGTAGGCAAAAGACATATTGTGGGTGTGGCCTTCTTTAGCTCTGTCTCGCTCAAATCATCCGCACGTTTCAATTTTTGGCTAGTGCCAACTACGGGGATAAAAGATGCAATTGCAAGGGTGCCGCTGCCAATTGATTACTCTAATTTTTGGAAATATTTTAAAGATTTAAAAAACTTTTCCGAAAAAGAAAAAGTCACTTTAGGTCTGTGATGGAACAGTTTTGTGAAATAAGTACGAATAAGGTCATAGTGTGACATTGAAAACGTGTATTTTTTTAGTACAATTAATGCCAACTTTTTTCTAGTAAATCGTACATAAATCGCAAAAGTAGTCCATTAGAGACCTAGATTTGTCCTTTATCTTCCTTATAGAGAAATAACTTTTGCAGAATGGTGACGAATAAGTCTACAATCAGTTGACAGCCGAAGCTCTATTTTTTGCTTAAATTCAGAGCGTTCCGACAGCCTTAATCCGACGAAGCACAATCTAAAATCTCATTTTATTAACAAATTTGATCAACAAGGCAAATTTATTCAAGAGATATGATGAAATAAGGATGTAAAATGTGATTGACAAGGAACAAACAACTATGACCGAATTTCGAAAACTACAAGATATTGGTAAGCGTGTGACACGAATCAACTATGTATACTAAATTTCCTATAACAAATTTAAATCAACAAGCGAAAGAGTGCACCGATATTTTATGTAAATTCTATTATAAGGTCGTAACTCGTAACGAGTTCCAAATAAACAAGTGCCTTGCAGTTGAAGGGCATCAAGGTCGTTCACGCGCTCTTCCGACATAACAGTGATCCAATAACCCAGTGGCTATCGCGATCGTACGTACGTGACTGCGTACATGTATTGTTGCATTATTTACGAATACAGACGAGATCTGCATGTATGAGCAGACCCTACGATCTTGAGTAGAGTAACCCGATCTAGGGATGTCGGAAGTGCCGAAAAGTATCGATATATATCGTATCGATATTTTTTTCAAGTATCGATATCGGTACCGATATATTTTTAAAAAAATATCGATATATCGGTCCAATTTGAAAGAGAACATTGGCACTCGAAGAAATTTAGCATACATATTGGCTAGCTTAATATAATCTCAAATAGCAATCAACGGACATTATTTCTAATAAATCAACTAATAAATATTTATCTGAAATCAAAAACAACAATAAGAATTTTTTTTTTGTTTATTAATTAAATGTCTAATACATTTAGGAGCAGATAATTTTAGAGATTAATCGAAAGCCAGGGATGGTGAACCTATCGAATGCGTGCCAGAGGTGACATTCGACAGAAAATTGTTAGTACAGCATAAGGTGTAAATCGAAATAATTAAAAATATTCTAGAGGCAGAAATGAAATGGAATATTGCATGAATAGTTATTTTGACTGTTTATTATTCCGAAAATAGTCTTCTGGTAAGATTATTTCGCGTAGAAGCATTCTCTACCTTCCTGACTCATATCCACACTGCTTTGAAGTTCTAAATGAAGAACAGGTGAACTACGTTCAGAAGTATGATAATGACGATAATGTAGTATGCCTTTAACTCTGACTTTCATACTCAAATTAAAATATTGTTCTTGAAATTAAGTTCCTTTTGAAATTTCACATAATACAGAAGGTAAATTGTAAAAAGAAATGTTTGGGGAGATATGTCAGGTTTTGGGGTATATCCGGGGGCGTAGCTACCGCCGTATCTGCCATATCAATTATATGGGGCCCCCGGGCCAAGAGGCCCCCAACGTGCGTAAGCAAAAATTAATAAAAACTTTCCAATTTTTTTTTTATTTCAGAAATGACAACACCCTACATCGATTATCGCGGGTTGCGGGATTTCCCCGTTTAAGTCATTTACTTCAACGGGGAAGGGCCCCCAAACAAATGTTTATACGGGGCCCCGCTAAGGCACGCTACGCTTCTGGGTATATCGCAGTTTCATATTTCTTCTTCCATGCCTTTAAGGTACACATATTAAATTTTAATTCATGTTTAAAGACAAATCACGTTCAAAATGTTTTTTCAATATAAATCCGACAAAAAAATAATTTTTCAATTCGAACCACTAGTTCTTGAGATTAGAGCGTTCAACCAAACGAAGAAACAAACAAACCAATAAACAAACTCTTTAGCTTTATAATACTAGTATAGATATAGATTTGCACTAATGTTATTAAATGATTGGATTCATTTGGATGAAAAACGCAAAGCATAGGGGTACATTTTGCACTGTCTACGAATCTACGGGTAAATCGACGTTTATGCGACTGAATCCGTGGATTCAGCGGCAAAATTTAGTTTTAAAAGACAACTTGATCTAAACTTGTAGAATTTATGTAACAGTAGTTCCGAAATTGAATCACACACGTTTCTAAAGCAAGTGTCACTTATGTGTCATGCCTTGCATACTGCATAGTCCATAGGTTACGTAAAGTGTAAACGACCGCTTGATGCAGAATCTAGCATGTTGAGTTTTGATAATTGAGAACAAACGCCGGCTTGCATTACGCAAATGGCCCGGACTTGATGTACGTATTCGTATTACGGTCTCGTTGCAATGCAACCTGTTGATCTGACCTTACAGCTTACCTTACCGGTTGCCTCGACAAGTCGAGAGATGAGAATCTGATTGCTGCATAACCACAGCAGTGCAGTTCACGTGTAGTCATTGCCAGGGTCAACTCTCAAGAAGGACACAGTTGCAATATTGATCAACGCGTGTCGTCTCGCGTGCGTTCTATTAGCGTCTGATTAACGAGCGGCAAAAACATTTCAATGTAAAAATACAGCCCACTCTCGATAATATGACACTCAAGGGACCAGAGAAAAATTTTAAATTACCAAGAATTCAAAATAACAGGAGTTTAAATAACCCAGAGGGAGTTTAATCAAAATTCGTGATTTATTATTTTAAACATTATTCACTTATTCATTTTGAAAAGAAGTCAGTAATTTTCTGTTGAGTGAGCGACTTCAGTCTATCATTGTCCAATGAATTTTCGACAGTGGTAAAAGCTACGAAGAAATCGTCACGTGTATGTAAACAAACGACAGGTCTGTGCATGATAAACGCTTCAAATTATAGAGAGTAAAAAAGTCCGGACTTCAAATTTTTGCATGTTGACGGGAAAGATACTATTCCTTCAACTTCAAATTGCCGAGGGGACCAATTAATATTGATTTTATTTAATTTATCGAGTATTTTTCAAGGGATCGGGAAAAATTTCAAATTATCGAGAGATTCAAATTAACGAATGTCACATTATCTCTAAAATTTGGCAACCAGGACAAGACGCGTGAAAACCCGGGATTTTAGAGCCCAGAACCCGGACATGTCAACAGGTTTTTTTAAACATAGTGTAATAAAAAACGGTTGAAAATGTCATAAATCACCTTTTTATTTATTTGCAGACCTTAAAATTAAATTTAGTCATCTTTTATCATCATTTTAAATGTACCTAACAAAACAGAATTTTATTACAGTTTCTTATAAATTGCGTGTGTCGCGGGCGGCCCACGACTTTAAATTTTTAAACCCGGACTACAAATGAAGCCCCGCCCGGACGCTCCCCGGATGCCCTCTAAACTAGGACAAATCCGGGGAAACCCGGACGGATGGCAACCCTACATTATCGAGAGTCGACTGTACAATAATTTCAAGAGTTATAGCATGCATTGAAGATAAAAAGAGAGGAAATCAATTTCAACGCGTTGTTGTCCAAAAGTGAGGAAAATAAAGGTTCCTCTTCTGGCGGTATAAAACGATATTACGCTAACATTTAACAACATGTAAGATGTAATGTGCATATGATTTAAACTTCTGTCACCAGATAGCGTGTAGTTTTATGTCAAGTTCCAATAGTTTTATGTTGAGTATTAAGGAAATTAAAGTTATTAACATTTATGATCGTGGTATAACGTTGCTGTTAATAACAATAGCTTTGTAGCAACACCGTTGTCAAACTCAATATGCCACTAAATAGGTACATATTTTAATAATTTTTAAACAATCCTTCAAAAACCCGTAAAAAAGCGAAACTGCAAATATAATACTCGATATAATTTTTTATATGTAGTAGGACCGATTCTTATAAAAACGTTACTGAGTCACTATCAAATCTAATGCTACATTAAAACCGGTCCTGGAAAAGAAGATTAATGTTGTTTACAACTCAATAGTCTTGGTGTGTTGAAAGCTTTACTCGAAGAAACAAAAACCTAACAGCACAATAATAATCTTTCGACATCCAATTTCTTATGTGTGGGCATATCAAAATATTATTTACTCTAGTCGCTAACCTAGTTATGCAATAGTCTTGTTAATTATAAAAAAAAACGATTAACGTTATTTATTTGTTTATTTATGTGAACATAAGAGTTTTATAAATGCGGATAATCTAATTATCATTTATCAACATCAAAACATTCTTACTCAATAATCTTCCATCTTTGTCCAAGCCGAAAACTAGGAATTTTTGATTTATTTGCTTCCAAAATAACTGATGTTCTTTCTAATTCAATCACGCGATTTTTACCTATTTCCATCCCGCAGTTAACCCAGTTATGGGGAGAACCCTACGGCAGTTAACTAAATAAAAATACAATATACTGTACGTTAAGCATATTTTTGTTCTGATAAAATATTAATCGTTGAGGGAAAGCTACATTGAGGCCCTGATGATGAAAATAAATTTTTCGAAACGTTGACCACAAGTGAAACATCGGTAAGGCTGCTTTTTTAAATAATCGCAAAACTAAACTTTCCCTCAACGATTCATATACTGTATGTTTGGGTAACCGGTCCGCAAATATAAACAGGCAAATGTTTTAGAAGAACATTCTTCCACAGAAATATTTTTTTATAATTAACATAAAATATTGTAAGAAAAAATGATTTCGACTCATCTTGTTAAAAAAGATTTGCGTAAGGACAATTTAAGCTAAAGAAATGGGGTAATTTCTTGTTCAGATGAAACAAAGTTCTAAATTTTGTGAGCACGTGATATATCAAAGAAAACTCGGATCGCCATGACAAACTCTGCCGACAATATAGTATATTTGCTAATAACTTAGACAACTTAGATACGTCATACGATCGATCACATTTCTTTTCTAAATCTGTTTTTTAGTTCGAACACATTGGGAGAACGCGTTTCCAGAATGTTTGTTCATCTAAATCAGATTACAATGAAACCTCGATATAACGGACCTCTATTTAACGGACTGCGGATATAACAACAAAAAATCCGGTCAAATGTAAAAAACTTAAAAACGTTCTGTTAATATTATACATGCTTAAATTCAAGTGTCGCCGTATATAAACAATTTTTAGCGGCCGTAATAATCACGTCATACGTCTAGAAGGGTTAGAAGTTCCTGATTTCTGTAGGGTAATACATAATAATGTCTGAGAAGAAGTAGCTGAGGAAGATGTTTCACAATGGCTAGAAGTAGATGAAGGTGACCCTGAGTATAATATCATGACTGAAAGTGAAATAGCAGATGAAGTTATGAACCTAAAAAATGAGGATAGAAGTGAAAATAGCGAAGAAGAAGAAACAACACTACCAAAAATGAAGTATCACATCTCGATGATCTAATAACATTTATTAACTATATTATATGCATTTTCGTAATTTTAGAGAGTTGATTATAAAAAAACAGTAAACTTCAAAAATGCAAACAAAACTTGATTCATTTTTCAAAACAGGATTACCGAAAGCAAACCCGTCGATATCAAATGGCAGCGTCACTTCACGACGAGTGTCCGAAGACAATTAAATAGAATTTTGTTTGTTTTGTATTTTTTATTTGTATTTAAATACAGTATACATATACCTACATATTTTCAAAAAAAAAGTTTTTTGATTTAATTTAAACCTATTTTTATATAACGGACTTTCAGCTTTAACGAACACCCCCTCCCCCCAATTAGTCCGTTATAACGAGTTTTTACTGTACTCGAAAAAGAGCTGAACCATTTTCAATTAAATAAACTTGGTACACTATTAACTAGTAGGTATCCAAACTTTACTGGGGTACGTTTGGGTAACCGTTAAAACCGACATTAACGTTAATGGATCTGTGGATAAAATTCACGTTCACGAGAGCGAAGCAAGAAACAAGTAAAATAATAGTATTTAGATTTGGCTCACTAAAACAATAGAGAGAGTACCCCTGAATGTTGAAATGGTGTGACCTAGCAATGCATGTACGCTTCTTCTACGTCAAAAAGATGCACTTCTTGTGTATGAAATTCATATTCACGTTTCACGAATTAAAAATAATGTAATATAGGTATCGTTAATCACCGGCGCACCTCTGCAATTAATAATGAAACGTTTCGATCAATAGCATACAGTGTTTTTACGATATTATAAATCCAGAGCACGAAAAAATAACGGTACGAGTCCTGTCGGTATTCGGTCCGGCTAAGTAAAGTAGCATAAAACTCGCGGTCATTATAAGTGGTCTACGAGACTTGCATATATTGCTACTGTCATATTATGACAATTGACATCCGTAAGTACACTTGTGACGTGCGCGTAATAAATAATTATACAATATAAAAATTCCCGTGCATACAAAATGTAAGGGAAAGATGGTTGCAAATATAACTGACCGAAATACTGTAGATTGCAAAAATGGAAAAAAATACATAATTGTAAAAGTTATTTTGTAATTATTTTTAACCGACTTAAAAAAAGGAGGAGGTTCTCAATTCGTGGGATCTTTTTTTTGTTTATTTTTTATGTATGTTTCCCGATTACTCGAAGACGTCTGAACCGATTTGGAAAATTCTTTTTGTGTTTGAAAGGGTATCCCAGGTGGTCCCATGGTCATCAGGTCAGGATCTGATGATGGAACCCTGGAGAAATCGAGGGAAATCTTAAAAAATGTGCGAAATCAAATCCACCACTAAAAAGTAAAAAATAAAAAAACTTAAAAAAAAATATATTAACCTCCTTCAAAAAAATTACTAAAAAGATGAAAATAATGAAATTTTGAGGTCGGAGCTAATTTCATTACAAAAACTTTTAATTACCTATCTACTTTTATTAAATAGGCGCCGACCTCAAAATTTCATTATTTTCATCTTTTCTGAAGGAGGTTAATATTTTTTTTTATTAAAAAAATACTACAGTTCCAGAACTTACTATAATGATGCTGGGTTGTAGAAAGGATTGTCAAATAATTTGATTTGACAATGACCTTAGATTGTGATTACATAATTATTAATTTTCATACTTGCAAGAGCAGTCTAATGTCGTATTCAAACTTCTTGTCATGTATAACATTAGATTGTATTCACACAAAAACAAATGCTTGATTTACAGAGAAAAAGATTGTTTTTCAGGTATTAAACTTTGATTGATATGCGTAGAAAAATATCGTTTCGAAATAAAATTTATGCAAAAAACTTTATTAAATACACGTATAAACAGTTTTAAAAAAACATCACTTCAATCGATCAATTATTTTTCGATCAAAGCCGATTTAAAATTCTACAATGCTTTTCTTATGGAGTAAGGTTATTGCCAAATCAAATTATTTGACAGTAGAAGTCAAGTATTTTCAACCCGTCCAGAATAATCGATCGACAGTTATACACCAATAAAAAAACCTTTGTTAATTTGAGATAAAACATTGTATAACGCTTTATTCCATTGGATGAGCAGCGTAGAAAAAGACACTATACATGAAAAGTAGAGATTAAAAGCTTGTAAAATCAGTTGAAAACACACGAGTTGAAAATAATAGGAACCTGTCTGTATTACTATTAATTTACTGTTGATTCGCCGCGAGTGGGTAACTATTCGGTAATGATGTATTTTCTTATCTTTTCCAAAATTTGTATCTTGTATATCCATTACCAATTACTTGGTAACTCTTATTATTGGTGGTTAGTAACAGATTGTTATTTATTAAAGTTTAATGGTAATTGGCCATTTTTAAATCAGAATAATAGTTATATTAAAAGAAAACAATTCTGATTTCTTAGTTCCCGTCAATCGAATTTTTGTTTGAAGAACAAGACTTCACAATAAGTTCGCATAATAAATTACTGGATCATCTATGTTGGGAGTACTAATGTAGAAATCTTGCATTAGTATTCCCAACAATCTATGAACGTAAAGCGTCAGTGACGGTTTGGAAGTGTGGTGATTAGTGACTTTCCATGACATATAATATTTGGTATACTCATTGGAGACAAAACATGTTAGGCAGATTACCTAAATCATAAATGATCGTTTTATATCAAAGCAGACTACGACTTACGAGAAAAGGACGCGTTATGTTTTTTTTTAAATCTATGCTGGATTTGCTCTGATTCGTATAATCATAATGGATAACTCGCTACCATATCGTTTTGAGTCTAGCTTGTTTCGTGATTATTTGAGAAGTTCAATCATGAGTTCTCGTTATCATATCAGTTGGTGAATGGTGGTTCATTATTCCAATTCAACTTTCTCCTTAATATGATATTTGATGAGCTCTTTTTTGAGATGTCTTTAAAATTGCTCTATACCTACGTATTTTTCAATTATGTATTTATTTGTCATGCTCAATAAAAACAAACATTATTATATGTGAAATATCAAGAGATTAAAATTTAAATCCCCTATTTTTATTTTCAATTATATTGATGTTATGTATAGGTATTTTATGGCAACTTTCTCCAAGGCGTCGAGTTTTCTAAGCAGGTACACATCACTGTCAAAGAATTAAGCAACTTCTGTGCAGTTCTTTCTCTTCATGTTGTTTAGGTTAATGATTCGACTTGAATACCGATCGCCGTTATCGAATAAATTACTATTTTCTTTTACAGATTGCCATCAAAAACGTTTCTTTCAAAGCCGTTAAAAAAGACTGAATAATATCCGTTTTAACACACCCACATAATTTTCTAAATAATTAATTATTCTTCAATTCACCTCGCTGTACCTTTCTTCGTCGCTGATCAGCTTTATTGAAACTACAATACTATTTGGAATTTAACATATTACGTGCGTTTGAAAATTTAAGCTCCATGAATCCAAATTGACTTTATTTCATCTTATATGGTTTTATCGACATGAGTTTGGAAACCGAGTTCCAGCAAATCATACAATTTTTCTTATAAATGTTTGGCACTAGTTCGACAAAAGATTTTTATTTTTTTGTACGATAAGACGAATCAATGATCATACTTTATAATGAACAAAGATGGAACCGATTTGGAAATGAAAACAGTATTAGACTATTATCGTGAAGAAAACAACGACGCTAAGATACCGTAATTTTTTTGTTTACTGAACATAAATTAGTGCACGGGAATTTAAGAATCCGTGCAGATGCCAACAACAATACCGATAATGCGGCCAGACTATGGTAGTCACAGCCGGTTTCATAGTTCTCTTAGTTGTTTTCCGCGAATTTGATTTGAATTCCAAATCACCAACAACACATCAATCATTCATGACTCTTATGTCGTACAACGATACTAAGTTGGTTAGTAAAGAGCAAAATTAACTGTGAATGGCTAAAAATAATTTTTCTGAATGTTGCGATCGTTAGGGGCGAAAACTGAGAAATGGTTTGTATTTGTACTAGACCCAGATAACTATGACAGTTGAAAAAATTATAAGAAAATTAATTCATGATATTTTCCTAATTAAAAACTATATTGTTTCTACTAGTGTCTCGAACATGTGTTGTCAGAAAATCTGGTTTGAAAATGACCTTAGATCGTAATCATATTAACTTCATGAGAAAAGCATAGTAAAATTTTTGAGTATGCTTTTTTGTGCATTTTTCATTCACTATAAATTTAAAGATTGTATAGAAATCGCGTTTTTTATAATCAAGTCGTAAAAAGACACTTTTAGGACGCTTACATGGCTTCCATTGACTAAATTATAAGAGATACATCAAATTAATGTACTAACCCAACGTTTCCTGCAGTGTGGGTCGCGACGCGGGACCGGGTCGTAGAAAAATGTTGTCGGGTTGCGAAAAAAAAAACTGTAAATTTTTGTGTATGAAATAAGCAAACAAATAACTTGATTTTTATTAAAAAATAAAATTTGTTTTGAAAAGGTGAGTCGCTAAAAATTATATAACCTCATTCCGGGTCGCGGTCAATAAAGTTTGGGAAACGCTGTTAGCCTACAGAAAAGTCTGCGATAGCAATACAAGTATGTCTATCTTCTAAGGATGACCCACAGTAACCATTATTATTCTTCAAAAATTTGATAAAAAATAATGAGTTATTTGCGAAACTTTTTTAACCGGCATGGTATTAAACCTTATCGCATTTAATTTAGATCAAAACAACCTCCACACCAGGCATTTAAATGAATGTCTTAGATGTATCATAGATTTAAATTATTGTTTTATTACTTGTTTGACGAGACTTGCGAAGCTATTTTGATCAATCGCGAGATAATAGTATTAATACTAATTATCCAATGAAACATGAGATCTTTAACCCATTGTGTGCTACTGGTACTCAAAAGTACCGCTTTTTTGAGCCTTTGTATTCCCACAAACATATTTTCGTCATATAATTCCAATTAATTCTAACTAATAAAACTTCAAACAATAGTGACACCAACCTAACATAATATACGTACAGGATCTGTAATACAGCTTTAAAGTACCAGTAATACGAAATCAACGATTTAGTGAGCTGTGCTAGAGAAATTCGTCTGGAAAATAACGGTACGTTTAAGTACCACTAGCACACTGTCAGACTTTTAGGTCTGGCACACAACAGGTTAATAGGTAATCTTCAAGTTCGGGCGAAGCCGGATCGGACCGCTAATTTTATAATAATTAAAAATTTTAGTTTTGATACGAACAAACAATATTGTTATGAAAATCATTAACAAAGTACGCATGAGAATTGAATTATTTGTATTAAAGTATGTAGGTATAATTTAGTTCCATCCCTTAATTTATGACATATCGCAGTGACAGAGAGCAAACGACTCTTTAATACCCCCCAATTATCTTTCCAAATTTTCGAACACAGATATCATTTTCACGTAGACCACTCACATTTGATCCTCATGCAACGTTACAACTTACTCATGTTTATGTAACGCGATTTATTAATCACGCAAAATCGCCAAAACTTTGTAAAAATTACGGAGAAGACGATGTTTGAGTTATCATTTTAAAGTCAAAGAAGTTTCGTTCAATGAACATTTATAAATTTTAATAAGAGTTATATTAATTACCAGCAGCCCAACCCGGCTTAACCCGAGTCAATTAATTATTACCTTATTCACTCGATTCGTCCGTTCACTCAAATTTATAATTATTACGCTACCCACTCGCCTCGCTCGTTCGATCTCCAATTTAGAATCAATCTAATTTGCAATTTGATTAAACTTTTCTCAGTAAATAAGCTATTTAATAGTAAAAACCGCATTCAGATCTATTCAGTATATCGAATTAATTATAATTTTAACCCGAACGAAGCCGGGCCAACCAGTTATTATAAGTCTAAATCTTCCCAAGAAATAAGCTACCGAATGGTAAAAACCGCATAAAGTTCGTGATTTTAGCGGACAGACACGAACGAGAAGGTTCTTTTATACATATTTTATTAAGTATATTTTAATTACATACAATATTTAAAAAAATTTCAATTTCATATATCTTGATATTATATTTCTGTTGTAGGATAATTGAAATAATCGGATCTTCGCGAAAATCCTAGGACGATTGCAAAAAACCGGGTAATTGGAATCCGGTTTTTTGCAAACGTCGCGAAAATCCGATTTTTTTAATTATCCTACGACATATGCGTACTTTTTGGTGCCATTGGGTAAGTCTCGATCAAATACTAATGAAATATTAAAATTAACAATTTTCAAAAGATGCAGACCTATGGAAAACACTGCAGTACAATTAAAGTTGAATCCACCCAATTTTTTCATCAACTATTCGTAAAAAACAAATTCATGTATAGTTTTTTCTTCATCAATGTTGCCAAGAGATAAAGTTCAAACCGTTTTCAATCACTCACCGATAACAAACAACTGTTAATAGAGAATACCGATTCACCCACGCACTTTACACTACGAAGAATCAATGTTTGACAAGAAATGATATCCAGGTTTCGTTGCGACAATGACCTGCAAACCAATCAGGTGGCATGCGACAAATGAACGCACTCATTGTTTCGCCACGCTCATTTGTCTGACGCTACTCATATTTTATTTCATGTATTGACACCTGCACTCATGCCATATACAGATTACATTATAGTAGGTAAATGTACTGAAAGGTACCCTAAGAATGTCCGACATTCATACCAAACAAGGAACATTTTTATACCAAAATATTATAGTCTTGATCTACATTCCAGTCGAACATTCTTAAGGCTGTCGGAACGCTCTGAATTTAAGTCCAAAAATAGAGCTTCGGCTGTCAACTGATTGTAGACTTATTCGTCAACATTCTGCAAAAATTATTTCTCTTTAAGGAAGATAAAGGACAAATCTGGGTCTCTAATGGACTGCTTTTGTAATTTATGTACGATTTACTAGAAAAAAGTTGGCATTAATCGTGCTAAAAAAACAGACGTTTTCAATGTCACACTACGACCTTATTCGTACTTATTTCACAAAACTGTTCCATCACAAACTTAAAATGACTCTTCCTTTTTCGGAAAAGTTTTTTAAATCTTCAAAATATTTCAAAAAATTAGAGTAATCAATTGACAGCGGCACCCTTGCAATAACATTTTTTAGCCTCGTAGTTGGCACCAGCCAAAAATTGAAACATGCGAATGATTTGAGCGAGACAGAGCTAAAGAATGTCACACCCACAATATGTCTTTTGCCTACCTCGCCCCTTACTGCTGGGTCTCAGCACAAACAAAATTCAGAGCGTTCCGACAGCCTTAAGGCGAATTTCTGGCAACGCAAATATTTTCGATCAAAGTCGTACAATTATTATGCAAATACTTTGGATTTGCGATATGTCGAAACCATTGTTATGTCCCACGTCATTCTTTTTTCGGTATTTTGTTGCCATAACTCAAATTTCCACATCTTTTTTCTAAACGGTATTTAAGCTTAAGGTATCAGAGAGACTTCATTTTTGTTCACAAAATATGTAGCGTTATCATTTCTAACACCAAAACTGAAAGGTCGGTTAGAGTCGTAGAAGTTTTTTTCTGAAGAATTCAATTTTAAACAGGCCTTTAAAGTTGAAATTTTCAAAATATATTTTTTATATGTATACTGACAGATCGTCTCAGATAGGACCTTCAATTTTGGCTTTTGTTTGGCACTCCTGGAAAGCTATATTCCTACGAAATTCAGAAAAAAACAACACGATGGAAATAGATCAATAACACAATTCTAGCTATTCTAACAGCGCAATAATATTTTAATCATTTACTAAATTCTAAAACAAAGACTTCGAACTTATAACACACCTTTTTGCATCGGGAGTAGAGAGCACACAATAACAGAAAATTTTTAAATCAATTGAGTTTCTCTCATTTATAGCACGGTTTTTTGTGTTCCTCAAAATACGTTACTTTAGAGTATTTCTTCACTCGTGCTGGGTTGCAGAAAAACATTGTTAAAAAATCTGACTCGATAATGACCTTTGATTGTGATCATTAATTACCATGCAGGACCAGTTTAATATCGTAGTGAAACTCTCTGTCATGTAAAACGTTAGATTGTATTGGAAATTGTTGCGTCCATATTTTTTTTTTTTAAACATACACAATTAAGTTAGCAGGTAAGTGGACCAATGATGTAAATCAATAAACCAATTATTAATTTAGCGACATTTCGGTCATTTATTTACAAAATTACATTACAAAATTAATAAATTTATTAATTTTTTAATGCTTATAAGTAAAAATAAGATCCATGTTGCTATTTATATGATGTTTATTATATACCGTGTATTAAGGTAAACATTTGTATATTTGGTTGTGTACTTAATTTTAACATGTGCTGTACTTTATAGATGCCTGATGAAGCTCAAATAAATTACCGAAACGTCGCTAAATTAATAATTGGTTTATTGATTTACATCATTGGTTCACTTACCTGCTAACTTAATTGTGTATTAGATTGTATACTCACACAAAATCAAATGATTAATTTACACAGCGAACGATCAAAATACGTAGAAAAAAATTGTTTCGATGTGGAAACTCGTGAAAAACTGATACAGTAAGGCCTCGATAATTCGGACATTCAGTAAACCGGATTCTTCGATAATTCGGCTAAGCATTTCAATTACATTGTGTACTTTATAATCCGGATTTGACAGTACTTGGTAATTCGGATCTGCGTTTTTAAACGTCTATTTCATTCAAATTAATAGCCATGTATTCGGTCGGATCTGATACATATCTGAGGATTCCTATAAGCAGGCATTATATGTGTGACGTTGTTTTGATATTTTATGTTCTACATAAGTATATAAAATTATTTTATACACGTATATGTTAAAATAGCTTCTAGAAGAAAACACACTACGTTGTCAATAAAACAAAAATCCGACATAGCCCGTGGTGAAAATGGAAAAGTTTTGTCAAATGAATACAGGATAGGAACATCAATTTCCGATATAAAAAAGAACAAAAGCAAAATCTAAAGATATGGTATATTTTAATGACTATTTTGGATTTTTACTATGTATGTGTTCCTTCTTTTATTCCGGTCCCGGCGCCAGAAAGGAATTTTGAAAAGCCGAATATACAGAAATGGAAACTCATTTGTATGCATGGTTTTATATACAACGATCAAGGCATGTTCCAATTCCCTACGAAATCTTATCTGCCTAAGCAAAACTTCTATACCGAAATCTATGGAAATGATAATTTTAGCGCTAGCAGAAAAGGGTTAAGCAAACAATAATATAAAATTAAATAAATATACTTCTATTTTGCATAATTTTTTGTTTACGTACTATTTTCTAGTTATTTTATAATAAATGTTTACCTTAACAATAAAAAAGCTGTGCTGCTTCAGTAATCCGAATTTTTTACTAATCCGAATCACAGCGGTTTTAATTAGTCCGGATTATCGAAACCTTACTGTATTATATATATTATGTTCAAGTATACACCGTTTAAAAAAATATCGATTAATTCTGCTGTTTTTTCTTATCAAAAAATATGTATGGTCACAATTTAAGATCACTGCAGTCAAATCAAATTTTTTGAGAATGCTTTCTGCAACCCATCATTATAGTACAGTAAAAACGAAAAAGAATAGCGTTTTGTTACAACAATTAATGCATATCGAGTAAGTTCGCACATTGCGCATACAAACTTTTTAGAGACAGCCTGTACATTAGTATAGATGTCCTTTATTCCATATTACGTAAAATATGTAATTATTGCGTATTTAAGATGCAGAAATATTTATCGTAGTCTACACCACAATAATCATTTGAATTTTAAATTACGGTTTATGTGCCGTCTCAAGTGTTTGTTTAACACACCTTGTCTTGTAAGTACGCATGTGCAACGCAACCACTGTTTATCCATGCAATCGGATTCATGTATTTTCAACACCATATATTGTCAACTCATTTTACTCGCGTATTTACAAGTTTTTAGATTTTACTTCTCACGAAAATTGTCTCCTGCACGCCACTCAGTCAATGGAAAAGTACGTTGCCAATGTTTAATCTCAAATTAATTTATTCTGATTGGGCTATGACTTCCAACAAAGTGATGATGAAGTGAAGTTGAAAATACATTAGTTCAATAGTCCTGACAGATTGAAAATATTACACCTGTTGTTCAGACAAAACTCAGAAAAACGCTTTCCATACGACATGCAGATTTCGCTGATACCATGCAAAAATCAAATAGTAATTCTCTCAACAGTCTCAATCAATGTATGTTAGTTTTGAAAAATTGAATATTAAATCCTTTTTCTCTATCGTATATTGCGACTAATCTAAGGTGTTCCTCGTGCAATCTAACCGTGCAGTAGATATTTCATCCAAATCGATCAAAGTATAGTTTCTAAAATAATCGCACGTATAAATTATACAGATTTTAAAATTTGCTTTACATATTTAGCTCAATGAATACTCATTACCAGGGGCGTAGCTACCGCCGTATCAATTATACGGGGCCCTCGGGCCACGGGGGCCCCCAACGTGCGTAAGCAAAAATTAATAAAAACTTCCCAAAAATTTTTTTATTTCAGAAATGTCAAAAAAAGCAATTTTTTTTCCCACGTAAACAAATTAAACAAAACAAAAGGCGAAAGATAACGAAGCGTTTTTTTTGATGAGTTATCGCAACTCGCAAGATGAGAGAATTTCAGACCCGGAATCCTATTTCAAAGTCAATGTATACTATTGCTGTTTAGATAATATATTAATTTCTCAAACTAAACAAAGATTTTAGAGCCTTTGCGACCTGAGTAGTATGTTCGAAATATTACAACCGGAGAAACTCCTGTCTTCTTCAAATGAAGAGATATTAAATGCTTCCGGAAAACTGTCGGCTAAATACAGTAAAAACATCTCAGTTAATCGTTATATGACCAATTAAAGGCTCTAAAAACATGCTTAAAATCTGAAATTCAAAAAATTCATTCCATTAAGGAACTCATTAAATTATATTGCTGATAAAATTCAATAGTCTTGCATCCAGTTTTCCGGAGGTAATAACAGCATGCTTTTTATTCTTGACCCTTCCAGTTACAACTGCAACTGTTGAAAGAAGTTTTTCAAAATTAAAATTGATAAAAAATTACCTAAGAACTTCGATGGGACAGACCTGTCACTATTGTCCATAGAGGCAGAAACTTTAGAAAAACTAAAGTCATCATTAGCTATAAATGATTTAATAAATCAGTTTGCCGAAAAAAAGGCAAGGAGAGTATTTTTAATTTGAATTGTTTGTAAAAATTTTGGAAAAAGTGACAGATAGATAATTATGATGAATAAATATTTCTTTTAATTTTATGCAAACATTTTTTTTTCTTTTGTGAGAAATCTTTACCCTTCCTAAGGGCTCCCAAACAAATTTTTATACGGGGCTCCGCCAAGGCACGCTACGCTTCTGCTCATTACCCTTTCATCGGTTAATATATATTACTCGAAAAGAAATAGACTTTTAGACAGTAAAAGAATTTTCAGATTGGTCCAGTAATTCATGAGATAATCGCTTGTATACGCATAACTGCTGGCATAAAAACATGCACGGTATAGAGTAAAATTGATTCTTGAGATTGAAAACGTAACGCAGGTGTCGCAATACAACAATGCATAAATTCAGTATGGCGGACGCCCTACCATGGCGGATTACTTTATTCTTCACAACCCTCTTGACATGGCCATTAAATGAAAGAGTTTGACGCCGTTGTAAGCCCACTATGACGAACGCCACATCTCCGATCGATTTGAAATTTTGTACACATTAAATAATCATTTAATTGTAAAAAATACATTTTTTAAATTAATAAAAACAATTTGTGAAGACAAGTTTTTTTGTATTAAAAAGGAAAAAAAATCATGTTGAATAATTTAGGTGTAGATATAATTATAAAAGCGTCAGCTGTAAACTCTATAATCGTTTATTAGTCACAACCCACGCTTTTATAATTTTGAATACATTATTCAAAAAATTTTTTTTGCATTTTTAGTACATTTTAGTAAGAGCTTGTTTCTAAAAAAGTTTTTTTTGCTAATATTTTTATAGTATGTAGACACGGAATTATTTTTCATTCATTCAAAGTCATAATGCATTTTAGTCTTTTACATATTATACTGTCTAGTGATGCTACGGACATCACGTCGAGAGGTTTTTTCTTTTGTAAAAAATGTGCCTAAATATTACATAGTAAATAACATTTTTATGCACCAAGCGGAACGGCGATATATCTATAAAAAATTACGAATCACGTTGTCGAATTGATTACGGTTTTAGATTAGATATTCAGTTTAGCACAAATAGATTACATAAATAGTAATAAAACAATTCGATCAACTATTACTAAACGGAAAACATGTCACTTCATTTTAACTGCCATTTTTAGAAAAGATGAATCTGCAGAGATGATAATGATTAATGTGTAATTATTTATGTTCAATAATAATTTACAAGTAAATGACCTAAATAAATCAAAAACTAAAGCGGAAAAATTCGATTGGTCTATAGGCTCTATTATTTTTCTACGCAACAATTAACTTATTGTTAAAAAGTTTATATCTTAATTCTTAAATACAGGTCGAACCCAGAAGGGTTTCAAAGAAAGGGGCACCTTAAGTTAAAGGTGAGCTATAAAAAAAACGGTCAAGTGCGAGTCGAACTCGCGAGAACAGGGTTCCGTACTATTCCGTTTTCCGTGAGTACTTTAAGACTTAAGATTTTCGATCAGATTTTCCTGTAAACTATGGGTAAGACCCGACATTCCTTACTTTTTTTCTAAATTTTAGGCTCAGCAGTTTCGGAGATAAGGGGAATGGCCAATTTTCATTTATTTTCTTTAATAACTTTAAAACTATTTATTTTAAAATTATAAAAAAATCGCCTCTCAAAGTATAAGCAAAGCCTGCGTTGCTCTGTCGTGAGCATTTATAATGGCTTGCCAGACCATATCAAGGCCAAGTTTGGCAACAAAAATTTCAACATTGAGTTGAAAAACTATCTTTTGGAAAAATGTCCATATTTTGTTTAATTATGTATTTCCCATGACTTGTCCACATCTCGTATGTACTACTGGATAAATAAAATTATTATTATTATTACAAATGAGACCCTTTCATTTAAAATGTTACCTGACTTTTTTTTATTTTCCAAATTTTCCCCCAAAAATTACCCTCATGTTTAAAATTCAATTATTTACGTTACACGTCCGTCTTTGGGTCACCGACTTACAAATGTGTACCAAATTTCAACTTAATCGGTCCAGTAGTTTCGGAGCAAATTGACTGTGACAGACGGACGAACTGACATGCAAGTGATCCTATAAGGGCTCCGTTTTTTTCCTTTTGAGGTACGGAACCCTAATAAATAAATACCAAATGACTCTAATCAATATATACTATGATTGAATTTTTCTAATCGTTAATAATAAAAACAAACAATTTCGAACATAAAAAATAAAACTGAATAAATCTAAATTAGAAATTTAAAAATATGACCGAAATTTTATGCATTATAAATTATAATAAATACATTTATAAATAGCACCGGTACACGTGATATGCGGTGTAATATTTCGGAAGTAGATTATAACGTTACATAAAATCCATTAACAAACTAATTTAGAATAATTAATCTTCAATAGATGTGTAAGTATTTTAGTACAATAGTTAAATAATGTTACTTATGTAGGCAACTGAAGCAATAATAATGTCAGATATGACTTCACGTTCCAATTTCATGGCTATTTGGCTGCTCGAAAAATCGAACGGCGACCCACTTTTCTGACACAAACATCAATATGGACGAAATCTATGCACAACGAAAAAAATTATCGGAGAAGGGATTTCGTCCATTGAAATGTTACACTTTTTGAGACTAACCTTCCATTTTGGGTATGACAGTCACAAAATTTTATTCTGTATAAGTATATAGGACAGTTACATAATATATCTATAATATAATTAATTAAGAAAACCGCAACCTATGGTGAGCAGATTTTTAGGAGCGACAAATTTTGAATTGATATATTTTATAGCTGGAAAAAAAATTAACAGCGTCATCTTAATAAATATAATTATGAAATGCAGTCACTTCTTTAACACTGTCGCTGTCGGAACACCGATCCGAATTCCAAATCCTTCAACGTAATATGCTGAGCACATTGTCAGTTACACCACAGTAAAGAAGTGACATGTAATTGTATTTTCCACTATAATAACAAAAAACCCGGGTCGCAGTGCCAAAACCCTGCCGACAATATAGTGTATTTGCTTATACAGGCAGTGTGGCTTTATTTTGCGAGCTTAAGTTGGTTTTTGGGCAAAATAAAAAATTTTACTCCTTAATACACCCCTTAAAATAACATTTTTTTTCTTAATTGCAATATTATTATAAATCGAACCTCTATACCAAATTATATACAACTTTCAGTAAATAATTCACTATTTGTAAACTAGTGTTTTCATAAAATTTGTAAGTCCGGTCCTGTCGGGCCGATTTTATTTAAATTTTAGGGACACCTTTTAATTACTACTAAAGGGTTAAATGCCAATTTTGAAACGATTCTGAGAATTTTTTCGGTATTTTGGGGCCCAAAAACATTTTTCAACCCCTAAAAACTACCCTTAAAATGTCCCGATTAAATAGGCTTCTTGCGGTGATGGATTTCAACACGTGGACCAAATTTCGTTAAAATCAATTAACTCTTTCGAAAGCTATTGCCCGCACACATATATATATATATATATATATATATATATATATATATATATATATATATATATATATATATATACATATATATATAAACATTTTCAAAAATGGTGCCAAAGTGTTTAGGAGGTTATGAAACGTCGAGAAATTTTGGTCTGACCCCTAGGTCCCGCCATCCGACCAACGTCAATAGTGTATGTTGCCTTATGGCAAATACACTAATAAGACATTTACGCTGGGTTGCAGAAAGGACTGTCAAATAATTTTATTTGACAATGACCTTAGATTGTGAACACACATATTCCTCCATAAGAAAAACATTGTAGAATTTTAATTAGATTCTCTTCGAAAAATGATTGATCGATTGAAATGGCATTTTTTCTAAACTGTGTACACCTGTATTTAACATAGTTTTTTGCGTAATTTTTACTTCGAAACGACATTTTTCTGTGTAGATCAAGTATTTGTTTTTGTGTGAATACAATCTAATTTTGTACATGACAGGGAGTTTGAATACGACATTAGACTGCTCTTGCATTTATGAAAACTGTAATTTATTATCACAGTCTAAGGTCATTGTCAAATCCAATTTTTTGACAATGGTTTGTGCAACCTAGCATTGATCCAGTAGCGGATTTACCTATTCATTAGGAGTAGGCAATCAAATTTCTGCCGCTTCTAAAGAAACAAAATAAAATGATACAAAGTGATACCAAAATAATATATATTTTATAATTCAATTCACGATCAAACGACGGTTGGAATTGAAAAAAGATTACAAATTTTGTAAAACGTAGATTGAAACGAAAAACGATTAGTGCGCTACGAGGAAATCTTACGAGAAAATAAAAAATCGTTGATCCGTCAGATGATTAGATTTTGTGAAGCCTTCTACGTCAAAATAATTTCGGTTTACAGTTTTACAACTCATAATAATATAATTTGTTGTATTATCTAACATTTTATTACACCTTTTTCCTCTAAATTATTGTTTTCTTTAGTCTCAGTTCCCAATTAAACATAATTTCTATATATTTATATGCAAAATTGTACCCAGACATATGCAAATTCGACATACACGATTATCGGTTGATCCCACATATCACATAAGTTCGAGGTATATTAAATATAATATAATATAAACTAAATTCTATTATCACTGCAAAGAACCTGCAGCAAAACAAGTAAACAAAGTTAAATAAAAAACGTAATGCACAATAGACAAGAACATATAGACAATTAATAATGTTTTATACACGTGTTCTTTAATCACTGGACAAAGTGGACACATGCCCAGGGCGTTGAAAATCGCAATTTCATTATTATTTAGAAAAAAAATTCGAACTATCATTTCGATAATAGTGTTCTTTCTCTCTCTCTCTTTGTTTACTTTCAATTATTTAAACTTGAAAGCAATCTGTTTAACAAATAAGCATTGATTGTGATTATTTTTCTACAAATATTTGGGAACACTATTTAACGACTAAGAGATTCTATTTGAAATAAAACAGGCTATATTGGCAGCACTAAAAAAATGCATCTACTCATGTTTCGGAAATCTCTAATTTCTATGAAAAAATCTTATTCAATCTTTGATGTCAATGCTCCAAAATAAACTAGAAATATGTACCGTTCATCCCATACGACTTTTAATGAAATTTTTACAGTTTATTTGATCTAAATAGACGATTTAAAATCAGATAAAAACGAGAAAATTATCATGAGTTTTACTCGAAGTTTTGTAGAGAAAAATTAAATTTAAAAAAAAAATATTGAGCAAGCTAAATTTGTCAGTATTTTTAATATAAGTTTGGAAAAAAACCCAAAATGTTAATTTGCCCTTTAAAGAAATATTAACGAATATCACGTTTTTTTATTCAATTTTCAGCAAGCCAAATGCGTAATCACAGCTAATAAAAGCAGTAATAAAATTAATTTTGCGACCACAGTTCGACATTTCCCGAGAGCAAATTTTACAATCTGATTATCTGAGGGACCAGTCACCTTAAGAAGAAGAATGTTTTGTTTAGCCACAGAAAATTTCTTCCACTTGAAGCAGAAGAAAAGTGATATTAATTAATATACTTTTCTTATATCTTCTCAATAATAATAAAATTATTATTCTCAATATTGTTCACGTCCATTATAATTAATAAGTTTTTTATTTTTTCACGGGAAATTGGACAATTGAATTTTAATATAGATAAACTAAATTAAAAAATTTGCGACGTTTCGTTAATTCGTTTTAACTTCTTCGGGCAAAACTGAAATGATTAAAAATACAAATTAGTTAATGAAATAATTACATTTTTTTTTTTAATAGAATTGAAATAGTACCCTTAACTAGTTATGGTTAACTAGTTAAAGGTATTATTTCAATTCTATTAAAAAAAATTGTAATTATTTCATTAACTAATTTGTATTTTTAATCATTTCAGTTTTGCCCGAAGAAGTTAAAACGAATTAACGAAACGTCGCAAATTTCTTAATTTAGTTTATCTATATTAAAATTTAATTGTCCAATTTCCCGTGAAAAAATAAAAAAAAAAAAAATTATTATTATTATTGGTGCGTTAATCAAGCTTCCTCTGGGCACCAAAAATGTTAAAGCTCCCGTTATGCGAATTTACGTAGCGTACGCACATAAAATAAATTATAACTTAATATATCATAGAAGTAGAACAAACCTGTAAATGTTACAGCAAAAAAATTTAAGGAAATCGTAAATAACCGTAGATAGAGAAGTCCACAAAACAGCACATCAACGAAGTCATTACCGATGAAAATGAATTATTGTAGCAATGTAATATTATTGTTCTAAATACGTCAAATAACAATTTTTAATTTTATTATATTCACTGCAAATATTATAACATATTCACATAAAAAAATGCACGTAATAAAAAAGAGATATTTTCAATTGTTTGTCAAAAAACAAAAAGCACTCAAAACTTTCAAATGTTTTGCAATACACAAAAGTTTAAGTTCACAAATTGCTATCAAATGCTTAAAAATAACAATTTGATAATTGATAATTTTATTCCTTCAAGACAACTGTTTTTTTATTTTAAAAATCGCCAAAATCGGAAATATATCTTTTGGCAATGACATATCAATTATCGTTTTACAATAAAAAAATAGCGAAAAACCCACGAACTAAACAAACACATTAAACAGTATTTTATCATTTATTAACAATATCCCATTCGAATATTTTTAAAACATCAATCATTGTCGAAACAGAAAGTCGTCATTATAACTGAACAACGTTTTACTGCTGACACACGGGACAATTAACCTTTGACATTACAATTATTGTTTAATAGCATCTTTATTATCTGGTGATTATTGATTCGCGCGTTGATAATAACGTTAATATAACAATATAAACAACAATAATAATAGTTCTCGCGGTTGTCATGTTCACGGCGGAATCACCAGGAAGTTCTCCAACACGCGGCCGCTCAACTATAGTGGCGATAAGATAGTGAGTTAGTCTTGCGCATCTCTGGTGGTGGAAGATTTGCGCTATGTCCGAACGAGTTGCCATCGGTGTCAGTAGCGCCGTTTCACAAATCAATTAATTATTAATTTGTCTTTACGCGCTTTTTATTGGAGATTACAAAAAATACTAGAAGTTATAAAGATATTCAGGGCTATTCTACTAATGATAATAATCACGGTGATTACTAAGTGCTTAGCAACATAAACACTCTGGGCAACAACTTTTATTTGTTTCTTTCTGCTAAGCAAAGTGTTTGCCACAAGTGGTTAAAATGATCATGTGCCGTGTTTATAAGAGTGGATAAATTGTAACTTGTAAATGAGTGTTGTTAAGCTGACACTTTGAGTGTTTATTAATTAAAATGGACGGCCAAATATTTCACTTACTTATTTTGGAGTTAATTGAGAATGAAAACCGGTTAATAATAGAATTATATTATAACGTACACGTGTTATACATTTTTTTATTATTCTTTTACGTTTTTTATTAATCCAAAATTCGAATTGGAATTCAGTATAAGGGCTAATTTTTCCCATTTTTTATCCACAATTGTGGATTCGGTTGATGAAAGTTTTCCACTCAACATATTTTTATTAGCGTCAATAAAATCAATCATCAATTTGTATAGACTAGATGATACTTTTTTTGTCGTCTTTTTGTAATTTTATTATCCATAATAATAATTATTATTATTAATAATTAATTATTTTCAGCACTTGACAACTAACACAAAATTCAAAAGTATATAACCGTGATAACCGCACAAAAATAGACTTCTAATTAAATTCAGACAACTCTTTATAAATGTTGTAATCACTGTGGTTACGTAAGAAGAGTGATTAGAACAAAAATAGTAGAATACGGCTAATTAACGCCATAACCAAAACTGAAACAACAAATAAACGAAAAGAAGTTATTGTTTAACATAGACAATAATAGAATTTCGAAGAAGAAAGGTAATTTACTAAATTTAAATCATAAAAAAGGAACAGCTGATTTAAAAAAGACTGACTGGGAATTATTTGTGAACAAACGAAAATGAGACGTTTTGAAGTAAAGATGAGTACCTAAGTCCGCCCCATATATCTAAGAATAGAGTATTCTTTTTTAAATTCGGTTTCCACTGAAACCGAATTTAAAAAAGAGTACTGTATTCTAGACAGACGATTTAGGAAAGACTGACTGGGAATGTATTATTTATAAAGTAACGGAAACGGGACGTTTTGAGGAGAAAATGACTATGTCAGTCCCATCTAAGAAAGGCTAAAACAATAATTGTAATATACTTAAAATTCGAAGAGTCCTAATTGAAGGGTAATTACTTTTCGTGGAGTGCCGTAAGGTTTATACCTCGGAATCCAGGGCCAGTCAATGAATCTTCATAAAAACAGTTTGGTCCGATCGAGAAAAGATTTATTTTTTATTTTATTATATCTATATATTATTTGTACGTTCCTTAGATTGATTTTGACTTTACTTAAAAAAAATTATTAAAACTTGAAATATGTTGGCTTTATCGGTATTTTATCGTGGAGCGTACGACTTCGCGATTAATAATAAAATTGCTTGTCGTATTGAATTTTTAAATTAATTATTTGCTGACGATCTTCAATATTGCTCTTCGATACATCCATTGCCGACCACGATTAAAATTTTTCTACTCATTATTAGAACAAAATTATTATCAAATTTTTTAAGAAACAAGAATGCAAAATTAGTTACATAAGAGGTAATACGCTATGCAAGGTCAAAGTCAATCTAAGGTACTTACATAATAAAACTGAATAAATACTATATAATAAATACTATACGGAATATTTAACAATTATGAATTTAAAATAAGATAAAAAAAATTCAGATTAAAAATATTGTTTGTAATGATATTATCGTTACAAACCAACCCTCAATCATAACAGAAACGTTTTATATATGTTTTCTTGTGAGGGGATTCAGAATCTAATATATTACTAGTGCTTCGCACGCCACTGTTAGAATATGTTACGGAATCACGAACAAGCGATGGACATCGGACCGCAGCCCTGGCCAGCGGCCAGCAGGCAGCACTGGGCCACTGGGTCTGCAAGAGCAATGTCAGCACAGCCCCATTCAACCTGCTGACTGGACGTGCGTCGCGCAACGGCGAATCTTGTTTCTATGCGAACCACGGCGACTTTTAATTGTCCACTACGTCTTATCTAATAATATTTTTTAAATGGTTGACATTGATCTAAATGATTAAGAATCTAGATTCTACTAAGAATTGGTATTTAACAAATACGGAGCTTTTAGACTTGAAAGGAGTCATGCCATTTTCCCATACTCAAAAATATCTACCTATTATTTGAATTCTTTTGTAGATAGATAGATTGCAGATTAATTAGATGCTTGACAACGGAGGTCATCAGCATCTATGTGTGAATTAGAGGATCTGCTAGCCAACATTCACAAAAACGAGCTCGAATTCTGGGAGTACTAATTCCCATAAAACATTGGAATGCTAACTACGTTCCAATGCTTCCCCAGAGGGGAAATTCTTTTGTAGATCTTACTCAATTTACTACTAAAAAGTTACGTTTTGATTACTTAAGAAGATAACTACGAGCTTTTTGCAAACTGGGATTTAAGAAAGAAGAGTAGCTTCAACACAGTATGATGACCTGACAGACAAATGAATGCTGATATGCAGCATAATCTTAGACTATACAATGGTCATCTCAACGTTAGCCGATATCTGCAGATATTGTTGAAGTAGCCATTGGGTCCATCCACATGTCCAGTGTCCACCGTGTTATTCGCATTTTGGCCGCCGGCTATATCACTGCGGCGGTGATCACAGCACACAGCATGGCGTGCAAGAGCTGACCGTTAGCAAGGTCAATGATTGGAAGCAGTCATCATCATCATCGCCTGCGTCATATAATGACATCGGCATGAAGAACCGATACACACCTAGCTAATCCAGATCGCACACTGACATACGAGTGTATAATTAAAATAACTACCGTCAAGACAAATTACGAAATTATACTTGTATTTTAATATTACAAAATACACAAATAAAAAATTTCTTTCCCAGTTAAAAATGTTTATAAAAAAATTCTCGTGGAATATATTTCGCTAAAACATAGTTGAACATGCTAAATTTATTCGGTTTTACTCTATTAATTTTTGTATTTTTCAAGTACCAAGAATGTTTAGCATTCGTTTGAGAAACGCATAAAGAAAAATATTAAAATGTTCTTGAAAGCAACACGCAGGTGCCTTCATTTAAATTTTTTACACAAAAAAAAATGAAATTAGAGTCATAACTTCAGTTTCCGCAAAATATGGACACGATTTGGGGAACACCTGTCAAGCACGTCTGTGAACTCAAATGGTGTTTATAACTTTATTTTTAATTTAGTAAAAGCCTTCTTTATGGATTTTCAGTTTTGGGCACTTTTAGATGCAACTAAATGTTACTCTTCCAATTCACCACATAAGGTCAAAAGATGGAACACACGAAAAAAACGATATTCCATACAAAAATGCCTCGCAGTCAAAATACATTGCTTCTCAGAAATGCAGCTCTTAAAAATTTATTAGCATTAAAGTTAGTCGAGCTAACAAGCATAATGGCAGACTGCTAGACTAATCTTCGGGAAATTTTCCATTTACTAGATGTAGATAGATAGATTGTAGAATATGCAACAACTGAGCCCATCAGCGTCTATATGGGTATTAAAGAATCTGTCAGTCAACATATCCAATCGACTGATGTGAATTCAAGTAACTGGGATCACTATGACTCATAAAACTTTGGAACGAAACTGATTCCAATGTCCTCCCTGAGGTGTGTATAAAAAATCTGCCAGTCGGCATATACAATCCGACAAGTACGAGCTCGCGTTCCTGTGAGCGCTAATTCCCAAAAAAATATTGCAATGCAAACTATATTCGAGTATTTCTCTGAGGACTGAGAGAGATTTAACAAAGAACTTTTTCCTACGATAATTTCTGTGTCATTAATCTTGTTGAAGTTTTTCTTGACTTTAATCAAGAGTGTTGAGAATCGAGATATTTTTCTAAGACCTCCACAGAGGTGCATGTCTTAAGACAAGCCCATCATTCTTAATCGTAAGAAAATGTTTACATCTGTCTGCAAATATGGAAAAATTCGTTCGTGTTTCCACGAACATACCTATATTTATTAACGAATGCTAATAAATGTGCGGTTTTATATCTCTTCAGGCATATACACTGCACGTGCGTCTGTAGTGGGCTTTAAAAATACATACCGTGACCGATAGCCTGTCCAACTCATGTGCTCACAAAGCTTCCCCCTTTAAAATTTCCTAGAATTCCTCTATTCGCACTACGCTTTTAGCGATATGTTTAAAACCATAAAAAATTAAGAAACTATGAAACAATAGTAAGTGCTCACACTGATGACCCCAGCTGTTGAGCGTCTATAATCTACAACATCTCTCACTCTAATGGTGCTAATTCAAGCTGATCTTATTTTGACATTATGGCGAGCAATGATAAACGCATTATTATCCTTGTGGTTAAGCCTGTCTTCGCCAGGCGCAAAATCGAAGTCCTGGATTTGAAATTATGCGTGAAATATTCAGAAGAAAAGCAAACAGCCTAAAATAAATATTGAACTATCTATTGAACAACTTTCCTAGGTTTTGTCTTGTATTTTGTACTACAAGTGTACAAAGTTTCAACTTCCTAGGTTAACAGAAGTCTTCAAATGAGAATTAACATGGTTTTTCGATAATCTTTCCATTTCTGTTTCCAGGGAAAAATGGAAAATCCCGCTCCATTAGGTATTGTCTATACTATAAGTGTGCAAAATGTTAAGTTTTCTTATAGAAAATTATAAATGTAAAATGTAGATGCTGCCGTCCTACATGCGATACGTGCTGAGCAAATTGAAACCATAAACGTGTCTCAAATTCAAGTGACTTCTACCAAAGACGCCAATTAAGGACAACTGATTTTACAAATTACTATACAGCGACTCGAGCTCGAAACTACGTTTCTTGATATTTCGTTCGTTTTTCCAGTTTCCTTGGTAACTATTTTCGTTTCAGCAGGTACTGAGAACTACCATATTTAATAGTATTGCATATTACATAAGTATACGTCGAAAAATTCGCAGAATGTGTGTTTCTACTGCATCGTATAAATTCTTTATCGATAACTCGAGCAATTTTTAACATTATTATAAAATTTTAATAGATATTGGTAACAAGCCGTCGTCAGATGATAGACACGAGGATATTAATTGTAATCTACAGATATATTTATAAGTACACAAAGTGAGCATGCTGGATAATTAATTATTTAACCGCAGGCTGAACGGCAGTCCGTTAGTTGCTGGTGCAATACAACCGGTCTAAGTGCAAACTGCACAATGTGTTAATTCATTTTTATTCGGGGACCTCGACCTAGTGCCAGCCCTAGCCCTTTATCATGGTAGAGCGAGTTTGTCTTTCAGTGTCCTTTGGTCGACCCTTTCACTTCACGTAAATTGTACTTCGGTTTTATGTTAAATAAATAATAAGTTTCAAATTTTCAAAAATCAGCTTTTATTGCAAACAAACTTGTTCAATTTAAATTAAATTAAGTAGCTTTAATTATTATACTTCTGCTTCTTTGACATTAAAAAGTTCCTACCGCTGTATAATTAAATTAGTATTTGGTGTTAATTTCAATCAGTGACTAAATAATAAAATCTTGTTTTTCGCATTTGGCTTTTTGGTGCCCCGGGCCACTTGGCGTCTACCGCGACGGCTCCTCTCGCTCTACCCGAGGGCCTCGACTGCCAGAACCGGTAAAAATAAAAAAAATTAAGCAATCAATATTTTCGTGGGAAAAATTTTATGAAAAATATGCTGAACTCAGTAAAAATGCAAAAAAATACAAACAATCTTTTTTATTCGATGTTTAAGTTTCAGTGTATTGTCAGAAATATCACACACTTCATATTAGATGGTTGATTTATACATTTCACTTAATTTTAGGCGGGGTCATTGCTTTCTTATTTTTTCACTTTAATATTCATTAGTTTCAGAATCACAAAGCAATCTTCGAAGGAATATGTTAAAGCAGTTTAGTTTCATTTTATCCTGGATTTCTATTGCGTCATTATCTCTAAATATGATAATACTATGGCTGTTTAAAAAAAAAGGTGCAAAATGCGATTATCTGATTTCATTATCGCATGGACTTTTACAATTTGATAATTTCTTACAACAATGTATATAGACGATTATTTTTCAATATAATATGTTATATTATGATATTAGCAAACTTTTCCCGTACACACTTTTAACATATTTCTTCGATTTTAAAATTTTTTGACAGCCAGTGTAATTTTTAATTTAATATAATACGCGAACACAAACGTTTAATTTACATCTTTAAAGTTCAATTCCAGATATATGTTATAATAGAAAACAGTATCACGAGTAATTGGAATAAAAATAAATCAATTTAAACACTCATTGATTACAACGTTTCGTCTTTTATTTAATTAAAACTTTTTCAAGCTTCTGAAAAAAATTTACAAAAATTTACATAATATAAAAAAATATTAAACATTGAGGTTAGTCACACCATTGTTTCTTTTTAGTAAATTATTTAATCCATAATGTTTAATATTTTTATTATATGTATGTTAATTTTTGTAAAATTTTTTCAGAAGCTTGAAAAAGTCTTAATTAAATAAAAGACGAAACGTTGCAATCAATGAGTGTTTAAATTGATTTATTTTTATTCCAATTACCCGTGATACTGTTTTCTATTGTTTAATTTACAGATTACTCTTGCGGCTGCAGACACACACAATGTGTTCTTAAAAATTATTATCCTTACCCAAGGTTACTAGAATACTAGAAGGTTGGGCGTAAAAGGCTTTAAAAATGGTCACGTCAGTGATAGATAGATGGATAAAATATTTATTCATTACACGCCAATAATTGGAGTAGAATGTCATACAAAAGTACATTAAATAATTCTATCAAAGTAGTCTTTAGTTGATTGGCTGAGTGGATTGCTTACGTCACCGATGCCCATGGCTTGTTTTTTCAATTATTGTTATCCCAACTGTTCGGAAAAAGACTCCATGTGACGTTATAAGCCCACTTCCCCCGTCCTCTCTCGCGTCTCGCCAAGTCATACCTTCAACAATGCTAACGCCTAACCTTAGTTTCTTGCAACCTTGGTCCTTACCCAGATAGGCTCACAGGGGAAGTGAAACTTCTTTAGAGATGATGCGTTATTTACTTTTTTTATTATATTTTTCCGCCATTGAATCATGTCCATTTTAATTTTGCGTTACTAAAGTTTTTCTTATATTTCTCTGTCGTTGAATCTTTTTCCCCTTTATCGTTACAGAAAATTTCAAACAGAAATTTCACTTCAAAAAAATAACATGATTTTCGTTAAACACGGCGTTATTATAACACGCAAAACCTGTAGTCTCGTAAACATATAAAAAATTGTCAACACAGTTTTTAATATCTTAAATAATTTCATGAAAATGGGTGTGCCTTCTTCTAATAGACGTCGAAGGACGTTGTCATTTTTAGGGCCAAATGTTGTGGCACCATAATGGATGCCTGCAGTTCACCAAAATCAACTGATACCTGGTATTCCTGAACAAAGCAAATTATTCATTTCTTAAAGGCGTACGAACTTACTGATTTCACGTTTTGGTGATGATACCTAACGCTTATCAACAAATTCGCGCATTGCACATAGACGAAATAGAAGAGGTCGTCATCTATTGATAATATAAAATGAAACGTCGAGATTTTTAGCGCCTGTTGGGCTGTCAGCCGACCGACGCCAACTATAGTGTATGTGACATACATATTATGTATAAGCAAATACAATTCCTGAAATACACAAAAGAATAGAAATAAAAAATAACCCACCTGTGTATTAACCTTAGAACACATAACTCTAAGTTACAGTATAATAAATTATGATAGTGTCAATAATAAAGAATTAATAATTGATTAGAGATTAGTTATATCAGGCCGGTTATCGATACAAAAATATTTTTTTTATTGTTAAAGAAAACATATTTCCACTCTATCTATAAAATAATACGTCGAAATATAGATGCCATTCTAGTGTAATATTTGTTAAATCTATAATAATTAAATTTATTCTTTGAAAACTGAGCAGGAAAAAAAATAATGCTACGAAGACAATTATCAACGTTGGAAACTCAACAAAATGCACCAACAAGAAGACCACGACAAGCCAGGTAAGTCAAAATTGAAAATGATTGCGTTGGCAATTGATGTGAATCATAAAAAGCCTTTTGTTTAAATTGAGCTTTTTAATAATAATGATAAATCATTTGATGGTATTTTAAACACATCAATGGCATCAATCTACCTATAATATATTCACTTTGGATCAGTGCCGGATTAAGCCAGCGCGGGGCCTGTAGAAAATTCTGTCAAGGGGCCCTTGGTTTGCTTTAGGTTCTCAAGTTTAGGGTATTAAATAAAACAAAACTGTTACAAATAAACTTTTCTGGATTCAATATAGGCAAATTTAGAGATAACACTTTTAATATCGACTTCTTTAAGCAAATCATGCTCTATATTCAACAAAGTGAGATGATTAAGACGATATGATAATCGATTCAAAAAAAGGTCAGCTATATTCACTAATAAAGTGAATCTATATTTTATAATAAATCGACCAACCACAGTAGATTGGATCGTGATGTGAGTTAATAAAATTTAAATAGTTCGCCTGTTTTCTCGAAATACTTATAATCGATATTATATTAAAATCGATTAAAAAAATACAATCTCGGCTACGTAAACTCGCAAAATAAATGTACATCTATATAAAAAATAAAAATCTGGCCGCTTGAAGGGTAGAAATGTGGTATAGATGCTAGTCTAAATATATCGATTATAATTAAACATTAGAACATTAACGTTAAAAAGTTCGTAAAATACCTATTACTTATTTTTACGATTTAACGTGACGAAATCGAGTTTTAGATTTTCAAGTGGAAGTGAGGCATAGCCTAAGCGCTTCGCGTTTAAGGCATGCAAGATATTTTACGCTCCTATCTAAATTAATATATTTGCGGGGCCCATAGCATTTGCTACTCTTGCTACGTAGCTAATCCGGCACTGCTTTGGATAATGCAACATCTAATTCCAAACTAATCACGCGAGCTGTTCTTCACGATTGACAACGACCTACCTATTTTCGGGCATATATTTTGTAATTTTTTGTTTTGCTGTAACTTTTAGGAGGCGCACATCGCTTGGTACGATGGAAGATTTGGTTCAATGTGCGCTATGTCTAGAGCAATTAACAGATCCGAAAATGTTCCCATGTCAGCACACATTCTGTTTCAGCTGTCTACAACTCAAATATCCCAAAGGTATTTTATATTATTTAACAATAAATAAATACCAGTAGAAAAAATCGTAATGTGTGTAAATTCTATTCAATGCACCATACACTTACAGAGTCGTTCGGGTGAAGAGCACGACCTTGCCTTTCTCGAGCACACCAAAAAAAATAATTTAATATTAGGAATGTAATAATGATCATTAGATAGAGTATTTAATGCTTTACCAAATACGCAAGCGTATGTATTAGCTAAGCATACAGTTTTCTTAGAATTAGATAAGACTCGGTCAGAATGCGAACTCTTGATCCTTAATGCGGGTAACAGTACGCAGCCTGGCGGGCAAAAATTCGCACATACGGTAAATAAACCCTCTCTTGCCCCACGGGACTGCTTTTTGAATAGCTCGCCTATGTACACACTTGTTCTAGAGATAGCCTAAAATTTTCACTTGATAGCAATAGTGCATTAATAGTGTTACAACACTAAAAATTACTTACCACGTTTATCTTGTGTTTATCGAGGTTATAAACTTTTCCTTGGAACAAAAAACTACGTGATAAATAATGAAATTCAGTCTTTGTTCTTTTTTCCACAACGTCGCGCAACAACGTAACGCCTGGCTTCAATATGGCCGCGCTCCCGATCCCTTCATTCCCCGTGGAGATCTTAGCACTGCGATCTCGTACCCAATACGTGCTCTTACCCCGAATGACTCTACTTCACAATATCTAGGGAGAGGCAAACGGGCAAATTCCAGAGCGGAAAAAATGAAGGGCGGGAAAATTGAGAGCAGCTAAAAAAAGAGTAGCCCTACTCTATTTTTAGCCGCTCTCAATTTTTTTCAGTCGTGAACTGTACTGCAGTTAAAGCCGGGAATACGTTACACCGCAGTTTATAGTCTTCTTTAATTTCCATTTCATTATTTTTTCCATTATTTGATGAATTATAGCGATTTTTCGAGTGAAATGTTTTGCTTAACTTTCTGGAAGTTACAATTTGTTTTAATATGGTGCATAAAATATATGTATCTTCTTTTCCTCTTCAACGCTGAGGATTAATGATTTTTCACCTGGGCAACGATTTCTGTGTTTCCATTCGTATGTCAGAGCGTCCGTTAATTAGAGTTTTTTTTTTGTATGTAAAATAGTAGGAGCAAAGCTGGTTTCACAAATTTTGTCCATTTAAGAGAAATGTTCACTTAACAGATATGTCCGCAAGAAGAGTTTTCTCGTGTATAGTGTAATGTAATCTTCTTACTGAATTCAAAATACACTTTTCGTGTTTAATTTGCGTAAGTAAACTGTTACATAATTATAACGTGTTCCGATTTTCAACAGGTGAAAAACAAATTAAATGTCCGACATGCGAGATGACCGTACAGCTTGGCATAGAGTCGCTACCGCCTAATATGCACATCATAACAATGCTCAACATCCTGGCTGGGAAGCCATCCGCAATCGACAAGCTTGAGGAAGAAATCCGATGCGCCAAGTGTCAGACTGTCTGTGGCGAGAACCAGTTTCAAACATGCAGACACTGCAAGCAGGTCGGTCTATCCCTGTCTCCAGCCTCCGGTCTACGATTTTTTCGAGCCGTGGTAGAAACTTGATAGTGGCGCCCACTCTCTCCAGCGTTTGAGATAAATTGTTTAAAAAAGACTCAGAAATATATATATATCATGAGTGAAATTTTTTGTGACCGGGAGGGGAGAATAAGTACCCCTTAAGGCTGTCGGAACGCTCTGAATTTAAGCCAAAAATAGAGCTTCGGCTGTCAACTGATTGTAGACTTATTCGTCGACATTCTGCCAAAAATTCTTTCTCTATAAGGAAGATAAAGGACAAATCTAAGTCTCTAATGAACTACTTTTGTAATTTATGTACGATTTACTAGAAAAAATTTGGCATTAATTGTGCTAAAAAAACACACGTTTTCAATGTCACACTACGACCTTATTCGTACTTATTTTACAAAACTGTTCCATCACAAACCTAAAGTGACTCTTCCTTTTTCGGAAAAGTTTTTTAAATTTTCAAAATATTTCAAAAAATTAGAGTAATCAGTTTACAGCGGCACCCTTGCAATAATATTTTTTAGCTTCGTAGTTGGCACCAGCCAAAAATTGAAACGTGCGGATTATGTGAGCGAGACAGAACTAAAGAAAGTCACACCCACAATATGTATTTTGCCTACCTCGCCACTTATCGCTGGGTCTCAGCACAAACAAAATTCAGAGCGTTCCGACAGCCTTAAGTGACATTATCACAACCCAAAGTACCAAGCAATGATTTATCGAGACTCGACTTAATGAAAATTAATGTGCTCAAAGATATTAATTTCACTCAATAGGGTTTTCTTTAAAACAACTGAAAGCTAATTAGCTATGGTGCACGTGGGTATGGTAACATTCTTCCAAAACAATATTGGGACTAGACATATAATGATACGACATCTGGTGACTGATATTTAAAGCATAAACACTTTTACATGCTGTTAGACGTTAGTATTACTATATTGGGTATAAAAAATGGCGAATGCGACATTACATTTGACCTTAACTCCGCCCATAGTATGTCAGATCCCATTAGTCATTTAAAATTTTCCTTTTTCAGAATTTCTGTCTAGTGTGCTGGACGGGTCATATGAGCGAACTTAAAGTGAACATCGTAACTTTAATGGATCAAATAAAAGAAGCAGAGGTTCTTTTAAAAAATCGTTTGCAAGGTTTTAAGGTAAACTAGTTTATCTGATTTGACTTCTTAGAATTCTTTACCAGCGTCGTTTGAGAAAAAATTGATACTTTGTTTTTTTTAATTTAGGATAAATGCGATGAACTAACAGAACGTATTAATTCGGTAACTGAACAAAAAATAATTGAAATTCGTGCAAAAGAAGCTATTGCTTTGGAGCAAACAGCTGAATTTAAACGGAATGGTGAAGAAGAAACGAAGAAATTGCAATCGATGTTAGATGAACTGAAATTAGAAGGAAACATTCACAAATTTGATTCGATAACTAATGGTATTGAAAAGGTATAACTATTATTTAAATATTTATTTCTAGAGCTTTTAAAATTACTCTAATGCAGGTGCAGTTTTAATGTTAGTACTGGGTGCATTGCATTGATTGACCTCGGAGTTTGCGGTCCTCAGTTGTGCTTGCACCGAGTTTCTACTGTCTAAGGAACTTGAAAATAATTTTTCTTCATACCGTGCTGAAAGTACGTATTTTCTACTTAGATTTTAAAGTTGAAAGCAACATTTATGCACTGCTGGAATTACTCGCATGCCGTCTGTAACGGCGGGCCAACACAGTTTTTTCATGTACACTGATACGAAAGTACGTACTTTCGGCACGGTATGAAGAAAAATAGTATACACAATACGGCCAGAAAGTTAAAATTTCTGCACTACGCGACACATGATGCCCTCGGCTTCGTCTCGGACATCATGTTATGCGCAGTGCAGGAAATCAACTTTCTGCCCTTACGGTGTAATATACTATTCTGACGTTAACGTGTTTCATTTCTAAAAATGTTTATCCTCGCTTTTTAACAGGTTAACATGTTCCTCGAACTTCACAGAAACACAGGAGTCATTTTAAAAGAAATATCTCGTTGGGGCGAAGTAAGAGCTGTGTTTGACAAAGAGAAATTTAAAATTGAATTGGAAAGTGAAGTATCAGTTGACGCCGAAGCAGACGATGCTGATGTTGCTATGGCTGTTAAAATGAGTTCCAATCCTTTGGAAAGCCCAGAAAGCCTTCTGGTATATTATAGGTACCTACTGACAAAACAAATATTGTAAAACTTCTTCACTTCCGAGCATGTACGCCGTGGTCCTGACGTTTCGTCTACAACTGCGGTAGACATTATCAAAGACGATTTGGTAGCGGGCGAAGTGTCCTTCTAGACTGCTCACAGGTGTGTCGACGACTGCAGCTTCTTCTTCTTTTATCAAAGTGCACTTTGCATAAAAGAAAAAGGAGCTGCAGTCGTGGACACTTACCTGTGAGCAGCCTAGGAGGACACTTCGCCCGCTACCATATCGCCTTTGATAATGTCTACCGCAGTTGTAGACGAAACATAATATAGAAATACCAATGGCCTGTGGCGTACAAGCCCGGAAGTCAAGAAGTTTTACAACGCCGGCCGTGAAAGCCTACACTTGGATAAAATCAATATTAAATCAACAGGTCGCGGGTATTTTCACCTCGTTTAATTTGGACTAAATGTTTACATCCGGCTGGTGTTGGTATACCTCCCTGGTCAGAGCAATCTCTATTCATTGCGGCTACCGATTCGAGAACTATCCTTGTACTGGACATTACGAAAAACAAACTCGTTCAGAGAATCACATCACCAGAAATGATTTTTCCACATAGCATCGCGTTTTCCAGTTCTCGCAAAGAAGTCTATGTTACAGGTTTGTAAAACGCAAAAAAGATAAATGAAAAACACAAAAGCGCAATGCGTTCAGAACTCTCGTGTATTTAAAATAATGTATTATTTTAGACAAATGGAAACATTGCATCCACGTCCTTAACCGTTCCGGAGAATATTTGCGCTCCTTATGTTCAAAAGGCCATGCTAACGGTTTATTGAGGTCTCCTGAAGGAATAACAGTTGCAAATGACGGCAATATTTATGTCTGCGATACCGGAAATGACCGTATTCAAATTCTGCACCCTGATACAGGCGATTTCATACGACAATTTGGAATCCACGAAAAAGATGTAGTGTCAAACACTAAATCCGGAAATAAAATCGTATACAAATCGACCGAATTCAATTCACCGACTGGAATTGCTTCGTCTGGCGATCAAATCATTGTTGCTGACAATGGAAACAGAAGAATTAAGACGTACACGCTAGATGGAACTAAATTGTTGGAGTTTGGCTCTCTCGGTAAACAGAAAGGCCAATTCAAGTCTCCTGAAGTGGTAAGCGTCGACCCTATGGGATTTATTTTTGTCGGTGACTCTGGCAATGCAAGAGTGCAAATATTTAAACCGAATGGTTCGCTTGCTAGAGTTTTCGGCGGATTAGGACAAAAGGGAGGGAAATTTGGTTGGGTATCAGGAATTTGTGTTACACCAAAACTAGATGTAATTGTTACTGATAGTAAATATCATACCGTTCAGATATTTTAAAAAAATTACTTCTTTTACTCATGTTTATCTTTGTATAATATTACCATTTTAGTTACATTAAATAAGTTTTGGTTTCTTCATTTACTTATATGTGTTTTTTTATTAATTAGTATGTTTTAATATTATTTAGAATTAACTAACAGAAATCAGACATTACGTATATTATTTTCTAAAATATCAATTTAAAAATTGCTTTAAAGGCAAGTCAATATAAATAAGGCACATAAATATTACAATCGTGTTAATAGCGGAACTATTGACAGAGCTACAAAATCAAAACAAAGGACATACAGCGAATGAAAGTAATTATAATTTATAAAAGCCAATTTTATTTTTTTGACGTGAATATGTTTTACGAAACTTGTTAATAATGTTTTGTCTTATAATTTTTTAAATGTAAAAACAGCATCTAAACGGTAAATCCAGCGTCGAGTAGACAAAAAATGTTCTACCTGAGCTGATAGGAGCAAGTGCTAGTAAATCGTACATAAATTACAAAAGTATGTAGTCCATTAGAGACCTAGATTTGTCCTTGATCTTCTTTATAGAGAAAGAATTTTTGCAAAATGTTGACGAATAATTCTAAAATCAGCTATCAGCCGAAGTCCAATTTTTGGCTTAAATTCAGAGCATTCCGACAGTCTTAAGGCTGTCGGAATGCTCTGAATTTAAGCCAAAAATAGAGCTTCGGCTGTCAACTGATTGTAGACTTATTCGTCAACATTCTACAAAAATTATTTCTCTATAAGGAAGATAAAGGACAAATCTAGGTCTCTAATGGACTACTTTTGTAATTTATGTACGATTTACTAGAAAAAATTTGGCATAAATTGTGCTAAAAAAACTCACGTTTTCAATGTCCTTATTCGTACTTATTTCACAAAACTGTTCCATCACAAACCTAAGGAGACTCTTCCTTTTTCGGAAAAGTTTTTTAAATCTTCAAAATTTTCCAAAAATTAGAATAATCAATTGACAGCAGCACCCTTGCAATACAATTTTTTAGCCTCACGGTTGGCACCAGCCAAAAATTGAAACGTGCGAATGATTTGAGCGAGACAGAGCTAAAGAATGTCACAACCACAATATGTCTTTTGCCTACCTCGCTTCTTACCGCTAGGTCTCAGCACAAACAAAATTCAGAGCGGTCCGACAGCCTTAAGTAGCTTCCCCGCACACCCGCGTACTCCTCGCACTTGCAGCTTCGCCCGAGTAACTGCAGTTGTATTACGTTGATAAAGCATAAAATTTGATAAAGCATAAAAAATGTTAACTAATCACTTGTTACCTGCGCTTGTTACTTAACAAAGATTAAATTGGCTTTAAGCTATAATTTGATGTCAACTTCAAACATTTCACGATCCAACATTAGAGCCGAGTATTCACGATAAAACTACACTTGTGTCCTCAACACAACTTACAGTTTTTTTTTATAAAAAAGGAGTATAAAATATAATCCTTTTTGTTTATTTTTTGTAGCTCTGATAAACTATAAAATAAATATTTCATATTGAATTTAATACTAAAATGCCATTAAACGACAAAAAATATGCACTAAATAAACTATTATTAAATTATAATAGAAGCATTTATACAGTTTTCTCAGCTGCAAGTGTTTTTGTTATATCATCTTTTAATAAAAATAACAGATTCATATACTTTTTTTAATATTAAACAGTCTTTATCATTGCAAAGATTTTTTAAAAACATATTTATAAATTTTAAAAATATCATTTTTCAAAATGTTACGGGCGGTATTTTTGAACTAGGTGTCTCCTATACAGGGTGTCTCACCGAACGTTGGCTAACATGGGTAACTTTGTTATTAGTGGAGATAGAAAGACGGTTAAATGGGCAAAGTAGTGCAGAAAATTGGGCTCATTAACATCCCGTCGAAAAAACAATTGAATTTTGACACCCTATGAATTTATTCAGAAAATAGTGAAAATTGCCATTTATGAAAACTGGCCATAACTTTTTTATTTATGAAGATATTTGAAAATTTCGTTAACCATTTTTTGATAACTTTTTAAGGTCTTTTCAGTGGCGTAGGTTTAATTTTTTTATTTCCACTACATAATGAGATATTGACATGAACTTTGGTTTTTCTTATGGACGGCATTTTTGATTTTCAGATATTCGAATTCTACTTATTTTTCTGAATAGTTTGACATAGCATATCCTATATCTAAACCAATCAGAAACTACAAAACTGACAAAAATAGCTTTTTGGCGTTATCGAAGTGTGCCATGTAAAACGAAATTTGTTGAAACAAATACATATCGACAGGTTAACAATCTGTCGAGCGATCGCTACAGTTTTGCAAATTCATTTTGTTTGATTTATTCTCTAAGATGGCTCAAGCATTCTCAAATTTGGAGAAACAGGCTATTTTTGCGCATACATTCAGCGTAACAAAAATACCACGTGGGCTCAATCAGAATACTTGAACCTTTATCCAGAAAGGCGACAGCCTTATTCAATAACTTTTAGGAACTTTTCTCCATTAATTTCAACGTTTGCTAAACCTAATTCTTCTTCACAGTGTTGAATGTTGCCTTTTTTCTTTGAAAATGAACCGTATACCTTTAAATTTCTATTTAAGTTCCTAAAAGTTATTGAATAAGGCTGTCGCCTTTCTGGATAAAGGTTCAAGTATTCTGATTGAGCCCACGTGGTATTTTTGTTACGCTGAATGTATGCGCAAAAATAGCTTGTTTCTCCAAATTTGAGAATGCTTGAGCCATCTTAGAGAATAAATCAAACAAAATGAATTAGCAAAACTGTAGCGATCGCTCGACAGATTGTTAATTAATTCGACGGGATGTTAATTAGCCCAATTTTCTGCACTACTTTGCCCATTTAACCGACTTTCTATCTCCACTAATAACAAAGTTACCCATGTTAGCCAACGTTCGGTGAGACACCCTGTATACAGTGAAACTTTGATAAAAAGCTCCTGATTATAGCGTTATCTGTTTATTATTCGCAGGCTCAAACCGTATTTTCTCACACAAAAAAAGTTGCATATAACGCTCGAAACCAGTTTGTTTTCATCTCCTCTGTTCTTGGGCGCGACATGCAATCACCTGTTATGTTGCCAAAAAGGCTCTTTGTATTTTATAACAATCATTGAGATCGCTTTTACTGTATAAAGTTCGTCACCCATGTTCAATTAACCAAAAATGTATTATCACAGTGATTGTATATATCATGTTGCTTGAAACTAACCTAACATAAAATATCTTGAAATAACTGAATTCTTTTTTTTTTTAATTTGGCACAGAATCTATTATTATGCAGCATTATATATATTTCATGAGCCGCGTTCGTTGGCATTTTTGCGTCCATTTTTATTTACTGCACATGCGCAAAAAAAACGGGAAATTGTGTTTATTTATGTGCAAACTCACAAACTAGACAAATAACCAAAAAAATAAATAATATTAATATTTATTTTTTTGGTTATCTGTTTACAAGTCGGCACATAAATCAACACAATTTCCCGTTTTTTGCGCATGCGCAGTAAATAAAAATAGACACAAAAAATGACAACGAACACGGCCATGGTGCCCAAACTATGACTCGCGAGCCGCATTAGGTCCCCAAGAGGTCAATTGTGACTCAACTAATAAATAAAAAATATAAAAAAAATATTTGTTATTTTTTAAAATGTCTGTATCTTGTAGATACACCGAACCCACAAAAGACAATTTATACGATTCAGTTCGGCATTTTTCTGTTCAACCTATGTAATAATATTCCAATTGAATATAAGACCCTTCTGTTATTGGTTTTTATTTTATCATTTGTATATTCAATGCAATTCAGTTATAATACGCGCCACGGTTGTAAAAGGTTCTGAGGTTAGTCACAAACAGCGTCGCAAATGCGTATTTTACAGCCGTCCTGGTTGTTTTGTGGGAAAGGAAGGCTCCCACCACCTCCCAGTTACCGGCACTGAACGTGCGCTCGTCGGTGATCGGTTATCACTGATTGTCTTGTCAATTGTCGCTTTCCTGCTATAAAGTACAGTCCAGTATGCAATTGTTAAGTTGTTTCTTTGATTGTTAATTGAACAAGATGCCTAATACAGTTTTGCATAGACAAGCACGGAAAATAATTTTTTGGATGACTTTATGCAAGGAATTAGACCTTTAGATTAAAGAAAAATTAAAAATAATAATATAGCGCGAGTTTGTAGTTTTTCAACCTTTTTCAAGCCTTCATATGCATCTAACTTACGAGCCTTTTAGATCCATGACACGTACTATACTTATATCATCGCATTTTTCTTTTCTTTTTTAATTTTATACCAAGAGCTTTATGTGTGGCTCCTAATATTTTCAGGTATGTAACTAGGACTCTTCCTGCAAAATGTCTGGGCACCCCTAGGCCTGATATATACGATTTCTACATAAGTTTTATGTTGATTTATTACAAAATTACTAGAGTACTAGAAGGTTGGGCGTAAGAGGCTATAAACATGGTCACGTCTGATTGGTTGAGTCGATTGCTTACGTCACCGATGCCCATTTTTCAATTATTGTTATCCCAACTGTTTTGAAAAAGACCTCATGTGACGTCAAAGCCTATTTCCCCCGCCATCTCTCGCGTCTTATTTAGACACCTTCAACAATGATAACGCCCAACCCTTTGTAACTAATAACCTTGGATTTATTGCATTCAATTTAAAACATGTTATTGGCTTAGTTGAGTCAAATGATATATATTTTTTAAATCACAGATCTTGTTACTTTTGTCATGTTTGTAAATAATTCGAGACATTAAATTTAACTTTAAACTTATTTTAGTCGGTGAGTTGCGCAATTTGTTATGGCGAGATACTCTAATACTTTCAACTAGGCACTAACATCACTTTATTATAAGAAAACATTCAATAAAATTTTAGTTTAACTATCATATCATTAAAAATAATTTACTAAACATGTTCAATAATAATTTATTTGGTATTAATGAGATGTGAAGAATTGTTTCAAATCATAATACTAGCATAATACCCATTTGAGCATCAATGGTTGACTGTAAATTACGAAAGTCAGATGGCGACACTGTGTACTCTGACAAGTATCAAATCCATGGAGACCATGGAGTATCAGTCACTGATCTACGATTTTTTCGAACGGAGCCAGTAATATTTTAAGAAGTAAGAAATTATCACGTTGGTTATAATTTAAAGCGTTCACTGTATTCATCATATAGTACAGTAGAACCTCGATAAGTTAAAATCCAAGGGAAACGTTAAAAAATTTAAGTTATCGAGTTTTCACTTATCGAGAGTTGAAGTTAGAGAGGTTGTCAGAGGTTTGTGGATTTTATAGAGGATGTATTTAGTTCAATAGAGGTGACATACATTTTTTATAGAAATCATGCAATCTTGATTTTCTACATCAATTATGGTACTGATAATACTTTAACTTATGGAGGTCACCAAAATATTATTTTTAAGTTATTGAGGGCGATGTTCAGAATATTTGTTTAAGTTACCGCGGTTTTGTGATTTAAGTAATGGAGGTTTTATGCTTTCAGGGGAAGGGAATTCAAAACATTTTTAACTTATCGAGGTTCTACTGCAGAAAGTTGAAATTTCGCCTCGGGCATCATGTCACGCTGTCAACTTTGTGCCCGTGTGGTATATTCTATTTTTCTTTATAGCCGGTCGAAAATACGTACTTTCATTTATTATATAAAAAGACTAATAACTTTCAAGGAGCAATTTTGGGGTTATAACAATAACAGCTGTTAACTTGCGGCAGTCTCACATATCAGTGTGCACGAGAAAACTCGTTGTTACTTTCTTTCGGCCCGCTGTTATAGATAGCGTGCGAATAATTCCAGCAGAGCATAAACGCTAGGCTTTCTGTCTTAAAATTAAAGCTGAAAGTACGTACTTTTGACCGGCTGTAAAGAAAAAATATTTTGAGATAAGTATGCAGAAAAAAAATCGAAGTTGTAGATATTGTTAATTATTATCAATGCTCGACATCAATAGTCATAGAAGGCACCGTTGGTGAGTTATCTTTTTTGAGTATTTAATCAGGTGGTATTAGGCTAGTATTATAATTACTAAATAAGTGTTAATGTCTATTAAAAATATTTGTACTACAACTGCTACATTTCGATACAGACCTTCCTTCACCTAGACGGACGGTATCGTTGTCGGTGTCTGTAAAATTCCCGCTGTCATGTCTCCTCTATTGAAAATTATTAAGCCATTAAGACAATGTACATAAACTAACCTCAAATTAAAAATTGTTAACATATCTAAAACCACCTACAGTAGAAGAACTCATGCGTTTTCAACCTGTCGGAACTAATCGATTCCTATATTTTCAACTTCTACTTTATCCTCACTTCACAGGACACATAGTCCAATCCATAGACATAGGAATATAGAGACAGAGCATGTATTAGGATTTTTGACGAGGGAGGTAAAGTCAATTAAGGGACGCGATGAGGTGAGTGGTGTCCGTTTGTTATTGGCCGGCGCACTGCGCATGTGTAGTGGCATGAAATTTATGTTGGTAGTATGATGTAAAAAGAAAATTTCTTTTGTACGCAGCGCAATGCGCCGGCCAATCAAAACTTGACACCATTCTTACTTTGAACCAATGCTATGTACTCGTCTCTGAATTGATTCCCCCCGCAGCTGTATATTCCATCCCTATAATTACTAGATCCATGACCCAATCAAAAAAAAACTTTGGTAATTTGAGGTTAAATGTTGTCTAACGTATTTTTCCATTGGCTGAGCAGTGTAGAGGACACTTTTCGTGAGAAATAGGAACTAAAAACTTGAAAATATGTGACTACAATTAGAGTTGAATATAGATGGTGTCGAAAATACATGAGTCCGACTGTAGTAGGTATTTCAAGTGCTACAATGCTACTTCATATTTTGTAAAATATTTTTTTATATAGTTATGTCTGCAGGTCAGTTCTAATAATAAATAAACAAACGATTCAATAGGGATGTTGACTATTTTTGGGAAAGTGTTTTAAATCATGCATAAGTATATAGCTTTAAATATCATGTATTTTAAATTCCGTTTCAAATTTCGCTCCCAAACGCCAATACTTGTCACGTGACAGCCATGACGTCATACACTCATAAACGCTGGTAAACTGATGAGGTGATGAAAGGTTTTTTCGTAATAATTGCTATGGTCAAATATAATTTAACGTTTCCTATAAAAAAATAATGATAAATTACACACTCTAAATATTAACCAAACAACGAAGCCTTTTGACAGCGTGAACAGCGGTCCTTCTCTATGTCAGCGCGTCTGATTATGTTTATGAGTGAGTGACGTCATGCACTCTGATTGGTGTTCGTTGTCAGGTGATTTGAGAGTTATTTAGTTACGTTTTATTTATTAAATATTAATTAAATTTCTTAAAAATAAGGAAAAATATAGTGTTTTAAGTATTTCTATCATAGAAACTACCACGTAATGTTTTTATTTGAATACAGTCAACATCCCTATTCAGTAATGTTCATAAAAGAACTGAATTTCGACCGGTATCAGCTATTTTGGTAGAAATAAACCAATGAAATAAAACATGAAATATTCCGTATAAAAATGCTCTTACCTTTAGTTCTGTAGCAAGGCACATGAAAGCATCCTCAATATTTGAATTGTCTTTGGCCGACGCTTCGAGCACAAACAACACTTCCGGTATGTATTGGCACACGGTTTCTGCTTCTGCAAATTCAACTTCTCGCAAAGTAGCCAAATCGCTTTTGTTTCCGACAAGTGCCAACAAAACAGCGCTACCGGCATATCGTCTTACTTCTTCAATCCATCGAGGTACTGATAAAAACGATGATCGCTTTGTTATATCGTAAACTAAAAATAGTGTATCATTACAGAGACTGACTATATTCTATCAGCTTTCGTCATATACATCAGTATTAATGTGTATACCTATTATAACTCCATTTGCTGACCGGTAATAGCTTTGGGTAATAGTTCTAAAGCGTTCTTGACCTGCGGTATCCCAAATTTGAAGCTGGAATAATTCATAACAATGAACGTAATTACGAACAATCTTAAACTATGCTCTTCATTAAATCTTGTTGAGTTTACCTTGACTTTTTTACCATCCACCATTACAGTTTTCATAGAAAAATCAACGCCTATCGTATTTCCATGTCGTTCAACAAAAGTTCCAGATTTAAATCTCTGAACTACACAGGTCTTCCCCGCACCACAATCACCGATTAAAACAATTTTAAATAAAAAGTCGAACGCTTCGTCATTAGTCACACTCATTAAAGTTGTAGGATTACGACTTGACATTACAACAAATCAGTAAATATTATATTTATAAAAAAAAAATAGGCAAATGTGAAACTTAGTTTTTGCGTTCAGCCATTTTACTACGAACTGTCAGATGTCAAGTCTTTTGTCGCAACTTCGTAAATTCAAATATGTTTTTGCAATAGAGCTGTCGCATTACAAAAAGGAGTTATAAAATAGTGACTAAAACAATTAATATTATAAATATGATTTTAATTTAACAAGACAGATAACTCGTATTTAAAACCAGAACATCAGTTTTTATATATATACATGAATTTCATTTACATTTCAATATTTTACAAATGTGTGTTCAGATAAAAATTGCGCCATCATTAAATCAAGTCCTCCCAGGCCGTGATTCGTGAATTGTTGTTTTGCAAAGTAATTGCTGTAATTTTACGTTTGTCATAAACAATAAAAATTAGATTTTGCAAGTATGGAGTGCTTATTGGGGTTGCAGTCTAATGATTTTGTGATGGTCGCTGCCGATATGACCAATGCACACAGCATTGTTGTCATGAAAGACGGTAAATTGAAAAATACAGCAACTTTTTATATTTATAACCTTAATCTTAAAAAAACCGTATATCGACTATTTATTTTATTAGCCCTACCTTGCCACAGATTTATGCTATATAAATTAAGAACTGCTATGATAGCACTCGTTATGAGCCATAATAAGTGTTATCATAGCACTTCTTAATTTTTTATAATAGTTCGTTATATTTTGATATGTCATCGTTTCAGATGAGGTGAAACTTAAGAAAATATCCAATAAAATCGTGATGGCCGTAGCAGGAGAATCAGGAGACACAACTCAATTCTCTGAGTATATAGCGAAAAACATTCAACTATACAAAATGCGCAACGGCTACGAATTGAGTCCAAAAGCCGCCGCAACATTCACTCGTAGGAATTTAGCAGATGCTCTTAGAACTAGGGTAATGATTTGAATTGCTCCCCCCCTCACACATTATTAGTTATATTATTTTTATATTTAAACTGTTTTTAGGACTCGTACAATGTTAACCTCATTATCGCTGGACACGATGATGAAACAGGTGCTGAGTTATATTTTATGGACTATCTGGCATCTATGATTAAAGTTCCGTATTGTGCGTTTGGATACGGTGGCTTATTTGCGACCACGATTATGGATCGCAACCACAATAAAAACATGACGCAAGATCAGGCTTACAATTTGCTGAAAGAGTGCGTCAAAGAAGTTCAGAAACGATTAATCGTTAATTTGCCGAACTTTAAAGTTCAAGTTATAGATCGTAACGGTATCAGAGATATGCCAATTATTAAAGCAAAAGAACTTGCTGTAGAGGCGTGAAATAAGTAAACAATTTATATTTATGTTGTTTTTACGTTTCATTCCTGTTCAATTATTACTCCTTTAATAATAAAAGAAAATAATTTAATACTGTATATGTTTTATTTATTTTTATAGATTTTGCTTAAAAACATTTTAACACATTCGTTACCATAGGTGGGCATTAACTCGTTAATCCGTTAATTAACGAAGTTAACAAAGTGCTTAACGATTTAACTGTTCAGTTAACTTTAAAAAATGTTAACGGACACATTAACTTCCGTTAACTTGCCATAAGTCCGTTCAATCGTTAATTAAGTACCTACAATTCACAAGGACACCGTGCGGACCGTGCCGCGCCGCGAAAAACACGTTCAGACATGTACGGAAGATGAAGAAGACTTTTTTATTTCGATCACTCAAAGTAAAGAAAAGTCTAAAAGTCACAAATCTTTAAGAACTAAAGCTCAAAGTCTCGTCAAAATGTGGCTAGACATGAAGTCAAAAGACTCTTTTAACGATGCGGCATTCCTCGGAGAACAGATAATAATAAATCTGTTTATTAAATATAGTACCGCTATACCGTCAAGTGCTGCAGTCGAACGCCTTTTTTCTACGGGAAAAGACATTTTAACGCCTAAAAGAGCCTCACTTTCCGACGAAAACTTCAATATATTGTTGTTTATGAAGGGGAATATGCACCTTATGTCAGACTAGCTGTATTTTGAGTTGAACATTTATTATTAAAAACTCTAATGATACACCCTTCTTTTACTAATATTTCATGACCTGCCTAAACTTCCATAGCCCATATTAACATTAAATATAAAATAGAATTTCTATCGCGAGTTAACGATTTACGATTCGTTAATCGTTAACCTGCAAGATTAACGGCTTAACGATTAACGAAGTTAACTTTTTTAGTAACGGATTAACGAAGTTAAGTATTTGATTAACGGTGCCCAGCTATGTTCGTTACTAATCCAATTTTAAATACAAGTTTAATTTTAGACAATTGACTATGAGATCAAACGTAATCCAAGTGCTCACAAAATTAACCCTGTAAATAATAAAATCAGGAGCAGTTTTTAAGTTTTGGTGCCCTAAGTAGCGAAATATTGCTTTTTTTGTGAAATGGACGTTTCCCCGTAACCATGCTAAGCTACTTTTGACCCCTCCGTAACTTAAAATCTATTTGACCTGTACACTCGTAATTTCGCGTATCTATTAAGGCCCCGCCGATTACAAAAAATTTCAAATTTCATAAATAAAAATTCATAGTTCCTTAGATGTTGACGTTCAAATTACGCTATTTTAACATTCACTGATTCATCATGAAGAATTAATTGTACTAATAGCACGGTTAATGTAGACAAAAATGTAACGGTAAGTCTACAATAATCCGCATAGAGCTAATATTGATAGATCTTAGATACACTATCACAAATAAAATATCTAGTCCCCACTGATGTCTATCAAAAATTTTATTTAAGGTCAAAGGTAAAAATATCATTTTTACATTTTTCTCGTAAACGGTAAGTGTTATTATAAAAATAGGTCGGACAAAAGTTTTAGATCATGCGATTATCCACAAAAATTGTTCTTATACTTTTTTTCTACGAATCACCATTCCTGTGATAGACAATAGTAAATTATTGAGAAAGGGAATTTATTGTAACAAAGCTTGCTACAACTTGAACAATAATAATAGTAATCTATGGTAGTATGCCAATTTTAGGGACTGTTACTGGAATCGACGCGGCCATGGGGCTAAGTGAGCTGACTATCGACGCATTAACAAACAAGTCCGGGTTCGAATCCTGAAAGACAAAACTAGACTTTTTTCTTTTGATTATTATTAAAAAATTATTTTAGATCTTTTAAAAAAATAAATTTATGTTTCAACAGAACAGTTTAGACAAAATAGGATAAGTAGAGGAAATATGTATAACTAAAGGGGATTTTGCGGAAAAGTGTTGTGGGTGGTCCCCTTACTAAAATTTTGCCATCATGTGCGTTTTAAGACAATTTTTTCCCATTGGCCAATACCGATTTTAGGACACCTCAAATATACAGAATGATTTTTAAGTTGATTCTTTTTTTTAAGTGTGTAGAAATCAAAGATACGAACAAATATTTCAAGTAACTTTTTTGTCAAAACTCAAAAATAAAAGAGAACAGGCTTTAAAAATTTAAATAAATTTTTAGGTTGGTCCTGGCGTTATGTTATGTCACTATGGAAATTTGTTATGTCATTATTGAGTATTCATAGAAATTGTTCGAAGTTGTCACTGTTTTGTTTCAAATAGGCACCAAATACAATATATGACATAACATATTTCCATAGTGACATAATATAACGCCAGGATCGATCTCAAAATTAAATAAAATTAAATTAAACTTTGAAAGGCTGTTTCTCTCTTATTTTTGAGTTTTGATAAAAAAAGTTACCTACTTGAAATATCTGTTTGTCTATTTGATTTCTACACGCTGTTAAAAAAAGAATCAACTTTAAAATTACATGTATAAGCATATAGAATGCTTTTTCATTTACCGATACAATTTCGATTTATCATCGGGAATACTGTACTGGCAAATGAAAAATCATTCTGAAACTTTGATATATGTTAACAACAAAAGCGCATTTTATACTTTCTACAATGTTATAGCCACAAAAATTTCAATTTTAGATTGTAGATTTAGAACACTTGAAAAATATTGCTTTGAAAGCTCACCAAGAAAATATTGTTTGTAACAAAAACATTAAAAATGTTCTGACAAAAGTAATAAACGGTCAACTGAAGAGCGAGCCTCCTTATAAAAAATAAAGCAAGTACCTAAGTATTTATTAACAAGACACAAACTTACCCAAACGTAACCAAACGAATGTGTGCTCTTGCACTGAATGATTTAATAAGCTAAAGAAATAGTTTTAGGCATACAATTTATTATTATTTCTTTTTTTTTTGAAAAATAGTTGTGCTTTATAATTTGAAAATAAAATAATTCTAATATAAAATAAGTACAAAATATTCATTGTGCAATAATGTATTTCTTTTTAATGGCAAACACTTTAATATTTCCATTGCGAATAATTTGCGGATTCCCGTGATGCCAATATTTCACAAATTATCATTGCATTAAAATTATGGTATCTACTGATGGGTCGAACAGAATTTCTGTTAGAAATTGTCTAGTGGTTCATTTTGAGGTCGATTTATGAATATTTTAATCAGAAGCGTAGCGTGCCTTGGCGGGGCCCCGTATAAAAATTTGTTTGGGGGCCCTTCCCCCGTTGAAGTAAATGACTTAAACGGGGAAATCCCGCAGCCCGCGATAACCGATGTACGGTGTTGCCAACTTTTGAACGCACGCTTTACGCGGGAAAAAAGAAATTGCTTTTTTTGACTTGTCATTTCTGAAATAAAAAAAAAATTGGGAAGTTTTTATTAATTTTTGCTTACGCACGTTGGGGGCCCCGTATAATTGATACGGCGGTAGCTACGCCCCTGATTTTAATTAAGTTTAATAGTAAGCGGAATAACTTGAAAGTCAATTTTCCGCAACTAAAGCACGTATGTTCCAAAGCTTTTATCAAACAAAACGATCTTCTGGCATCGAACACTGACATCTATAGGGTGAAGTCAATGGTAGAAATAGAAAAAAAACCAGGGTCGCAGTGCCAAAACCCTGCCGACAATATAGTGTATTTGCTTATACAGGCAGTGTGGCTTTATTACGCGAACTTAAGTTGGTTTTTGGACAAAATTAAAAATTTGACTCTTTAATACACCCCTTAAAATAACATTTTTTTTCTTAACTGCAATATTATTATCAATCTAACGTCTATACCGAATTAAATACACCCTTCAATAAATAAGTCGCTATCTACAAATTAGTGTTTTCAAAAAATTTGTAACTCCGGTCCTGTTGGGTCGCATTTATTAAAATTTTAGGAGCACTTTTTAATTGCTACTAACGGGTCAAATGTCAATTTTGAAACGATTCTGAGAATTTTTTCGGTATTTTGAGGCCCAAAAACATTTTTCAACCCCTTAAAACTACCCTTAAAATGGCCCGATTACGCCCATTTTAAATAGGCTTCTTGCGTGACGGATTTCAACACGTGGGCCAAATTTCGTTAAAATCAATTTACTCTTTCGAAAGTTATTGCCCGTACACATACATACATATATATATATATATATATATATATATAAACATTTTTAGAAATGGTGCCAAAGTGTTTAAGGAGGTTATGAAACGTCGAGAAATTTTGGTCCGTCCCCTAGGTCCCGCCGTCCGACCGATGCCAATAGTGTATGTTGCCATATGGCAAATACACTAACAAAAAGCAGTAATCAATTTCTACCAATTGGATTGTTGCCGCTAGACACATTTTATTTTTGTAAACTGGCTAAGTACAAAAGTTTGTTAATTGTCAGAATTACGATGTATTCTTAAAGAACTATTGTTTGAAAGTTTTAAAAGGAAGTTTTTTTTTTCAGTAGATACCTTTCAATAGTAATATAAAAAATTTAAAAACAATATTGACAGTATTAACTGTGTTCAGACACGATATTTTTAACATTATAGTGACTGCTGACAATACATTTATTTTAAAATCACTAAAAATATTATCTAAAAATTCGAAACAATATTTTTATATAAATTAATTACTTGGGAGTATTATTGTGTGTTTATTTCGAGTGAAATCATCACACTTATAAATTCATCAACAAGGCTTAAAAAATGATGAGGAATTTGTAAGGTGGGTTAGGTTAATAATCTGCTTACAGTGTAGAAAAACATATTCCCTAAGCCTTGGATAACATAAAAAGCTCCTAAAATTAACTTACAAGAACACAAATGGAACATTTAAATAAATTCATTAATAGATTCTTTCAATTTACAAATATAATTTTTAAGTGATTTTTTTAAAGTCACTATCATTATAAAGTTACAGCAGAAACACAGCTCAGTCACAGGTTTTTGTTTTTTAGACAAAAAGAATTTATTTTAATAGGAAGAACACATGTTTACATAATTTGTATTTACTTTGATTTTTTTGATTCATTGGATGTAGTTTGTTTATCCTGTTCTCCCGCCACAGCCGATGGGTGGTCCTCGTACCTATTATTGTAAACATAGGAATTTTAATTTTTTAAACTCACAATACAGTCAGACTCATGTATTTTCAACACCATCTATTTTCAACTGATTTTACACACACATTTTCAAGTTTGTCCCTATTTCTCACGCAAAGAACCTCAGCCTATTGAAAAATATGAGGCTTGCTCAATAAGTACCCGTGTTTCACGACAGATGGCGTTGACGAGTGAAATTGACTTCACCATCGTGTACTGCAGACTTTTAAACAACCTCGTGCTGAATTGTAGATAAATTCATAGGTTAGGTTATTTTTGACAGCCAGTTGTATCATTCGTGTTCTGTATTTTTTGGCAAAATGGAAAAAGAGCAATATCGTTTCATAATTCGTTTTTTAAAAAACATGTGAAGAAATAAAACTGAAGTTGGATCTATGATCACGGTGACATACTCGTATAAAAAACGAATTACGGATCGATATTGTTTTTTTTCCATTTTGTCGAAAAATACAAAACACGAATGATACAACTTGCTGTCAAAAATAATCTAACCTATGAATTTATCTACAACTCAGCATGAGGTCGTTTAAAAGTCTGCAGTATACGATGGTGAAGTCAATTTCACTCATCAACGCCATCTGTCGTCAAACACGGGTATTTATTGATCAACTCTCGTATGTTTGACAATGTTTAACCTCAAATTAATAAAAGTTTTTTTCTGATTGGTCTATGATTGTCACAAGGTAAGGATAAAGAAGAAGTTGAAAATACAGAAGTAGATTAGTTCCAAACAGTTAAAAATACAAATATTGAGTACCCTGACTGTTGATATATGTAAGATTATAAATTCATTCTAAAATATTTTTTTTGTTTTTTTTTTGAGAAGGGAGGCGCTTATATATACGTTTACTAGAGTTTCGCCGAGTATATATTATACCGAGTAACCGAGCACCGAGTATTACTCGAACCGAGTACTCGACCTAATTACTCGGTTCAATTTACGTAGGTTTGGGGTGCGAAAACCATGTTTATACATGATTGCGACATGCGGCCGGCAAACGAATGGTACCCTACCGCCCACATCTCCAACAGAGATTCCCCGTTAGTCACTTTATGTGGTTTACTAATCTACACGCAACGCATTAAATTGTTTAAAAAACTGTTGTCGTGGTACAATATTGTCAAAAAGTTATAGATTGTACGCGCCACAAAAGTATACTAGCTTGTAGCTAAGTGATCCATAATTTGTACGCAAGACTGTACCCATGGAAACGTAACCCATACAGTATTCATATGCATGTATACTTTTCTATAAATTGTTGAACTTTAAACCGTTATTTATAAATAATTAGACGGTCAAAAAATTTTTTTATTTTTTTTTTAAACTCATAACAAATGCATTGAAAGACTGTCAGTTTTTGAAAAGTTTCTGACAGTTAGTTCTTTTTTTATAAATAAGAAACTGGTTCAGAACTACATAGATCGTATACAATCAATGTGAATTATCCAATTTTTAATTGAATTTATCTTGGATTATATACGGTCGATCGACTTCAAATTTTCAGGGTAATTGTATTATCATGTCCTTAATAAGTATACAAAAATTAAGAATTTTCTGACGGTGTGCCTTAACTACGACAACTACCTTAAATGAATATATTACCTAGTTTAATACAAAAAGTTGAAAAGTGCTGCTGCAGCCCCTATTATAAAAAAATAGTTTACCCAAACGCGGACAAGTTGATAAAGTCAAAAAGATGACGAAAAATATCCTACTGTTTTCTGTAAATATTTTAAACTTGACGAGTTTATAGTTGATAATTGTACTTACGAAAACATAGCCTTAATGTCGCCTTTAACGAGTGCAAGAGCGAGCGGCGTACCAAGACAAGCTGGCACCAGGTACAAAAGGGCAGGCTGGGCGTGCTTGAATATGTGCATAACGAAAATAGTGGAGACCAGTCCCAGAAAGTATGCAGCGAACGTTGCATAAAAATATGTGTTTGTGTTGCGTTTTAAGCTGTTGTCGAAGCGTAAAAGCAGCGCAATGAATATGCCTGGAATGACTATGTCTCCAAGACCCAGCATTGCGAAGTTACTTGCGTTTAGTCCGTGTGTCAGAAGATCTTGAGGGAATACCACTACAATAAACACAAAGTTTAGTACATATAATATCTCTCAGTTGTTGTAACATTAAGGCCCCTGTACACGTTTGGCCAACTAGTTGGGCCAATGAGTTGGACCAACGTGTACAGAACCACTTGGCGTTAAAGCCAAATCAGACTAGCCGTTCTCGGTTACGATTCACCGGTCCGGTTCGGTTTTCGATTAATCTAGGCTGCTCACACTGTCCCGATTTGGTTCTACGATTATTCTCGGTGCGCATGCGCAATTTCGAAATATGATTTGACGTTTGATGTGTAGTTAAACGCCAACAAAAACAGCTGGCTAGTCACGTGACTCCAGCAAGCGTTCTCATTGGCTACGGTTGCGAACGGTCCGGTTGAAATTAGAGCTGAACCTAAACGCTCGAACCAAACCGCAATCGGGAACGACTACGCCCTGATTGGTCGAGCTCCCAACCGGACCGGTGAAACGTAACCGAGAACGGCGGTTCAGGCGTCTTCGAGTAATCGGGGAACATACATAAAAAATAAAAAAAAAAAGATTCTGACGAATTGAGAACCTCCTTTTTTTTGAAGTCGGTTAAAAAGGGGGAAGCACAAAAATCCTTTCAGGATGTGGTGCATTTGGGCCAAGAGACCACCGCATTCTATCTTAATATCTTTAATACTCACATTTAATTGGTGCTTCAAACGACTTCGCAACTGTAACCATAACATTTGTTCCGAAAACCCAAAAAATATCATATATAAAAAGTCCCGAGAGTAAAATACATCCGGTCACCACATTGTTTAAATGCAACAGTTCCACTCCATTGATAGCGAACGCTATACCAAACAAATTGTTGGCTATCCAATGTTTTTTAAGCAAGTACCAGGCGCCAACCACCGAGCAACAGCCAAGACACACGACATCGTGCGATGTGAAGTGATAATCGATTATGTCTTCCTGGTTCTGACGGAACAGTATGTGAAATGGAATGTTTGGAATTGCGGCCGGTACGAGCGAACTGACGACCGGACTGCAATACAAAAAAAATCAACTGCAATTAAAACAAAAAGAACGCGCTCCATCTGTCTGCCTTTAAGTAAACATACTATCAGGAAAGAGCTGTTACATGAAGAGTGCTTAAAAAAACTAAAACACGCTTTTATGAACTAAAAAATGCAAAATAACAAAATTAGCTTTACTATAAAAAGCGTGGGGTGCTATCTACTTAAATTTACATAATAGGTCTACGTTTACAATTATCTAGTAAATGAAAAATTTTAAGCACTCCATGCTTTTTACAGTACGTCAGCTAATTTCATTGTCAAAATATTTTGCATTTTTGTGCTCATAAAACCATCTTGTTTTAGTTTTTTGAAACTCGAATATTAATTATAAGACTAAAAAACAATATTGCATTTGACTATAGGGTTGGCAACGCAACGTATGTCACTCTACAGCGTGTTAGCTTGCTTGCTGTAATTTTGCAAGTTTTTTTATCCTGAAGGTCCTGGTTAGGATAATGGGACAAACTTATTAAATTACTGTACTATTATCGGTCCTTGATAAGTGTGCAAAGTTTCAGTTTAATCTGACGTTTTGAAGTGGGTGAATTTCACGTTCTAAGATTCCTTTACAAACAAATATACAGGTGAATAGGGTTGCCATCCGTCCGGGTTTCCCCGGATTTGTCCTAGTTTAGAGGACATTCTGGGAGCGTCCGGACGGGACTTCATTTGTAGTCCGGGTTTTTAATAAGGCTTTGTTTTCATAACAAAGTATATTAATAATTTGTGTTTTATTTTAAGAATAAAAAAATTCTAACTGATTATTAAAACAATTTGTAACAAACTGTAATAAGATTCTGTTTTATTAGGTACATTTAAAATGATGATAAAAGATGACTAAATTTAATTTTAAGGTCTGAAAATAAATAAAAAGGTGATTTATGACATTTTCAACTGTTTTTTATTACACTGACTATGTTTAAAAAAAAACCTGTTGACATGTCCGGGTTCTGGGCTCTAAAATCCGGGGTTTTCACGCGTCTTGTCCTGGTTGCCAAATTTTAGAGATGGCAACCCTACAGGTGAAGCTAATAAAAGCGTGTTAAAATCTTAACAGCGAACTTATAGTACAGTTCACTTATATTCTAGGTAGTGACTGTACTGCACAATATAATACAAGCGGCATAGTTTTTATGGGTAGGGACCGTAGGGTGGGTATGCTTTATATTGTTTCGTTGCTTTGCCGCTCCATTAAGCAAATCGCATTATCATGATGAGTAACGCTACTATTTCAGAGCTGTAGTATAGTTTCAATCAACTATGGATTATATAATTTTCAATATGCTATATTACAATGTGTACCAGCGTTGCCAGACGTCCCGATCTTTTCGGGGATAACTCGACCGTGCGTAAATAATATTCTCTTATTGTAAGTTGCAATTTGTAACACTCACTCCTCAGACTATTGTTTGAAACGCCATATTTTTCTAATGAATAAAACTTTTTTTATTTTGATTTCTGTTTTTTTTATTCAGAAGACCAATAAGACTCAACTATTTAACGATAGGGTAAATCTGATTTAAAATATCATATTTTTATTAAAATACATTTTCTATGGCTATTCTTGCTATCTATTGTCACGTAAACGTAATTTGGACTCAAATAAAAAGATAAATATTTAAAAACTTCTGATTATATACGTTTTTTTGCTATGTCCCGCTTTCGACGAAATAATAATAATAATAATAATAAATTTTATTTGTGTTGACCATATTACAGGTATACAAAATTGTCAGACGAAAAAGAAAAGAAAAAAAGAAATCAGATTAAATCTGAGAAACTATAAGGGACAATACATAACAAATAATTTTTTACTTCTTTTTTAAACTTTGTTTCATTTTTTATACTTTTAATATAGTTTGGCAATTTTTTGTATATTTTAAATCCAGTATATACTGGGCTTTTTTCAAAAAATGTAGTCTTATGTTTTATTGACCAGTCTTCATTCCTGGTATTATATATTTTTTCTTGTTTTTGATCAAAAAAGCCTAGACTATGCATGTGCTTCAATATTTCATACGCATATATTCCAAAGAATGTTAGCAATTTTTTTTCAAAAAATACATTTTTACATGTTTCTCTATATTTAAGATTAAATATGAGACGTATAATTCTTTTTTGTAGTACAATCACTCTGTTATTATCAGTGGAACGACCCCAGCTTATTATTCCATATTTCAGTTGTGAATATACGAAAGAATCCCGCTTTCCGGGGATAACTCGACCGTGCATAAATAATCATTCTCTTATTGTAAGTTTCAATTTGTAACACTCACTCCTCAGACTATTGTTTGAAACGCCATATTTTTCTAATGAATAAAACTATTTTGATTTTGATTTCTGATTTTTTTATTCAGAAGACGAATAAGACTCAACTATTTAACGATAGGGTAAACCTGATTTAAAATATCATATTTTTATTAAAATACATTTTCCATGGCTATTTTTGCTATCTATTGTCACGTAAACGTAATTTGAACTCAAATAAAGAGATAAATATTTAAAAACTTCTGATTATATACGTTTTTTTACTATGTACCGCTTTCGACGAAAGAATCCCGCTTTTTTCACTCAAAAAGTTCCAAAATCCCGACTTGGCAAAAAAAAATCTGGCAACACTGATGTGCACTGCTGTGCTAAGAAGTCCGATCTACAATATTTGCGATTTTTATTGCATGCATAGCAATAAAACTCTCAAATGTTGATGATTGGTCTTTCATTCTTAAAACGGCAGTAAAGCAGGCGGTCATTTAATTTTTTACATGCCCGTTAGACCTAGAGTTTGTTCTTTCCCGTTATACTCAAAATGAGTTATTGTAACGACCCACTTACCTCATTAAATGTGTCAAAGCAAGGACACCCAAGAAAAAGAAATAACCAGTTATTAGCAGATTTATATATTCTTTTGAAAATATTTGGAAGAATATGTATAAACCAAATAACGCACACGATGCAATAAATGGGAACATGGCTGCGTCCTTGGTAGACAATGTTTCTGGTATTTCGCCAGACTCCTGAAACAATATCTGAATATATGAGGATATAGAACTGTTCTTTGTATGCTTGCAAACAAAGTGTCGTAATATGATTACAGAATTAAGATTAGGGATGTCGATAGTGTCAAAAAGTATCGATATATATCGCATCAATATTTTTTTCAAGTATCGATATCGATACGGATATTTTTTTTTAATATCGATATTTCGATATATCGTACGATTTGAAAGAAAACATTGGCACTCTGAGAAATCTTATATTTTCTTTGTCTATTTTTAGACAAAAGTTCCATACACTACTGGACATGATACATAACACACAAATCCACTGCAATGAACAAATTATTTTGTTGTAATAGTCAGTTGCGGTATTGCGTACGAGTGTTAAGTGAGTGTTGCTATTGGAAAATAATATCGATTTTTATATCTTTTCAATACTTTATATCGATGTATCGAAATATTAAATTCGCTCAAAAATATCGATACATCGACAGTTTTTCAATAAGCCTACATGAGATATCCTTTATACATTCTTCATTCCTTATTATTTTGGAATAAAAAACGAGAATTTTTATAAGATCACGAAATGCAGTAGCAATAATAATTATTCAAACATTTTTTCGTAAAGTCACAACAAACAAACCAACAAATAATAATTGTTGTTAATTTTCGTGCTGTTTCCAGTTATTTATATCAATTATCAAATCTTTGCTACAGATCTGATATAACACCAAATAAAATTAAAAGTAACAACAATAATTATTTGTTGGTTATTTGCTGTGATCTTGTACTAAATAATACGTTTTCCTCTTAGCGATAATTTTTAATACTTTGAGATAGACTTTATTACAAAACAATAACAAAAAGAACTGCTAATTTCATATGAACGTAAGCATTTAAAAAAGAAATTAAAACATAAAACTCTTTGGTGTATTATTTCAAGAAATAAGAGTTACGGTATTTTATCAACATCTCTTATGATAATTTATTAGAACGATTTGATAGCATCCAATCTTTAGAAAACAAATAAGCAGGGACAAAATATCTCGCGTCATACGGAAACATTTTTTCGTTTGCATGCAGTGGAGGGCGGCTAATTTTGAGTAGGCCAGTACGCCACTGAATCTAAATACGCCACTGACGGCACCTGTAGACGATTTCCATGTATAGATGTTGAATGTTAATTCGATGCTCTAGTACACCGTTATAATTACGATAAAACAAATGCTTTATATTAATCAAAGCAAACCGACTTTAAAATATAAAAAACCCGGGTCGCAGTGCCAAAACCCTGCCGACAATATAGTGTATTTGCTTGTATAGGGCCGTGTGGCTTTATACTTTTATTATGTGAAATTAAGTGTGTTTTTGGGCAAAATAAAAAATTTAACCCCTTAATACACCCCTTAAAATAACATTTTTTTCTTAATTGTAATATTATTATCAATCTAACGTCTACACCGAATTAAATACACCCTTCAATAAATAAGTCACTATCTGCGAACTAGTGTTTTCATAAAATTTGTAAATCCGGTCCTGTCGGGCCGATTTTATTAAAATTGTGGGGACACTTTTTAATCACTACCAAAGGGTTAAATTTCAATTTTGAAACGATTCGGAGAATTTTTTCGGTATTTTGGGGCCCAAAAACAGTTTTCAACCCCTAAAAACTACCCTTAAAATAGCCCGATAGGCCCATTTTAAATAGGCTTCTTGCGGTGATGGATTTCAACACGTGGCCCAAATTTCGTTGAAATCAATTAACTCTTTCGAAAGTTATTGCCCGCACACATATATATATATATATATATATATATACGCATATATATATATATACGCATATATATATATATATAAATATATATATACGTATATATATAAACATTTTTAAAAATGGTGCCAAAGTGTTTAGGAGGTTATGAAACGTCGAGAAATTTTGGTCCGACCCCTAGGTCCCGCCATCCGACCAACGCCAATAGTGTATGTTGCCTTATAGCAAATACACTAATAAACATGTTGTTATAATTTCGGCAGATTCACCGCATATAAATAAATACAACAGTTTAGTAAGAGATAGTTTATATGAACATGAAAAATATATACGGGAGCTTGCAATATCCTTGGCGCCAAAATTTAACAGTCAATTTTTAAAACAAGTTGTTACACGAATAAAATAATATAGCGCACATTGGCGACATCTGGACTAGGCGCTAATAACTACATACAAAAGGCGGAAGTGACACTCTGGTGGCGATAACGAGAAGTATACGCTCGGTGCATGGTTCCGCTCATATAAGCGGGGTTGGTAGAGAGTGATTAATACAGTGAGTTTAAGACAAAGAGTATAAGATAGAGAGGAAGGTCGCGTATAACTGGCACGAATGCCATCTGGTACATGTGTCCTAGTACTATAATACTGTCATATTAAAAATATTCATTCTATGGTTTTTTAGGTTATCGCCTTCCATTTGCTTATTATGTTTATTGTTATTTTGTAATTTGCATATAATTCCTTCGAAATATTATTTGAATAAAAAGGATTTTGCCGCGCTTTTACGTTTTCATGACTGGACACAATCACCAGAGGCGCTGAAACTCGTATACTCTTTTTTAACATTGCCGGTAATGGGAGCCTTCCCCTCTATCTTATACTCTTTGGTTTAAGAGAAGTAAAAACATTTTGTAATAGTTCAGAAATCGGATAGACCTACGTGCGTGGTAGTGTTTAGAAATGTCCCGCTTTCGACGAAAGATCCCGCTTTTTTTACTCAAAAAGTTCCAAAATCCCGACTTCGCAAAAAACAAAATCTGGCAACGCTGGATGAAATCATGATGGACGGTGAGTTGGATTTCGAGGAGGAGACGGCGGATGTGGCGGAAGCAGAGCAGGCGGATCAGGTAAGTCAGGATGACTGAACAAAGGCGGCGATCATCCAAGTGGCGACGCGTCTGGACGATTTACTCGAGCGACAGGCGGCTCGTGCGATAGAGCGGTATGTGGCGTCAACGAGTAGTACCAGTGGCGTATTGTCAGGCGAAGGCACAATAGGTGCGACGGGCGCTGGGGGAGTTGGTGGTGGACCCACAACAGGCGATTTGCAGACGGCAAATGAAATGATTGAGGTGTTTGATCCAGAGGACCCTCACTCTAATGGCGAAAGATGGCTGTCCATGATAGACCAGTTAGGCGATGTCTATGGATGGTCAGCGTGTGAGACCTATCGGCACATATATCTGAAATGCCTATCGGCACCTATATCTGAAATGCCTATCGGCACCTATATCTGAAATGCCTATCGGCACCTATATCTGAAATGCCTATTGGCACCTATATTTGAAATGTCTATCGGCAACTATATTTAGAATGCCTACACACACCTATATCTGAAATGCCTATTGGCACATATATTTAAAATGCCTATAGGCAACTATATCTGAAGAGCCTATCGGCACCAATATTTGAAATGCCTATTGGCAACTATATCTGAAATGCCTATCGGCACCTATATTTGAAATGCCTATCGGCACCTATATTTGAAATGCCTATCGGCAACTATATCTGAAGTGCCTGTCGGCACCTATATGCAGCTGAAGTTACGGGGCGCGACGCGAGCTTGGTTTAACAGGTTCGACAATTACCAGCTAATTTGGGCGAAGTGGAAGCTCACTTTGATGAGGGCCTTCCCTAGACAGTGTGACTTCGCAATATGTCTGGAAGAGCTAGTCGAGCAGCGAAAGCGATCAGGCGAGACCATGACTAACTACTTCCACGCAAAGTTGGCGCTATGTGGTCGGGCAGACGTCAGGGGCAAGAAGGCGGTGCCCTGTATCATAAGAGGTCTGCCTAAGGAGCTACGGGCGAATGCTCTGGCGTGCGGCGCTACCACACCCGCGGCGTTATACTCCGAATTTTTGGCGGGTTTGGATAGCTACAAGACGTCTACTACAGCGGCAATCGTGGCTAGGAGGAAGGTGCGGCAAATTGAAATTATGAAATAATTCAATTTGTTTGAATAATTTACCATTTAATATTTTTGATAGTTATTATACGTATATGTCTTTATTAAACATCTAAATTTTATTAATGTTACGGTTAACTAGTTAAAGTTGTGCCTGACGAAGTTACAACAATTAACGAAACATCGCAATTTTAAATTAGTATAACTATATTTAACTGTCAATATCCTGGGAAATAATAAAAAAAACTTAATTTAAAATAATTTATTAAAAACACTTTTTTTCTGAATTCCCCAATATTTGCCATTCATAATGCTGGGATTTTTTTTGCAAATTTTAGAAAACCATCAATCTGTATTGCATTGCGTGTCATTTTAGGAAGTAGTTATACAAATCAACGGATACATACCCGTTGTTCCTTATGGTGTTTTACTGAACGGTATGCGCCAAAAAATACTGGCAATAAAGCCATTATAACAAGGCTGCCGTATGCAACCGCCATTCCTTCAGGACTTGAAGGTATACGAGTGTCATTGGTGACGCTTTCTGTTACATTTTCAACTATATTGTTCACCACATCTTTAGCTACGTCTGCCATTGTTAACTGTTTGACGAATTATCAGAAAAACGTCGATCTGTCAGCGTGTAACAAAGTTGGTAATGCTAGTCCACGATGACCAACAAAACATATTTTCATTGAGCAATAAAAACTTTTTATTTAATTTTTTTTCTACAATGCAATTAAAACAACAAAGGATTCAGTTAACAATTAATGGTAAATGGTTAAACTAAAGATAATATCAAATCGAAAGGAACCAAAACAAGACAATGTTTTTAAATGAACATTGTTTCTATTATTGTTAATAAGGAGGATGTTGGTTTAACTTTATTTCTTAAGAATGTTAAGATTAAATTCCTGTTATAAAACAATACAAATTCTTCATCGTATAATGCCCTTTATACGAAAAAAATCTCTATTAGTTAGTCAACAGAAATTAATAATAAAAATTGAAATTATGATTTATTTGAAGTCTATGGGACGCCGCTGTAAATACATTTGACAATCCAGTAAAATAATAGACGTCAAAAACATAAACAATACTGTCAATACAATTCAAAATTAGTTGTTAATTATTTGAAAAGTAAGTCATACTTTTATTACTTTAACGATAAATGAGAATCTATTTTATTTTCTTTAATGTTTTCTTTTTTTCTTTTGATTGTATCTGACACAACAATGAAAAAGGGTGGATCCCTTTTACCTTTACGGTAGATTTATGATTTATTGAACTAGATAGTAATATTTAAAAACAACCATTTCAGATTAAATAAAATAATGTCAGATGAAGAAGACATTTTATTGGATAATGAAGCCACTTCGACTGAAAGAGAAATCAAGCTGACTCCAGCACCTCACATAAAACCGCAAAATGTTAATCCGGAAATCTGCGTGAGAACGTCTGTTCAAACGCTTTCATGGATTAGGTTAATAGTGACTGTGCTAGCCGGTGTAACATTCGGCTATGATATGGTTATAGCTGCCAAATACGCACATAGCCGCATCGAAGGCTGCCCATATCAAGTGTTTTTTATTAGCTGCTGGCTCCTCGGAGGCATTTCATCTACGACCTCTGCAGGTACAATAAAATCTCGTTGGTTCATTATATACCTTTTTAACAGTCTGGACGAAAATATGCACTGTAAACGGGATAGAAGAAATAGAATACAGTCAAATTTGAGTGAGTGAGAACTGGGTAAGCGAGAAAACTCTCTAAGTGAGAGTACTTGCCAGGTACCGTCTTTGTAACCCTCTAAAACCTCTATAAGTCGGAAACAGAAACCTCTATAGAGAAAGACGTTTTTCATTTTTTTTTTGTATCATTGTTTTGTTTTTCGTATGCTATTCGAATGATCAAATATTAGTGTAAGATTTTTTGTTTTCCTTTTTTTTCTACGTCGAATTATTGATGTCGAATAATATATAAATGTTTATCACTATATATTTGCTGTATTTTTATAGACCTCGATAAGAGAGAAAAGCCACTCCTGTACTTCTATAAGCTAGAAACTCGGCTTAGTGAAAAATCTCCAAAAGCGAAAAAGAGTCGCGGTTCTTTGAACTCTTGCTTATCCAGGTTCAGCTGTATAATACTCGCCATGGTTCTAAAAGCTTCTGAAGTTAGTCACAAATAGCGTCGCAAATGCATATTTTAGAACCGTCCTGGTTGTTCTATGGGAAAGGAAGACTCCTACCGCCTCCCAGTTACCGGCACAGAACGTGCGCTCGTCGGTGACTGGTTATCGCTGGTTGTCGTGTCACTTGTCGCTTTCTTGCTATAAAGTACAGTCCAGTACGGTATTGTTAAGTTGTTTCTTTGATTGTTAATTGATCAAGATGCCTAATACAGTTTTGCATAGACAAGCACGAAAAATAATTTTTTGGATGACTTTACGCAAGGAATTAGACCTTTAGATCAAAGAAAAATTAAAAATAATAATACAGCGCGAGTTTGTAGTTTTGCAACCGACTGTACCTGCGCAAGCCTCCATTTGCATCTAACTTCAGAACCTTTTAGAACCGTGGCGCGTATTATATATACATAATAGTTTAATATTTTGGTTGTACAGATGCAGCTTTAGTGAGGGAGGGCATAGCTTGTTAATGTCAACATTTTATAACTGTGCCAAGACAAAAAAGAGCGGGCTTCCGTATAACTGCTAACTTATTGAAGGTCTCTGTAATACAACAAATGCCAATATATTATTATTATTTTTAGGTTTTATGATAGATATGATCGGCAGACGTTTTACAATAATATTTTCGTCAATTTTCTCAATGGGCGGCACTTTAATTGCTGGACTAAATTCTTGGGATCCCGTCATGTCGTCGGGCAGATTGTTCACAGGCTTCGGAAGCACGCTTTCTGCAACGGCGCATTGCGTCTATGCAGCTGAGACGACAGATGCAGCCTTTCGCGGTTACAGAATATCGCTGCATCAGCTAGGAACAGCGGCCGGTGCTTTATTGGCAATTTTAGCCCAATCGACGTTCAATGGATGGGAAAATGAATGGAGAATTGTCATTTGTGAGTTCCAAAATTATGTAATTATGTGATTGGCACTTTTGTAGGGTTCTGTACCTCAAAAGGAAAAAACGGAACCCTTATAGGATCACTCGCGTGTCTGTCCGTCCATCTGTCACAGCCAATTTCCTTCAAAACTACTGGACCGATAAAGTTGAAATTTGGTACACGTATTCATTTCTGTTACCCAAACACGGACGCATAACGTAAATAAATGAATTTTGATTATGAGGATCATTTTTGAAGGGCAAATTAGGAAATTAAAAAAAAAAAGTTTAACAAACTGTACCGTGTGACGTATCGAATGGGCTTGTAGTAAGAGTCTCCAATATATGTTTTTTTATAATTTTAAACCAAATAGTTTTAAAGTTATTTAAGAAAATAGATCAAAATTGACCCCCCCCCCTTCTATCTCTGAAACTACTGAGCCTAAAATCTTTAAAAAAAATAAGGAATGTCTGATATCACCCATAGTTTACAGGAAAACTTAAACGAAAATTTTAAGTCATGAAGTACTCACGGAAAACGGAATAGTACGAAACCCTCTTCTCGCGAGTTCGACTCGCACTTGACCGTTTTTTTTTTACTACATTTGGTTCTCTTTCTGCATTCATTTCGGAAACATTATATTGATTTTTTTCCAGGTCTCAACTTAATACCGATTTTCTTGGTATGTTTGTTAACGGTGCTGTTTTTACCAAGGTCTCCGCACTTTCTACTGGTGCGCAAACGCACGCGCAGTAGACTGTTTTGGAGGAAGATGACACGACATTCAATGACGCCTCTGTTTGAGTCTTTTATGACAGTCATCTGTCTCATCTTATTCCAACAAATCTGTGGGCGCTATGTTGTTTTATCATACGCTTCAAATTTGTTTGTTCGACTTGGAATAACAATTGCTGACGCTGCTTATAGTGCATCCTTAACACTCGGAATCGTCAGAGTAAGTTTATATTTTTTCAGAAGACTTTTTTAAATACAAAATTGGTCATTTTTTTACTACCTACATATAACTGACTAGCGGCCCAACCCAGCTTCGCTCGGATTTGTAGATTGCCTATTGAATTATGCTTAGTGGACCACCCTCGACAATTTTCCGAAAAATTCCCTTATTTTATGCATTTCTCCTCTAAATGCCATTTTTATATCTAATTCGTCTAGCCTAAGTCTTAATGTGTCACAATATTTTGCGTAATTGCTTTGTATTGTTTATTAAAATAACTGGTGAAAATACATTAGTTATTTTAATAAACAATCCAAAGCAATTATGCAAAATATTGTGTAACAGACGAGTTTAGATTGGTTTGTTTCTTAGATTTGGGTTTGTTTATTGGCGCATTCACAAAAATAAATGGCAAAATTGGTGAAAATACATTAATTTTGCCATTTATTTTTGTGAATGCGCCAATAAACAAACCGTAATCTAAGAAACAAACCAATCTAGACTCGTCTTACTTTTTATTTCGCAAAATTCTACGTCAATATCGACTTTTTGTTTGCATAAACATGGCCAGTACGTAAAAAAATACTTTCAATATTATTCTGTATAAAATTTAGTGAATGGCTCTTTATATCAAATTTGCGAGTTTGCCATGTTAAAAATATAATGTGCCCTTACTGTTTAAAGTACTGCCTTTGGTAAAATAATCGGGCCTGCGCACATTGATGCTCAGCTCGGCGCCAGCCCTTGATCAGGGTGGAGCAACATTGTCTTTCAGCGCCCTTTGGTCAACGCTTTCACTTCACGTAAATTGTACTTCGGTTTTATGTTAAAAAATGATAAGACTCAAATTTTCAAAAATCAACTTTTATTGCAAACATCAATGCTAGTTGAATTTAAGTTTAATTAAATAGCTTTAATTATTATACTTGTGCTTCTTTAACATTAAGAAATTTCCTACCGCTATATAATTAAATTAGTATTTGGTTTTCGCATTTGACTTTTTGAAAAAAAAGTTGTGTCGAGGTTGACATGATTCCAACCCTTGTAGTGTTCTGAATTAAAAAAAAATTCTTAATTAGTAGAGACGTCGCTATAACCCGGACCTTGAAAGAAAATTAATTTTTTTTTCGCAAAATGGCGACGATTAAAAAAAAAATCGGCGTCTTTTTTTTAATATTCACGAATTTTTTAAAAATAGTAAAAAAAATGTTTTTTAAAAATCCGAGGTTACAGATATAGAAGGATATTTTTCGCAAAAATTTTAGTAAATCGGTTAATTAGAACTTGAGATATCATGTCAACCAGGTCGAAAAAAGTAGTTTCGTGAAAATCCCTTTAGACTCATATTCTTAAAGGTCTACACTTCAAAAATATGAAAACAAAAAAAAAATCAATTTGTCGAATTCCTAGACCAGAATACCCCCTTAATTAATTAATTTCTGCTGTTATAGTTAATCTGTACGGGTCTTTCATTATGCATCATTGATCGCCTTGGCAGAAGACCATGTCTGATAATGAGTACAGCAATAATGATGATCAGCATAGCACTGCTGTCTTTTATCAGTTACATTAATGACACGTCCAGCAGCACAGTCAATTCATTCGTAGATCCTCATTACTGTGCTTCAACAATTATATCAGACTCGAGCGGGGTCTTGGTTTCGAGTACAGTGCTTGAGTTGAAACCATCGGTAAGCGTTCAAGAAGAGCCGCGGCCTGCGGGATCCCCTCCACCCTACCCGTTATTGCCGACGCCACTGTCTCTAGTGGCGTCGGACGGAACTGACGCAGGTCGGATGAACATTGGATCGATGACTGACGTGTTAGCAGTTGTTGCGCTGCTTGTTTTTGAAGCAGCTCATGCGCTCGGGCCGGCCACCGTTATTCGAGTGCTTTTATGTGAAATGTTCCCTGCAACTGTGCGAGGAAGGGGAGCTCATTGTGCTACGAGCATTTATTGGTTCTCAGATTTTCTTTCCATGGTTTGGTTTGTTTACATGAATGGTAAGTTGAAGATTGATTTATTTACTTAAATTTTTTTTTATCCAACCCAACCTCAGCTGATACCGATAAAACAATATTGAAGAACTTCAAGTAAATAAAGTTTTTGCAATGCATTTTTAGGGTTCCATACGTCCGAAAAAAATGGACCCTGTCCGTCCGTCTGTCCCAACCAATTTATTCCGAATCTACTGGACTGATTAAGTTGAAATTTGGTACACGTATGAATTTCTGTGATCCAAATACATTCGCATAACGTAAATAAATGCATTTTGAATATGGGCGCCATTTTTAGTAATTAAAAAAAAAACTGTTCCATGTGACATATCAAATGAAAGGGCTTGTAGTAAGGGTCCCAAATATATTTTTTTAATAATTTTAAAATAAATAGTTTTAAACTTATTTAAGAAAATAGATGAAAATTGACTCCCCCCCCGCCTATCTCCGAAACTACAGTAATGTGTTATAGAACACAATCAAATTCATGTATTTTCAACAGCATCTATTTTCAGCTAATTTTATTCACGTATTTTTACCTCACCCGCATAAGCTCACACAAGAAGTTTAACTTCTTTAGTTTTTAATATTATAATTACGCTGAAATTATTACACATTTTAAGAGGGACTTTGTCATGTGAAAAATCTCACGTGGACAAATCGTCACATTCATACCATAGTTTTATTAGTGTATTTGCCATATGGCAACATACACTATTGGCGTCGGTCGGATGGCGGGACCTAGGGGTCGGACCAAAATTTCTCGACGTTTCATAACCTCCTAAACACTTTGGCACCATTTTTAAAAATGTTTATATATATATGTATATATATATATATATATATATTTATATACGTATATATATATATATATATATATATGTGTACGCGCGATAACTTTCGAAAGAGTTAATTGATTTCAACGAAATTTGGGCCACGTATTGAAATCCATCACCGCAAGAAGCCTATTTAAAATGGGCCTAATCGGGCTATTTTAAGGGTAGTTTTTAGGGGTTGAAAACTGTTTTTGGGCCCAAAAATACCGAAAAAATTCTCCGAATCGTTTCAAAATTGAAATTTAACCCTTTGGTAGTGATTAAAAAGTGTCCCCACAATTTTAATAAAATCGACCCGACAGGACCGGATTTACAAATTTTATGAAAACACTAGTTTGCAGATAGTGACTTATTTATTGAAGGGTGTATTTAATTCGGTGTAGACGTTAGATTGATAATAATATTACAATTAAGAAAAAAATGTTATTTTAAGGGGTGTATTAAGGGGTTAAATTTTTTATTTTGCCCAAAAACAAACCTAGTTTCACATAATAAAAGTATAAAACCACACGGCCCTATACAAGCAAATACACTATATTGTCGGCAGGGTTTTGGCACTGCGACCCGGGTTTTTTTTACATATTATAATGTACAGAAAAACGTTTTTAACCCATTGTGTGCTAGTGGTACTCAAAAGTACCGCTTTTTTGAGCCTTTGTATTCCCACAAACATATTTTCGTCATATAATAACTTCAAACAATAGTGACACCAACCTAACATAATATACGTACAGGATCTGTACTACAGCTTTAAAGTACCAGAGTTACGAAATCAACGATTTAGTGGGCTGTGTTAGAGAAATTCGTCTGGAAAATAACGGTACGTTTAAGTACCACTAGCACACTGTCAGACTTTTAGGTCTGGCACACAACGGGTTAATATGAGTTGTCTGTAGTACATCAACATTATAACCTCACATTATGTGACATTTCAGCATATATTTGTATTTAAAAAAATGTTTAATCCGAAAATTGTTCTGAAATCTGCAAATAGAGAATATGATATTTAATATTTTCGTTTCTGAATTTTCATGAAATTACCGTTTGTACGTCAAATTACAGAAATCATTTTGTACTTCATATGCTCGTAATTTTAAACGTCAGATTCAAGCCGTTCATCCTTGTCTTACTATTTTGCGAATCAAAATGCAACACACTATAAACTTTTGCCCTTGTCAGTTTCATGTAATTTAGAGGACAAACTAACTTCCCCTTTATTTGTGTATTCTACTTCTACTCGATTTCTTACATTTTTCAAACAGATACGTCGCTAAAGAAGTTAAACTTCAAAGAGCAAATTCTTTTTCAGAACGTTCATGAAACCACAAACATATCTTTTCTTTTTAGATACATTTACTTTTGAAGCAAGTTTTCTTGTCAGCAGTTTGATTTGTTTATGTTCGATCGTATTCACATTCCTGTTTGTGCCAGAAACGAAAGGTAAGACTTTAAATCAGATCGGTCGAGAAATTCGTAACAAATCTGCCAAAACGCGAATGTACGCCAACCTATACACACTACCGTGGCTAAACAAAAGCGAGTGGTTGCGTCAAAAATCGGTGGAGAATCGTCAGAACAACAACAGACCAGCTGTGCAGAGTACAGTCATTTGAGACTCGCTCACTTTGAAGGAAGTCCTGTCTCCCGGGTTCCTGAAGGAGCGCATCATTGATCGGCAGATTGCTTATTCTATTCAAGATTAAATCATCACTACATTCAGATATATTTTTTTACAAAAAAATTATTATCAATAATTATATGCCGCTACTAATATACTGTAATATTCACATTATAATGTGCGCCCATGGTAGTTAGTTGCGTCACTTAAATCTAAACAAATAACGTCTAATTTACAACTGTAAATATTTTGAATTGATTTTATTTGTACTGAAACCATACAAATTGCTAGCATGCATAATGACAGAGAACGATTTTGAGGTTATATTCATAAAATTATACACTCCCCATGAAATACAACAGCGTGATCAGTATCTGATTGGTCGCTTGAAACTCAGTACAACAGAAGACAGTGTATCAACCAATCAGATACTTTGTGTTTCCTAACAGAGCATGTGCCGTTCACATGATGACTTTATCTGTTGGCGGAAAATATTTTAATTCATTAATTTTCATGCGGAATCTACTATATATATTTATTACAACTACAATTTTATGAGTATCATGTACTATTATGACCATAGACACTTAAATATAGATTGGTAGTGTACCGCTGCGGAAAGAGAGGGCGATAAATGGTGTGCATAAGTTCATACCTCTCTTTCTCTTTCTAACTATTTTCTATTGGCTGACGGGCATTTGCCAGTGACGTCATAGCAACATGGCTTTTATTTATAGCAGTCAACACAGTTATCTAGTTGCTCGCATTCTCATTTCTTAAAGCTGAATTATAAGTTCGGAAACGTACTGAACGTAACTTAGACATAACATGTCCATCAAATTACTCTTTCTCACTCTACGTGATTTGTTTCGCGCAGCCCAGGCTAGCAGTCCAGTGTCAAATTGACAATTTTGATGATTAGGACATCTGTCTCAATCATGAATCTTTGAGGGACGGCTACAAAACATTGGTACAGAGTAAGAATGGTGTCGAGTTTTGATTGGCCGCCGCACTGTTCTGCATACAAATACATTGTATTACTAACATAAATTTCATGCCACTAGACATGCGTAGTGCGCCGGCCAATGACAAGCAGACACCACTCGCCTCGTCGCGTCCTTTAATTGACTTTACCCCTCTCGTTTAAAACCCTAGTACATGCTCTGTTTCTATATTTCTATGTCTGTGGTCTGAATGGATGTGTATATTAAGTAATTCCTCATGTGATATCTTCATTTAGCAGTTACAGTAGTTAAAAAATGATATTCCTTGAAAACCAATTTGTTTAGATTCAACATGGCGTTACACTAATGCAGTGCAGTGTTCAAAAGTTGATTGCGTTCATGGCAATTTCGAATTTATTTATGGAATACAGGCATTTTCTTAACTTATAACTGCAAAAATAAAATTAAACAAAAAAACATTACTACCAAATGTAGGCCAGTTGATGTAGATTGTTTGTATGAAATTCGACGTAATTGCCAGAGCTTCTGGCTTCCAGGGGCGATGCCAAAAAAATATACGTCCCAAATTATTATTTTGAAGAAAAAAAAATTAACATTTATTTCAAATTTGTTACAATGCCATCGATTTTTTTTCGATAAACAAAAAAATATAGTAAACTATTGAAGATACTGTTGTTAAAATGTATGGTTCTATATTTTTTCCAAATAATAATTGAAATTTCGAATCAAGTTTATTGGTCAAAATAACGCTGTTGTAAGCTAAGAGTTGCCTGTATATAATATGGCAGCTGTATGCCATTTAGCAAATCTCAGAATAACGAGAGATCGGTAAATAATACTAATTCAAGTAATTTGTTTTGTTGAACACGATCACTTGTTAATATGCTGTTATTTAAAACTTTTAATTACTATAAAAACTGTTTTTTTCACAACTTGGTTCTTAATCATAATAATGTGAATATGTCAATATCTTGACTTCAGTTGCAAAAAAAAACAATTGGTGCTTTTATTGAGTATTGTTTGACATCATATCGTTTTAAATGTCGAAGACGATTGCCAGTATAATATTATAATGATACATAAGCGTAGTATAACGTATAAACTAAGGAGTAGTATGAACAAAGAGCAGTTCTGTCAGAGTGCACTAGATAGTTCTGTAAGTGTGCGGCCATACATGAAGCGGTTGATCGAGAAGATGGCGTGCAAAGCAGAGAGTGTTGAGACCAAGTCACTCAATTAGTGGATTCAAAGTCGTATCATAGCAATCTATATTAATCATTTCGTCAAGGGGCACAGTAGACTTGATTGAAATCTATTTATTCACGTAAGTCGTCGATAGAGTGGTTCATAGATGACGCATCAGTACAGTAGACTTAATTGAAGTCTTTCACAAATTACTATTCTGTTTCGTTTTTGATTTATTTTAAATAAGTCAGTCCATAATACATTCTAACTGCAGTTTAAAGATTGTATTCACACAAAACTTGACCCGAGCCAAGTTGGATTTGCAGCTAGTACAAAGCCCTCTAAGTGCACGCTCTCTAAATGCACACGCTCTCTTACTGCACACGAACTCGCCCTCTAAGTGCACGTTCCCCAGCCCCCACTTCGAATAATCTGCGACCAATCACGTGCGACCGTAAGCGCGCTATTTTCAAACTTTCCATTTCCATCATATTCATAGAGTTTTAGAGATATTGTTTATAGCATCTGATTGAATAAAGATAGCTATAGGAGTTAGAAGAGTGGGGATGAAAAAGATCGTAGGGGAAGTGTGCACTTAAAGGATGGGCTCGGTTCCGAGCTGTGCACTTAGAGGGCTTTTTATATTCTGCTTTGACAACATGCAGATGAAGTGTTCGATACAATCAGTTTATTAGTTACTTACATGAAATATTCATATGTTTGGAAACTTTGTCTCATAATTAAGCTATGAACACCTCGGTTATGACAACACAAATGCGAATTGTCTGCAACTGAAAACTTCATTATTTAATGTCTCACAAACCATAGATTCGCAGATTTACATTCGAGCTTAAAAAAGTGGATTGCAAAAAATCTATACTAATATTATAAAGCTGAAGAGTTTGTTTGTTTGAACGCGCTAATCTCAGGAACTATTGGTTCGAATTAAAAATTATTCTTGTGTTGGATAGTCCATTTATGGAGGAAGGCTATACTAGCTGAAACCCGCGACTTCGTTTACGTTATTTATTATATTAAACGCAGACAAAGTCGCGGCTATCTTAGGAACTACTGGTTTGATTTGAAAAATTATTTTTATGTTGGATAGTCCATTTATCGAGGAAGGCTTTAGGCTATAACTAGCTGATCCCGCGACTTCGTTTGCGTATTATATTAAACGCAGATAAAGTCGCTGGTGTCAGCTATTATTCTATAAGAAAGGTCACTGCAGCATAATACGTCTTAATCCGGGCGAAGCTGAACTGGGCCACTAGTATCAAATAAATTTAAATTCTCTGCTACCGTCCATCAAGTTCGCTTTCCGTCCTGCAGATCTGTTGTAATCATTGTATTTTATGCTCCGCCTTCTGTGGCCGTACACTAACATCAAGGTTACTGGAAACCAAGGTTGGGCGTTAATATTGTTGAAGACGGGACGCGAGAGAGGGCGGGAGAAGTAGGCTTGCGGAGTCTTTCCAAACAGTTGGGATAAACACACTTGAATAACCAAGCCATGGGCATTGGTGACGTAAGCAATCGACTCAACCAATCACAGACGTGACCACGTTTATAGCCTTCTACTATGCTAGTAACCTTGCACTAACATAGTCAATAAGAATCAGTCAGTCAAATGACAGTTGCGTGAAAATTAGTTCTTGTCAAGATTACTAGAATACTAGAAGGTTGGGCAATAAACATGGTGACGGCTGTGATTGGTTGAGTTGATTGCTTACGTCACTGAAGCCCATGGCTTGGATATTCAAGTATGTTTATCCCAAATGTTTAGAAAAAGGTTCAACAATGCTAGCGCCCAAACTTAGTTACCAGTAATCTTGAGTTCTTGAAGCTGTTGGTTGTTTAACTTTGTGTGACAATGTCCTCTGGTGCAACTGTCCATTGTTGTGTAACAATTTTCAAGAAAACACTTGAGGCTGGGTTGTGTTGTATAATTTTAATTAATGTAATTTTTCAACATAGCGCATCCTTACAACATTAATTGTTTTTTGCAGCTTGATTTTGTAAAACAAAATTCTACTATTAGGTTGAAGAAATGTGCATTTATATTTACAAATAACTGACTTTTAGTTTAGTGGATATTTTTAAACTACGTATTTTTGTTTTGTGTTAAAAACGTGCCCTGTGTGTATGTACTTTTATTTTTTGCGTGCTTGTTGTACCACAATTGTATTCTGCCAAGTTACTTTAGCTATTTAATTATAAAAAGAACATGTGAGCCCACCAGGGGCGTAGCTACCGCCTTATCAGCCATATTAATGATACGGGGTCCCCGAGTTAAAGGGGCCCGACATATGTAAGCAAAAGTTCGTTAAACAGTTATCCATAACCTCAAATTCTTACTAATAAAAACACCGTAATAAATGATTAATGAAAATAGAAAAATAATGTAAGTTTTAAGCCTATGACAACTTGAAAAAATGAATCATTTGCGAGATAGGACTTCCCCCGACGGCAAACACCATTTGAAATGATGTCAATGCAGCCAGGGAAAGTCCCGTTATTTGTTTTGAAAATTAGGTGAATGAGCGATTATCAATTTGTTACAGGGCTTTTTCTAGGACTAGCTACGTCTTTGGAGCCCACCCTCATAAGCTCACGGTGGAAATGAAACTTCTTTAGAGCTATGAACTCGTTTTGTAGATTTCATAGGCTATCCAATTTACGTTACCAACATTTCTCTTGTAATTCCTCGCCGCTGAATAATTCGCCTTTTAACGTCACAGTAAATTTCAAGCAGATACATCGCTAAAGAAGTTTCACTTCAAAAATAAAAGAAAGACGTCAAACAGTAATGCCGTTTCGGTCTATATTCGATTGTCTTTAAAAACAGATTATATCAGTTATGATCTCGTTAAAAAAGAAGTTATGGAACATAAGCAATTGTAGATTAGGAATGCATAAAAATTTTAAAACTGCATTATTGAAAGGTCATCGATGCATCGATACACAAAACATCGATGGTCCTTCGATACATAAATATAAATAAATACTAGATAGTAAAAGAGAGTATAAGTAAGGTAAATAATTGAGACTATTTATTACTTTATAAACTTACATAATTTGCCTGCAAGTCTTCAAAAACAAAAACCAACATCAATGTCAAAACATCGATGGTTGTGGACAAAACATTGATGTTTTTTGTGCATCCCTAGCGTTGATTATTTGTGATCACATCTGAACACTTCTTAAGTGCCAATCGAATACGACTTATTAAAATTTCAAATGCCATATTACGATGGAAAAAAATTGATTATAAGACCTGTGGAAAAACAAAATTCACTCTTCTTGTATATTATGTTCAAACTTTGATTGGAATGTAATTGTGATTTTAAACAAAAGTCATAATAGTTAATGATTAATTATTACAATCAAAACGGTCCACAATATGGCATTTTTAGAGTAGTTCTTGATAAATTGCCGACGATTTTATCAGAACAATCCTTGTTTATGAGAATAGCGGAAATCTATGGATTTTTGACATACCTTCTAATTATGTTTTTAACTACTTCTACAGTAATTTCAAAATCGTTTGACAGTTGGACAATCAAACACAATTAAAACAAATTGATTGACTTGGAACTTTTAATATTGTTTTCTACAAATTTTGCTTTGATTCTGTAATTTGTATTATTTTTTATTAGCACTGAGGAGGTAATGTTTTGGTTGCAATATGAAAATCACACAAATAAAAAAATGTTTGCTGACATGTAAAAAAACTGTCGGGCAATTAAGGTGTAGTTATCGTAATTTGGCATCTGATGATCGTTTCTTTTTGTGTATTATTGCGCAAGAACTTTTTAGATTTATTTGTAGGTAGTTCGATTATCAGTACTCGAATTGATAAGAATTACAGCAAATATCTGGACGTTTTTTTTTTTTTCTTTTATTGGTAAATGTTTAATGTCGCTATTATAGCTATGTATTCTGTGTTCTTATCACATCAAGAGCGTAACTACCATATTATTAAATCTCCCGCTGAGACGGTCGATATATATTATATATATATGTGTGACAGACTTAATTGATTTATATGAAATTTGGTCCATAGTCGAGCCAATTTAAGGGTGGCTTTTAGAGGTTGAAAAATGTTTTTGGGCTCAAAAATAACGATAAAGTGCTCAGAATCGATTTAAAATTGAAATTGAACTCTCTAGTAAAGATTACAGTGTGCCTCTAAAACTTTAATAAAATTGGTCCAGCAGAACCAGACTTACAAATTTTACGAAAACTAGTTGCGGATGAAATTTACTTACTGAGGGGTGTATTTAATTTGGTGCATATGTGGAATTGATAAAATTAAGAAAACAATATTATATAGATTGTATCAAGGGGTTTAAATTTTTTGTTTTGCCCAAAAACTTAATTCACATAATAAATCAACTAGGCCTGTATTGGCAAATAAACTATCTATATTGTCGGCAGGGTTTGGCACTGCGACCTGAGTTTTTTTTCCAGTGTATAAATATAACATGGTTTAAATTATCATATAGATGAATTACAGTAGAATCCGTTTATTATGACTCCGCCTATATTGACCAACCGCCTATTATGACGTAATTACACAACGAGGTTTGCTTTTCATATAAAATTCTTTGTAACAAAGTCGGATATAATGACTTCGCTTACAGTGACATGTCGCTTATTATGACCCATTTTTAATAAATTTTGTCCGTCTATAGTGACCGACATGATTCTTTACACCTTCGGCAATGTTCGTTGATTCCCGACGACGTTCGGCACGTGGCTTGTTTTTGTTTTGAATCTCAGTGAGTAATTGATAGTTGAACGTCACGCATTGTTTTTAGTGATATCCTATGTAAAAAATGTCATCTCAACGTCGTAAAGCATTTACGATTGAGGAGAAAGGTGAATAATATGCAGATTAGAAAATGGAGAATCAAGCTCATCTCTCGCAGAGGAATTGGGCGTGGGTCATTCGACAATCTCAATGATTTTCAAAAACAAGAACCGGATTAAGCGATCGTTCAATTCAAATGTTTTGAAACCGAAGAGGCTTCGAAAATCGCGCAAGAAAATGTTGATCAAGCGTTAATTCAGTAGTTTAAAATCACGCGAAACAAAGGAATACCCGTCAGCGGCCCTATGCTACCTAAAAAAAGAAAGTTTTTTTTTCACAAAAATGCTTTGTATGACGTCCGCTTAGTATGACGTGTTTGTCAATTCCCTTCGATGTCATTATAAACGGATTCCACTGTATTTAAAAGTACGCATAGTCGGACTCATGTATTTTCAACACTACTCAGCCAACGTTTAACTCTAAATTAACAAAGATTTTTTCTGATTGGTCTACGACTGCCATGAAGTGAGGATGAAGAAGTTGAAAATACAGGACTCTTTTAGTCCGTACAGGTCTGTCAGTGTGCGGCTGTCAAAAAAAATCGCGGGAAGATTTGTGGTTACGCCACTGAATTTAATTTAATGTTGTCGGGTGAAATTGTTTATCACATTTCAGTGATAATGGTGATATTGTATCCCAGTCGTATATTAGTTATTAATTCTATGTTTAATTTTAATTTATTCGTATTTTTTATTGTCTAGAAAAGGCAAAATTGGTGTGCCAAATGGTATTTTTTTTTTAAATTATAAATCGATGTGACAAAATATTTAAATAAGCAGACAAATCAATTATGGTTTTCGTAAGTAAATACAATATTAAAATTGTAAATCAAATTATTTTATATACAAATACGAGCATAAGTCAATTGCTTGAAGAATTTCTGTGTGTGGAGAATATACAATTTTAAATGTTTTTGGTACGATAGAAAATCTTAAATGTCCTAATGGAGTAAACTGATTTGATTTATCATTAGTTTATTATTAACTGAATCATATTTTTTTAATACTGTAAATAGTAGCGATTCTCAACCGCCGTGTCGTGAAAATCGCGAAAAACATTGCAAATTTTTGATATAAATAGTATTTTAATGACACATACAGTGGAACTTCGTTAATTCAAAGTCCGATAATTCGAATTTCTTGGCTGGTCCCTTGAACTCCCCGTATAACACAAAATAATATTTTCTCTGATAACTCGAACTTTTTACTTGAGTTCAATAAAATCATATATAAAACAAAGGCTATTTTTTCTAGAAAAGTTTGGAATTGTTTCTTTCTGTTATAATGTCGTCACAAACGCGACGAGTAATTATTATTTTTTCGACTACTGTCCCGTAAGAATTGTTGACTGGAATTAACTGCGAGTGTTTTAGAAATCTAAAATGTCCGACTATACAAGATGTCTTATAAATTAACGATAGGCAAGAAGGTGGAGATTATTCGCGAAATGGAAAAAGAGAGAAAAATCAGAAAGAGGAAAGGAGTTATAAAAATAAGATTTTAAGTGAGAATAATAATTTAAAAAGGAAAGGCACTCAAGATCCTGTCTTGCCGGAATTCAATCAGTGGTTTAAACAAGCTCGTGATTTGAGAATTTGTACCAGTGGTGCCACTATCAGAATTAAAGCTGAGTAGTTTGCCAAAAGTCTTAAGAAAGCTCAATTCAAGACCAGCGCAAACCTGATAATTTTAAAGAGAGAAACAATATCAACTTAAAAAACCCGGGTCGCAGTGCCAAAACCCTGCCGACAATATAGTGTATTTGCTTGTGTAGGGCCGTGTGGTTTTATACTTTTATTATGTGAAATTAAGTTTGTTTTTGGGCAAAATAAAAAATTTAACCCCTTAATACACCCCCTAAAATAACATTTTTTTCTTAATTGTAATATTATTATCAATCTAACGTCTACACCGATTTAAATACACCCTTCAATAAATAAGTCACTATCTGCAAACTAGTGTTTTCATAAAATTTGTAAATCCGGTCCTGTCGGGCCGATTTTATTAAAATTGTGGGGACACTTTTTAATCACTACCAGAGGGTTAAATTTCAATTTTGAAACGATTCGGAGAATTTTTTCGGTATTTTGGAGCCCAAAAACAGTTTTCAACCCCTAAAAACTACCCTTAAAATAGCCCGATAAGGCCCATTTTAAATAGGCTTCTTGCGGTGATGGGTTTCAACACGTGGCCCAAATTTCGTTGAAATCAATGAACTCTGTCGAAAGTTATCGCGCGTACACATATATATATATATAAATATATATATATATATATATATATATATATATATATATATATATATATACATATATATATAAACATTTTTAAAAATGGTGCCAACGTGTTTAGGAGGTTATGAAACGTCGAGAAATTTTGGTCCGACCCCTAGGTCCCGCCATCCGACCGACGCCAATAGTGTATGTTGCCTTATGGCAAATACACTAAAAATTCGAAGTTTTGGGTCTATCCCTCTGAATTCGAATTAACGAAGTTCCACTGTACATCTCTTAAATTAAGTGATGTGTGTGTCATCAGTGAAAAAAATTCGTTAAGCGTGTCGCTGAGGAAAAAAAGGTTGAGAATCACTGCAGTGCAATGTACCTATATCTCGATGGATCAGTAATTTCTGTTCAATTTAATCAATACACAATTTTCGTACATAATTGTAATAAAAAGAAAACGAACTTGCTAGATGATTTTTATTCATGAACCGATTTAGACCAATTTATGGGGTACCTTCAACTATGACATAGTGCTAGTTCAGCGCTAAAGCGGTTGAACTACCCAGTTTTTCACTGAGTTGCAAAGCAGATAAGTCAAATGCCTGAAGAAAATCAGATACTTAACTAAAAAATATTCTGATTAATGGAATACATTTAAATACTTGAGACTAATTTAGTTTTGTTTTTCTGTTCGTAAAAATATATTTATTTTTTTTTTTGTAATTCACATCTCAGTGAACTGATTGCGCGTTTAGATTTTCGATAACTTTATACAACGTTCTGTACAGTGCGATCTGTCTTAAAAGATATTTTAATAAACTCATTAAATTTTTCACTGTGTAAAAACCACTCCGTCCATAATAACGGCACTGTCTGGAACGTATATAATTAAAATAGATAAAAGTATAAGAGAAACAGAATCACGTTAAAAAGAAATATGCTAACACATTGGTGATCTATTTGTTGTTTAGTTCATTGAGTGTGTTTCTGAAATCGCAGAAATGCGTTTATATTAAATATTTAACAAAGCTTCAAATGCTAACGATTTTTAATTCAAAATTGTCTATGTGCATAGCGATTTTCATTTATTATTTGCTAAGAGCTAGTAAATACTAGAGATGTTATGTTTTTTTAAATGTTTTACACTCGGAAACATGTATTTTCAACACATTCATTTTTTTTCAACTAATTTACTCGCGTATTTTCAAGTTTTTAGTCCCTACTTCTCACGTACTGTCTCCTCTTGCACTGCCCTGCCAACGGAAAAATGCGTTTAACAATGTTTAACCTCAATTTAATAAAGATTATTTTTGATTGGTCTGTGACTGCCATGAAGTAAGGTTGAAAGAGAAGTTGAAAATACAGAAGTCGATTAGTCCCGACGGTTTGAAAATACATGAATTCCACTGTTTATTGAAATCTGATTGGGAATTTTCGTCTCATTTTGGTATGATTATTAGATTGATCGTGTTCGTTGGCATTTTGTTGCGTCCATTTTTATTTATTGCGCATGCGCAAAAAAAAACGAAAAATGTTTATTTATGTGCAAACTCGTAGACAGCTTGACAGATAACCAAGAAATAAATAATATTAATAGTAAATAATAAATTAATTTGAACAGTAATTGCAAGTAATTTCATTTTGTTTAATATTAATAGTATTTATTTTTTTGGTTATCTGTCAAGTTGTTTACGAGTTTGCACATCAATAAATACAATTTCCCGTTTTTTTTTTGCGCATGCGTAATACATAAAAATGAACACGGCTATTATCACGTTCATTCAAGTAAAACAAAATACGACCTACCTAATAAAACAATAGTAATATAAAGAAGTACGCGCAGATGGCGGGATTCACGAAGGCAATACTTGACGGTATCGATGCTTAGTATTTAATATAATTATTTCGGATACGGGATTAACAGTGAAAAAGTATCGAATCATCCATAGTTTTGGATACGGGCTCCATAACATCTCTGTTATATACTGCCAACCAATTTAGTTTCTGATGACCAGTTACGTTTAACTCATTAATTACACTGATATTATATGAATCGTTAATTTTGTCATACAGTTGAAAAGTTTCATGATTTGACAAAAAGTAGTCATTGTATAGTTAACCTATAAAAATTAGTTTGCACAAGAAATACATTTTTATTTGTAGGTACCGTCATTGAGCACAAGATGAAAAAAATAACTATTACATTATTTTTAACATCACATGACTGAAGGCAGCTATGCATCTATTATGTATCATCGGTGGCGCCGCTCTGATGGTAAAATATATATTCTTATTAAAGACTTTTACTTCTGGACACGCTTTCGCCATATATCGTTGTAGTAGTTGGTTGGGTATGTTCTTATATGGGGTCTTTAAATAAAATTACATTGGAAATTGTTGCGTCCATATTTTTTTAAACATACACAAATAAGTTAGCAGGAAAGTGGACAAATTGATGTTAATCAATAAACCAATTATTAATTATAAAAAAAAATATGCTGTGTTTGTAAACATTTGTATATTTGGTTGCGTACTTAATTTTAACATGTGCTGTACTTCATAGATGCCTGATGAAGGTCAAATATATGACCGAAACGTCGCTAAATTAATAATTGGTTTATTGATTAACATCAATTTGTCAACTTTCCTGCTAACTTAATTGTGTATATTAATTAATTACGTTTACCGAATGGTACATTATTGTGTAAGTAGCATACATTATCCTATCTTATTAGAAGAACGTGATTGAGCTTTGATTAGCTCAAAAATATACCCAAAAACTATTTTTTGTGAAATTTCAACCAATTTGTTAGGTTGTAAAACTAATCTAGGAACTAAGAGCGGCAAAAATTTAACAGCCTATACTTGGAAAGTGTGTAAATTCGCCATTGTTCATAGACCTATTATTGGTCTATATTTTTCTTTTGGGGGGTGAACACTTTTTACACCGCTAGGGTACGTCCAGGATTCTTTTATTTATAACGACGGAAGAATTCACTTCTACCAGTTTTATCCACAATGCAGCGCTTTTGTCCCCTTTGATACGCAATAGCTGCACTTACTATTTGAGCTGATGCCAATGTATTATGTTAATGGTAGCCGCTGATTAATTTCAATCGTAGATTAAGAATCAGTATAAACCATTATGATCAAAGATTATTATGTGTTAAATATATGGATTTTTACATTATAAGTAAAATATAGGACATGTTTTTATCAAATATGTTATGACTTGCATAAATAGATAAGCTTACTGTACTGTCGCTTGTCATAAGTACGTAATTCCATGGTTAGTAATTACTAATTACTATGCAAATAAAAATATTTTTTATTACGTAAATAATACAACTCTTTAAGTTATAAGTCAGAAAACATTTCTGTAACTTGAAATAAAATTCATACTGAATACAGTCAAAGCCCTCTAAGTGCACAGCTCGGAACCGAGGCCCATCCTTTAAGTGCACACTTCCCCTACGATCTTTTTCATCCCCACTCTTCTAACTCCTATAGCTATCTTTATTCAATCAGATGCTCTCTCTCTCTGCGCGAAACATTGCGCAGAATTTAAAAATGAGTTCAAACTCAAACTGTGTTTACAATCATATGACATGTGTTGACATAAGCGCGCTTACGGTCGCACGTGATTGGTCGCAGATTATTCGAAGTGGGGGCTGGGGAACGTGCATTTAGAGGGCGAATTCGTGTGCAGTAAGAGAGCGTGTGCATTTAGAGAGCGTGCACTTAGAGGGTTTTGACTGTATTTAAAAAGAAATTTAATCATTTTAAGGGATGTATTAATGTCCAGAAACAAATTTTAGTTCACATAATACATCTAAATACCACAATGTACAAATACACTATTTTGTTGGCAGAGTTTGGCACTGCGACCGGTGCTTGTTTTTAACGTAAATTTTGTAAATTGAAACCTTATATTTTTCCCTTTAACTTTGGCTCATGAAGTTCTGACTGTAATGTATTTTGAAATATAAGAAAAAATTAAATTTAAATAAATAAAAATATGCCCTACAAATACTTAAGTAATATTTCAGCAATAGTAGAATAATATGTTAAAAATAAAACGTATATTGTGTGCTCCAGTGAATTGTTCAATGCTATAGGAATTATATGTAAATTGTGTATATTGGTTGTATGAAAGAGCAGTGTTTTTTGTATTTTTTATAAGGTTATATAATAGCGATAATGGATGTTCCTCAGAATTACCATTCATATAATATTATACCATTTTTGAAGTTATACTTCTTTTGATTTAAGGGGCCGTTCACGGTTCAAATATTACGTAACGAAATTTTCGAAGATTTTTGACCCCCCTCCCCTCGTGTGACGCACCGTAACGTTTTGCTTGACCCCCCCCCTCCCCCGTCCCCCAAACGTTACGTAACACCCAAATGATCTTTTTTACTTAATAATTTTTTCTCAGTGTAACATGCTTGATTTTCTGTCAATAAAGTGATTGTTTTTTTTTTACAGAAATATGTTACACTAGCCGCTCCCCGCGGCTCCGCCCGCGATATTAATTACTCACTCACTCACTCCATTCTTTCGCTCGAATTTATAATTAATAATGTTTCAGTACTCACTCACTTCGTTCGCTCGACTTTATAATTATTTGTTTCATTGCTCACTCGCTCACTCCGTTCGTGCGCTCGAATTTATAATTAATTGTTTCATTACTCACTCACTTCATTCTTTCGCTTCGAATTTATAATTAATAATGTTTCAGTACTCACTCACTTCGTTCGTTCGCTCGACTTTATAATTATTTGTTTCATTGCTCACTCGCTCACTCCGTTCGTGCGCTCGAATTTATAATTAGTTGTTTCATTACTCACTCACTCCGTTCATTCGCTCGAATTTATAATTATTTGTTTCATTACTCACTCCGTTCGTTCGCTCGAATTTAGAATGAATAGCCGCTTCCCGCGACTCCGCCCGTGATTGTAATGAAACACGGCAGCAATAACAGTAGTGAAAACTTCAGCAGGACCAACAGCTAAACGTAAATTATTTGTATAAAAAAATAATTAAATTAAAAATAAAATTAATTTCAAAAATTATTTCAAAAACAATAGTTTTTTGTTGCACTAAAAAGTAGATAATCAGAATCATTTTAAACATTAATTAAAAAATGTATAAATTGTTATTTGACACTTGATATCAGAATGTATCATAGTTTGTTGTTGGTAACCAACGCACCAACAACTCGTCCATGGCCTGTTATATCATAGAATAGAGCAGGCCATGGACGAGTTTTCTGATAATCCCGCAGGAACCTAACGCTTTTCCGGGATAAAAAGTATCTTATTATTTAATCCAAGTAATAAACTATCTGTGTGCCAAATTTCATTCAAATCAGTTCAGCCGTTTTTGTGTGATAAGGTAACAAATATCCCGACTCACATTTGCATTGATATATGTATAGATAGATAACACTTTGCTTGACCCCTCCCCCTCTCCCCTTGTTACGCACTGTAACGTTAACTTTACACATTTTACAAAAAATTGGTGAAAATCAGCTACTTTATTTAAAGTACGCGCAAAAAATGTAGTATGTATCGTATTTGTAATGTTGACTAACTGTTTAACATAATGTCACTTTTCTCGTCAAAATATCTTCATTTACGAACAAAATACATAGACTGCTATTTCGTTAGTGTACATTAATCGCCTTATTTAGAGAAAAAATCTATCTTTCATTTCGAATCGTAAATGATTTATAGTTTAAACAACCGTCCTACTGGAACCCATTCAGATTAGTAAACAACCATAGTCAAACAATGAGATGTAATTCGTATAGATTTTGGTCAATTGGACACACGGTATATCAATAGTGAGATATCGTTAATATTTTCATGTGTCAAAATATCAAAGATTGAAGCATTTGTTTCAAATGTTTTAAAATTTATATTGTAAATTATTATATTACCTACATGACACCGTCTAATAATATTTACCTACTAACATATTAAACGTTTGGCTCAGTTTGTTAATAAAAAAGCGCTTTGATAAGGAAATTAGTTCACTAGTCATAGGAACATAATATATTTAATATTACTGATCAGTTTTACAATATTGTACTTAATAAATTTTATTATTAATAATAAAGTCATAACTGTTCATTTATGTACTTCGATTGTTTTATTGTTTTGAAGACGATGCTGGGGTTTGAAATTATTTTCTGATTTGTAGGTTATTCAAATGGCGTGATACCACACAACTGCTAAATAGTGGTTAAAATGTGATTCGTTTGAGTTTACCTTGAGATCGTTTGAACGTCGTTAATATGGTACACTTTCCGTGAAGTTCACTTTTTTATCAACAGATGTCGTAGCGGCATGTCAGCTCTTAGCATAGACATAGGAATATAGACAGAGCATGTACAAAGGTTTTATACAAGGGGAGTAAAGCCGATTAAGGGGCACTTGTCATTGACCAGCGCACTGCGCATGTCTAGTGGCATGAAATTTATGTTGGTAGTATGGTATGAAAAGAAAGTTTCTTTTGTATACAGGACAGTGCACCGGCCAATCAAAAATCGACATCATTCTTACTTTGTACACGTCTCTTAATGGATTCCTCTCGCAGCTGTCTACTCAATCAATATAATTACTAGATCCATGGCTCTTAACCATTACCACTCAACCTAAGTTTTACTACACTTTGATAAAAAAATCAATCGTAAAATTTATGAGCAGAATAATTATATTCGCATTATCATAATATATAAAATACATTCAATAAAATTATAATACTGAACATTAACACTGTTAAAATATCTATACAAATATAATATATACATATTATGTACAATAGTTAAATCGCTATTCATGCACAGCATGAGAACAATTGACAATCACAAATGTTTCGTATATAATATTCACTTATAAACAGACATCTGCGCGATTTAAATATCGCTGAACGAAACGCATTGCACCACACAAAAAAATGCAAGATTTGGTAAAATTGGTGATTGTATTTTGTTCGCTCTACAACCAGCGCACGCATGCTATTTTCTGTATTGAAAATGCACGAGTTAACAACTGCAACGGCTATTTGATGATTCACGTTTGAACGCACGATTTGGCAACAGCATGCGCAGGATGCGTTTGTATCTCATTCGCAGTGTGTTCGAGAATCGCGCATGCAAGACATGTCAGTTGTAGGGATGGAAAAAGCGCGCGCTAAATCGATTTTTGACTTTGGAATCGACTTCAAATTCTTTGACTCTTGAAGTCGATTAATCATCTCTGATAGTCGACTTTTTAGAAATTTAATAATTCGTGTATACAAACTTAGATATTTTAATACAAACGTTAGATGCAAATGGAGGCTTGCGCAGGTATAGTCGGTTGAAAAACTACGAACTCGCGCTATATTATTTTTAATTTTTCTTTAATCTAAAGGTCTAATTCCTTGCACTAAAGTCATCCATCCTGGTCGTACTTTAGTGTGGGACTTTGGGGGTTCTCAGCAGACAAATTATCATCTGAATCACCGTATTAGGCATCTTGAACAATCAAAGAAACAACAATGGCGTACTGGACTGTACTTTATAGCGGGAAAGCGACAATTGACAAGACAACGAACGTTAACCAATCGCCGACGAGTACACATACTGTGCTGGTAACTGGGAGGTGGTAGGACTCTTCCTTTCCCACAAAACAATCAAAATATGCATTTGCGACGCTGTTTGTGACTAACTTCAGAACCTTTTAGAACCGCGGCGAGTATTATACTAAGTAATGTATAAAAAAAGTCGAAAAGTCATCGAGTGAGAATCGATTCTAATCGATTCGAGACAGGCTCAACTCAACCCTAAAAAGTCGATTATTTTTATCAAAAGATCGATTCTTGACTAAAGTCAGAGTCGACTTTCCTATCCCTAGTCAGTTGTGTATTTCACCAAATAGTGTGCGGCCTTATGTTGATGGTATGTATTTATGTCGCAAGGAAATGATAAAAATGGAGATTTGGTCAATGCACGGCAGATGATCTTCCGTAAATTGATCAACTACCTTAGGGATTTGATCAAATCTCCGTTTTTATCAATACCATGCGAGATATATATGTCTCGTGCTAAGGTTACTCTTATGACCCGCTGTATAATCATTTCCCCTTAAACGTCACGGAAAATTCCAACCAGATACGTCACTAAAGCAGTATCATTTCGAAAGTAGCATTAGTGCGCTGATCCTTAATTAAGTTTAGTACTGTTATCAAATAGCACAAATATCTCCATTCAAAAATTTTTCGTAACATGTATAAAATTTTATAAAAATCAAACAATTAAGTTGGTACCATTCCGACGGAACAGGCGATTTAAATCTAATTAGCCAGTTTCTGCATAGAACTAATATACAGACGACTATTTTTGATAAATTTCACTTGCCACAGTCGGACTCATGTATTTTCAACAACATCTATATTCAACTGATTTTATCCACGTTTTTAGTCCCTACTCTCACGCAGTGTCTCATCTTGCTCTGCTCAGCCAATAGAAAAATACGTTTTGATAACGTTTAACCTCAAATTATTAAAGGTTTTTTCTGATTGGTTTATGACTGCCATGGAGTGAGGGTGAAGAAGTTGATAATACAGGAGTCGATTAGTCCTGACAGGCTGAAAACAAATGAGTTCTACTGTAAATAACACTGAACACCACTTTTGTCGGACCCTGTACAAACATTCTTATTAAAAACTATTTAGGACTACTATTTTTTAAAAGCATATTCAATTTAGGTGGAGATAACACTTGTTTTAAAAATAAACTTCTTTTTTCTTGCAAGTTTACAATATCGGGACTATCGCTGGCCAAGTCCTGCTTATCTGATTCAGATACAGAACTGACTGAATCAACTGATGTAGTTTGCTCCGTTAGATTATTCCACTGGTTCATTTTTGTTATCACAGGTGTTAAATTTTCTTTATTTATAAGTTTAATTTCTTTTGTTTCAATTATAATATCGTCTTTTTTGGTCGGTTCTAAATTCTGTTTTGATTTCGGTTCAAATCTTTCTCGTAATAATGAAAATTTCCGTCTTGGTCTGTTTGCCAATTTTTTATTACGATTCAACGCGTTACCTTTTGAATTTTCATTCGAGACAGGAGACGTCTTTGAATCTTTTGTGTTTTCAACATCGTTGTGCTTTAATTTTGAAAGAAATATAACTTCTTCAAATGACATAGGAGACACTTGAATGTGTTTTACGGTCGATTCACCATCGACAAGACATTCCATAGAATTGCTAGTATTATCAAATAGTACTTTAGAAACGCTTTTCCCAGCAATCGATTCGGTACTTTCGGCGCTGTTTAAAAGAGATTCCGTTGAGTTACTACAAGTTTTGAAAAAGGCTTTAGATTTAGGAGATATCTGATATTTCCCTTTAGCCGGATCGTTTTTAAAAAGTGATTCTGTTGATTTACTACTATTTTTTATAACATTGTTCGACTTAGGAGACAGTTTATGTTTTTCAATGTTAAAATCAACATCGGTCTGTTTTAAAAGAGATTCCATCGAGCTACTTCCAGTTTTCAATTCGACAGATTTCAGTTTGACTTTATTGAATACCTCAGCTTTCGGAGACTCAATTACAATATTACTCAGAGGGCATTCTGATGCAAAATTCGATATAATTCTAGCTACATTCGGTTTCTCATCAGACAATCTAAGATTTCTTTTTCCAGGCGTCTTGGGTGACTCTAAAATTACATTACTAAGCGGACACTCTGATGCGTGCGTTTTTATTGTATAACATTTTTCATTAGAATCGACATTTGATAACTTTTGCACTTCATTACTCAGAATTATCTGCGGCGTTTTATCAGTGTCTAATCTATCCCAAATGTTTTCTGGACAAAAGTAAGTATTTCTAGAACATTCGCTTGTAGAGTCTCTTCGTATTTCGTCGATTGTAGCCACAAGAGAACTCACCGAAGCCGACCCAAATCTCCGCAACGGACAAATGTCACTCGTCGCTATCGACGAAGAAGACTCTTCTAATTCTTCTACGATCGGTTCGAGCGGCATACAAAGTGGAAACATTGCACCGTTTTGATCGACCACGTACGGTTTAGCTATAAATACATTTGATTCTTCTGAATCGTCTGAAGCATCAGACGATCGTTTATAACCACAATTCTCTAAATCATAGATCAAAGTGTCAAGATAGTTGTCTTGTCTCGTCTCAGATTTGCGCATCGGTACAGGAGGAAGAGGCGAACTGTGAGAACTGAGTTCGGAACTGCCCGAGGTGATCGTGCTGGCCAACGTATCGCGACGCCTGTCTCTCACGGTGCTATCGTCGTGCAGAAAGTTTTCGATATCACAATATCCGCGCCACGAGCGCAGTCCCCACGGTTCGCGTGCAATATTTACAGCGCAAATGTTCTCATAATCATGCGTCGACAGAATTTCGCTCGGTGTACCAATCCCGCTAGGTTTGCTAATCGTGCTCTCGGCCGGTTTACCTGCAATGCTCTCCATTTCGTCTAGATCGTTCAAACACTCGCTGTCACAGTTGTTCGTTTCGTTTTCTAGCTGCTCATTTTGTTCAATGTTAGAATGATCAAGAATGTCACGTCCGTCATTTTCAGACATTTGATTCAGCTCAATTTCTAACTGCGCAGACGAACAAATGCCTCTACGTTTTTGCAACGACAAGTTCGAATTACGTAACGAATGTTCATCATTTTCTTCTTGATTATCGTCGGATGACAATTCACTTAGTTTTATTCCTAATTCTGTAGGCGAACATATACCTCTGCGTTTTTGTTTTAACTCTTCTGATTTCTTACTGCTGTCAAACAAATCGTCTTTGTCGCTTTTAAAACTATTATTTACGATACCATCCGAAACGTCCATTTTATTAACGGGTGTGTTCTGAACTGTACAAAATTCAACTCCATCGTTGCTACTGTCCAAATCGGGAACTGTGACGGGCGCAGAAGCAAACATCGGTGAACCAGATCTTGCGATCCAATTTTCTAAAAGTAATTTTTTATCTGTGCAAATATCATCCGAATGTGGCGAATTTTCTACTGAGCTAGTTTCAGGTTGCGACGAGTGTTCGATGCTCCACGGACGCTTCAGTGATCGTAACGTGTTGCTGTGAGAACTTGGCTCCTGGAATGATTGTACGACGTTTGTTGTAGACGAATATTCTAATTTGTCTTTCTTAAAACAGAATGGCATTCTTCCTGCTGGATGAAACAGCGTGTAGTAAAGAATCATGCTGGTTAGACCTATTTAAATAAATAAAACTCGATTATAAAAATAAACTGCCTATAATACGCAAAATTCTCTTAATAGGAATTTGTGATCAGTTTTCCCTTGAAGTGCTCATTTATTGTGGAGTATTTTTAAAATTACAGACTGCAAATGTTCAACGTTTACCATTCTAATATCACAAATGCGGAACAAGTAGTAATTTAGGTCAAAATTCACTTCTTTCAAATAAATTAATGAGATGCAAAATATGTGGTGAATTACGCTCGCATTATTGAAAAGAAACTGTTTGCCGATCTTTGAATGTGGAAAGGTTGTAGATTATAGACGCTCAACAGCTGAGGTTATCAGCGTCTTTGAATATATAATTCAAATTAGCTTTAACCATGCAAATATGTAAAAATTGTAATCCTTGTCTGTTTTTTTCCCAGGATTTTTATAAAATTTATCTGTCTGTATTATCATTACTCGAAAAACTATTGAAACTTAGTACTATATGAACTAGCACAGAAAGTATTGGGATTTGACAAAAAATGATACGACATCTGGTGACAGAAATTTAAACCATAAACACATTACATTTTACATGCCGTTAGTATTACTATATTATGTATGAAAAATGGCGGATTCGACATTACATTTAGCCTAAGCTCCGCCCATATGTCAAATCCCAATAGAAAAAGGTAATTTTTACTTTGCTTTACTTGAGCTAAGCTAGGGTTCCCGCTAAGTCGACACACTGAGAGCAATTTTGTGGCGAAAACTATGACAGAAAAAAGGTGACATACCAATGACAGTGCCTCCAATAATAAATCCAGATGCTGCGAGAACAATTTCTAGCCTCTGTATTTTATTTAAACTTATCACAACGGCCAGACAAACAAAGTTCTGTGTCACGATAACTGTATAAAACGCTGTTATCCGTTTACGCGATCGACCTTCTTGCAAGTTAAAGAAGCAAAAACAATAAATGACTCCAACGACACAATTATACACGCGTTCTTCGCACACAGTGGCGCAGAAGTCGGTGTCTTGCGCAATAATCCATGCCGTCATCGCGATCCAGTGCAGAGCGGCGGTCGGACAGAGCCACGCCATGCCGAATGCAAGTGCAAATAATACCAGGGCCGATATACGCGCTGCCAACATGCCACTACGCCACATCGCTTGCAACACCAGACCCGGCCATCGTACTCGTTGTTTGTCCGGCGTAGAACGACGCATTGAACGCGTGTAAGCCGTTATCGCCCAGGCCAATGAACACAGCGAAGCAGCCGCTGACAATCCTGAAATTATTCCCTACTATGGATTTCGTTCACAAAAAGTATAACTTTCGTTTACTAAATAATACAGTCAGACTCTTGTGTTTTCATCACCATTTGATCAATAAGTACCCGTGTTTGACGACAGATTCCATCAGCCGGAAAGGTTATGGCAACGATTTTTTGGGATTCTAAAGGAATCATCCACACCGACTTTCTGCAGAAAGGAAAAACAATCACCGGGCAGTACTACAGTGAGTTGTTGGAGAGATTCAATGAGAAATTGAAGGAAACACGGCCCCATATGGCGAAGAAAAAAGTGCTCTTTCATCATGACAACGCATCAGCACATTCGTCTTTGATTGTCGCGGCCAAATTGCACGAACTGCATTTCCTTCCGCATCCACCTTACTCGCCCGACCTGGCACCCAGCGACTTTTTCCTGTTATCTAACCTGAAGACAAGGATCGGAGGAAAAAAATTCGGCTCAAATAAAGAGTTAATCTCTGAGACAGAAGTATATTTTGCAGGGTTTGAAGAATCAATGGGTTAAACAAATGGCAAGAACGTTGGAAAAACTGTGTAGACCTGAAAGGAGACTACGTTGAGAAATAAAAAAAAAATTGTCGAAAAATATTGCGTTATTATTTCAAACACGAGTACTTATTGATCAATCCTCGCATTTTACTCACGTATTTTCAAGTTTGTAATCCCTATTTCTAATGCAACGTGTTCAGCTCATGGAAAAATACGTTTGAAAGCGTTTAATCTCAAATTAATAAAACATTTTTCTGATTGGTCTATGGTTGCCATGAAGTGAGAATGAAAAAGAAATTGAAAATACATGAGTCGATTAGTCCTGACAGTCAGAGAAATCCAACTAATCTATTTGGTATTCTGCCGAATAGTTGTTGAATGTTCGTTGAGGTCTAAAAATGTATTACCTGTCCATGGCTGCCAGCCTTCGAGGGTTATCATAATGTAAAGTTGTAAAACTAACTGAGGAGCCGATTCCATAAAACTGTCGAACAAGTGGAGCATACATAGATCGCTCTGTCGCTGATACAGTTTTTGAAAGTCAGCCATTTTGCCACTAGCGCGCGCATCCAAACCAGTACGAAGAACGTTAACATATCTGTATGAAAAATATACAACTGATGAATGCTATTCCTTCTAAACTTACTAAAAAGAAATATTTATTTTTATCTTAATTCTCACAGTCAGATGAAATTAGAGTTAGGGCATATATACAATTTCAGAGCATTCTTGTGTAGCATAAAAATTATTAAATGGGTTAAGAGAGACCATACGTTATTTTGCATAGCACACAGAACGCAACAGACAAAGACAACTGAAACACGTGCACGATTTATTACGTTAAATCAAATTTACACAGCGTTTATTATGTTTTTAAATGTATAAAAACTATTTGAACGCATTATGTTATACGAAATTGATGCAGAAATGTCTCCTCTTTTGTTTGAGACAGGTTTCAAACTGATTTGATTTAAATTAAGCAAACATCGTATTTTTTTATTTGGTCCCTTCTGGGACAAAAATTCAAAAATCGGGCGACGTTAGGATCAAATAGATCCCGAAACGAATGAAACAACAACAAAAAACGTTTTCTTTATAAATCGTGTAAGGTCTTTTGGGCTGTGCGCGTGACACAAAAAAGTGTGACGTACAGATTCACAGACAAGCGAGTGTATATAAGCGCTTTGTCTTATGTTCTATATATTCTATAATTCTATATAAAAGTATAAGCTTTTGGACTCCTGAGGATGGACTTATTGTCCCAAACGATCGTCGAGAAATAAAGAATTATTTGTAGAATTACAAGTGTTTTTTTAATTGCTTGTTACTATCTATAAATATACAAAAATCGATGCGTGTATGTATGTTCCCTATGGACTCCAAAACGGTTGGACCGATTTTGATGAAATTTTCAGGTAATCTCCAGATTAACCCAGTGGGTAACCCTGTGAAGTTTGGTAGCGATTGGATTTTTTGTTTTTGTTTTTTGGCAATTTTGATTTTTCTTCGATTTTTGAACATTCACAATTAAAAGCAATTGAATTCAATACACGTTGAGAATTTTATGATAATGATTCTCATCTTGGCCTTAGATAATTAGTGCTATCCGTGCGAAACCGGACCGGGCCGCTAGTTTGAAATAGATACACATTTCGACTAAATAAAATATTTTAAATCACAATAATATGATAAAAATCACGTGGTAAGCAAGTTTTAAATGTGTGCGTTAAGGAGAAACCTCACTGTAAGAAGTATTCACAAAAAAATGGTGTAACAAAAGACTACACTACAGAACATTTATAATTTTTCAATTAACAAACCTGTAGACAATTCCGAGTAAGCAAACATGCGTGATATAGTGGGTTCTCGTCAGTTCTTCATCTACTTGATGCCAGCGAAATGAAAAAAACTGTGCAATGCATGCTGGCAAAAACATGAGCAACAATGTGCTGACCGCCCAGTAAACATAACCATGTCTCATGTATTCGATTGCCAGGATGATATCTGTAAATTATAATAATAATAATAATGCGTTTAACGTCCGTTTCTCGACTTTATGTCATAACAGACGCCATTCGCACCATTACTATTTTTTCATCTACCACTTCCCGTTATTTTCTACATTTTTTACAACTTCAACTTATGTAATAGCAATGGGCGAATGAAGGAATTATAGGAAATTAGGATAAGGTAGGTAATTTTTGAACTAGGAGTTTGATAGGTAATCGGCCATGGCCTCAAATAAGGAGTAAACTAGTGGTGACAGCACTAGACTCGCATTCGGGAGGTACCGGGATCGAATCCCGGCGGGGGCAGATGTGGCTGGGACTTTTTCCTACTGCCTCTCGCCGAGAAACGGTAATTCCTGTACCAGCCATCTTGATTGAGGTTTTCCATGGTTTCCCGCAATTAATTCTAGATATCTGTAAATTATGATGTTAATAATTTGCTATGGCTCATGTCAGAAACGACTACAAAAAATATCAGTCGTTACGTATATAGTAGTGTTGATCCAATAGAACGTCACAGTGAAGGAAAGTTTGGTTGAGGATCAAGAAATAAGCTTTACTAATGTTACGCTAGTGGCCAACGATTCGAAAAATGTATTTTCATCTTCAGGGCCTTAAGCTTAAAGATGAAAATAAATTTTTCGAAAACCAAACCTTCCTTCACTGTGATAAATCGTTACAATATATTGTGAAACAGTATTACACCGATAATATTAATATATATGATATTATACCTTCCTTGTTAGTATTTTCTAATTTTTTGTTTGTATGTAGCAAAATAAAAATTTCCAAAGCAGCTGACTCGTTTACGGAAATAATAATAATGCGTTTAACGTCCGTTTTCTCGACTTTATGTCATAACAGACGCCATTCGCTTCATTACTATTTTTCAACTACCACTTTCCGTTATTTTCTACGTTTTAAAACTTCAATATAATCCATAGTAATGGGCGAATGAAGGAATTATAGGAAATTAGGATAAGGTAAGCAATTTTTGAACTAGGAGTTTGATAGGTAACCGGCCATGGCCTCAAATTAGGAACCATTTGGATATTTATCTGGAATTAACTGAGGGAAACTATAGAAAACCTCAACAGGATGGTCGGTACAGGAATTACCGTTTCTCGGCGAGAGACAGCAGGAAAAAGTCCCAGCCTCCGCTGGGATTCGAAACCGGCGAGTCTAATGCTTTCACCACTACTCTACCGGCTTGATTCGTTTACGGAAGTATTTTAAACACTAATATTATAAGAATAATATACACTTCTGACAAAGATTCATTTATCGTATTTTCTTTAAGGTTACGCATGTAAATTTATTCTGTTAAAAATTTTATTTTGAAATAAATGACCTTTTAAATTCAGCAGTCGTAATTTTCTTTAGATAGGTACTTAGTTTGTGTTTAATTACTATAAAAAAATACTATTTGAATTATAAATTACTACTTTTGATTACTAAGTGTCTATATTGTTAAAAAATATATCTCAATAAATAAATAAAGGTCTCGATCTCCAGATGTAGAGGTGTTTCCATGAATGTTCCATTTTATCAATTTTGGTACGGATCACTAATGAACATTCAAGAAATTTACACAAATTAAGAAATAATAGATTTAATATTTGACATTTTTTGTAAAAATTGGTATTGCTTTTCAAAATTGTTTATCTTGTATTTTAAATGAATGAGAATCAATACACTACTTAAAAAACAATACAAAATTGCTTATTTAACAAACTTTATTAATGAACATAGTTTGAAGGTGAATTTGAAAACAATGTTTTACTGTTTAATTTTTTTTCGAAAATTCACCGTGTAGTAACAGTGTTTAAAATTAAAAGAATATTATTTTGCACAAAAAAATCTGTCCACCGTATTCTGGAAATCTTATTTTCATCACTGTACCAGTTCAAAATGTTAAGGGAGGAGATAAGTCAATCACCTGTTGATCATTACAAATTAATAACAAGGACAAAAACAATCACCTGTACTTAAATCAGCCATAAAAGCTCCCAAAGAACACAAAACACATACTATGTCAAAAACTCCAAAAGAAGGTGTTGCATTTTTTATTTTATTTTTAGTTTTTTTAACCGATTTAACTGAAATGACAACTGTATTTAAGTCAGGATCAGCCATTTTTAAGCCATCCCCACCCTCGCTTATTACCGGTTTAAAAACAACCCTGCCTAATTTTATGCAAGTTAGAATATTGGCATACAATTTTTAAACAAATTAATATAAGATTTGCATAAGAATATTTCAAATGGTTAACATTCATCTCTTTAAAGTTATTCATTATGAAACTACAAAAAAGTTGCTCTTTAAAAACGGAAAAATATAAAAGTTTGTAAATGTAACGTCGCATCTTTTTTGTCTTATTTAATTAAATTTTAGCTTTCAGTTATCGCATTAATGATTGTTTATCTTTTAAGTAATATATTGCCTCATTAACACAACTAAAATGATTCCAATTTTTATACTTCCTGGTTTTAAGTTTTAAAAACATTTGCGCCATAATTTTCAAGGAGGTTAAAATATTATGTTTTGACAAAATTTGTAAAGTTTATACAGCACAAACATACAGTACATGAAAATATGGCACAATAAAAATGCTCTTCAAATATATGATAATTGTTATCATGTTATACTATTTCAATTATGATTTTTTAAAGCTTCTTTCAAAATTGATTTTCTTTGTTGGTTTTATTCGCATCTGTCTTATTCCTTAGTATAATTGTCTTTCGCGTCTATGGTTAAAGTATTGACAGCTGTCATAAATAACCTAAAATATGGAGAATTTAGAGATGTTAAAAAAATTAGCTAAAAACTTAAAAATAAATAACATTTCTATTTATTTTGGGAAAGATAACGTACGTATTAAGTAGGACTACTTTTGGCTTACCTTATTAAAGATACTAATAGTAGTTAACAAGACGTTTTTTTTTGTTAGATTCCTACATGCGAATTAGGCAAAAATGTTTATAAAGGCTACGGAAGTATTGTTCTGTGTTTAGCGAAAGAAACTAGACTTCTACAGAGCCCCGTGAATCTAGAAGAAGAAGCCGATATACGACAATGGGTGGAGTACGCAAATGAATTCAATTGTCAGAATTCTGTCAAATACTTGTTATCAGAATTGAACAGAGTGTTGGAAAACCGCACGTTCTTAACGAGTAATAAATACACGGTAGCTGATATTGCCATGTATTATAGCATCTTCAGATATATTGTAAGTGTATTATGGGTCCGGATTTAGAGTCATCATAGAAAGCACATATGTTTTTCATACAAACACGAAATCGCACTCTGCACTTGCGTTTTATTTTTTCATGTTGACTTTTGTATAATGAGGCTCCTATGACTATTCAAGAGGACTATTTTTTCTGAATAAAAGAGCATAATTACTAAGCAAATCAGTAATTAACAAATACAATAGGGATGTTGACTATTTTTGGGAAAGTGTTCTAAATCGTGCATAAGTACCTAATATTGCCACAAATATTTATTATTTTTATTTAAATACAACTCAAGCCTTAAAAATCATGTATTTTAAATCCCGTTTCAAAGTTTGGTCCAAAACGCCAATACTAGTCGCGTGACGTCACCTGTTCATACCAAAGGAGGCTCAAAAGTTTACACGGGAGCTACCATCCTATAGATGCGTATTCTGTGCTCATAAACGTTAGTAAACTGAGGTGATGAAAAGTTGTTTCGTAGTCGTTGCTATAGTTACATGTAATTTGACGTTTCCTATAAACAAATGATAATAAATTACACACAAAATATTAACCAAACAATGAAGTTTTTTGACAGCGGCTGAACATATGACGTCATGCGCTCTGATTGGTGTCTGTTGTTACGTGACTAGAGTGATTTTATTAGGGTTTATTTATTAAATATTAATTAAACTCCTTAAAAATAAGGAAAAATATAGTGTTTTTAGTATTTCTATCATAGAAATTACTACTTTTCGTTAAAATTATGTTTTTATTTGAATACAGTCAACATTCCTATTAAAAAATATATCAATATATTTGTCGGAAGTATCGGTTATTGGATGCTGATCTGGATCTAGGGGGTCCCATCGATCGCGGGGCCCTGGGCACGTGCCCAGTGGAAAAGAGGGCCCTGCCTATACATCTTACCTATATATACTATTGTATAAAGTTTCTACCTGAATCAAACACTTCATGAAACGTGTGTCATGAGCTCTCTGACTATTATATCATCTGCAAATGATAAAACCACTTGGCGTACAACCTATAGTGGACTTTCATATAAAGGCCCCAGTACACAGTGGTTTGTGATGGGCCATTTTAGACCATCGCATCGCCATGGTGTACAGAGGGTAATGGTTTATGGTGGCGGACAACTGTTAATCGTGGCGCGCAGTGCAGATGTTGTCGGTTTTTTTGACACACTTCAAAGGAATCGTGGCGTGGCGTGGCCTGTGGTGTTCACACAGTTGCTCATTGTTTGGACAGGTACCTACTTTTTTTGTTGCGTGCTATACTATTTAAATTTTTAATCGCCCAAAATGTCAGTATCCTGGAGCAATGAAGAGACTTTTAGGTTTATAATACTATAATACTTGTAAACAGTATATAAATAAATAACCGCGGCCGTAATTACTTCCACGTCCATCGCAAGTGTTTCGCCAGGCAGAAATGAGCCATGCACCATTGTGTGAACACCAAGTGATGGTGGCCTACAGTTGCACATTACAAAGAATGGCCCATCAAAGACCATTGTGTACTGGAGCTTTTAGAGTAGTATCGGTTCTATTCTAAATGTTCGTATTTATTGCATTTACAGGCGAAATGTTCTCCACAAGATAAAGCAGAGCACATCCACGTGTGTCGATGGTTGAACAACATACAACATTGTGCACCGCTTGATAAATCAGTACCACTCATTAATTTCAATACAAATTATGTATTAGTATCGATTGCTGCGAGTCACTAAACAAAATTATTATAATTTTTGTATTTTAATTTTCCTTGGTATATTTCAATGTATCTTGCATTTTATGAAAGTAAAATGAAAATATAACCAATAAAAATGTATCAGATATTTGATACTGAAGTTATTGAGTTTGTTTATTAGCTTAAACCGCAAATAAAATGACATTTTTTAATTTTGTAATAATTACTAACTTTTTCCCTTAATTTATATTCCAGTTACTTAGTTTCCCATAAATCTCTTAAAATACAATTTGCCGCTTGGACCTGTTTATTATATTGAGACAAAATCATTTTGAATCGATAAGTAGTGTAATAGAACCAATTGATTCAATTGGGCCAGTTCAAGAATCATCGGCACTGCGCATGCGTGGACTTTCTGTGCATGTTTGCGCGATATCGAGATTTTCAAACACAGAGTCCGCGCATGCGCAGTGCCGATCATTTTTAAGCTTACAATTTTCTTATTGATGGTAGTTGTCGTGGTTAAGGCACACCGTCAGAAAATTCTTGATTTTTGTATACTTAATATGGACATGATAATACAATTACCCTGAAAATTTGAAGTCGATCGACCGTATATAATCCGAGATAAATTCAATTAAAAATTGGATAATTAACATTAATTGTATACGATCTCTGTAGTTCTGAACCAGTTTCTTATTTATAAAAAAAAAGAACTAACTGTCAGAAACTTTCCAAAAACTGATAGTCTTTCAATGCATTTCTTATGAGTTTAAAAAAAATAAGAAACAATGTTTGACCGTCTAATTATTATTTATAAATAACGGTTTAAAGTTCAACAATATATAGAAAAGTATACATGCATATGGGTTACGTTTCCACGGGTACAGTCTTGCGTACAAATTATGGATCACTTAGCTACAAGCTAGTATACTTTTGTGGTGCGTATAATCTATAACTTTTTGACAATATTGTACCACGACAACTACCTTAACTTATATTTAAATGATTTTCTCGCGAATTTTTTGACGGAGCAATCAAGAACAACATAATTTAATGACTTCTCATTATTTACTTTTAACGGCTTCTGGACGATGGAAACGAGCTCCGAAATCCAGCATCCGGACGCGTTAGGTTTTTATTGTTTATTTAAAAACTATTGCGAAGCTAACGATAATTGGGAGCTATCATCTTGATCGTTAGCTCCATGGAATTAGCCCAAATACATCCAAATCCGTTAAAATCGGATGCTAAGTGAACCAAGCTCCAATTTCTGTAGTTGATATATTTTGTCTTATTAATATCCAAAAACGCTCAAATAAATATTTCAAACCTTGCTGAAATATACATCACGCGCCTTTCATTCACAGATGTCCAAAATAACCTTTTGAATTTGTATATCGTGATTTCAACTATAAGTTGAAAAGTTCATCATAATATGAATATTGTGTTATTTTTGTGATACAAAAAAGTAAGGTCAATGAGATTGCATCGCAATTTTTGTAGCGTAAAAATTTGAATTCTAAACTTTCCACTTATGTTAGTAAACAATCGCACGTAACTGGACATTTTCCCAAAAAAAAAAAAAAACAGTTTTTTTATATTCTTAATATAAAAAGCGTGGTCATCTTATTAACCGACTTCAAAAAAAAGGAGGAGGTTCTCAATTCGTCGGAATTTTTAAGCTATTGCATAGCTTTTATCGCGGGCTTTGAGCGCGGCGACCGAATCAAGAAATTCCGTAACGAAAATAAACCTAACACCCCCCACTCCGACCGGCACAGCGGTGCGGCGTTGAAAGCCGTGCATCGTCTAACGTCGTTTCAGTTCGGCAGACTTCGGCACGGTGTTTGTGTGCGTGCGACTAGACGTATGCGTGTAGACTAGCTGCTAACTGCTCATAACTGATTCTATCTTTATTTGTGTATAAATAAATAAATTTGTGTATAACTAAATAAATAATTATATTTGCATAAGTTAATAAAAAATGCTATGCAATAGCTTTTTTTTTTATTTTTTAATTTTTTTAATTTATTGTTTTTATTACAGATTAACTAGAAATCACAGATGTCTTGATTAATCAGATAAAAAATTATTTCCGCACATTTTTTTCTCATCTGTGTATTTTAGGGGGGAAATGTTGAGATTTTATTCATATGTGATAATTTTAAATTCATTTATGTTTTTTTTTGCTATATTAATAGGTACGTACAAATACAAAAAACAACGCATAATATTATGCTGTTTCGTTTTTGTAACTATTTCAAAGAAGAAAAATTTTACCACATAAATGCGGGAAGTAAAAGTATTTTTTTTTTCTTCATTTATAATATTGTTAAGATTTTAAAGTTCGAACAGGCAATAAGCAATAACAAAATTGAATTTAATATATACTATTAATGGAGATATATAGACTATAAAAGATTAATAACTCAGGACATACTAATCGAGTTTCAATTCAATTTTGAAAGGATTCTGAAAATTTTTTCGGTTTTTTGGGGTTCTAAAACATTTTTCAACCTCTAAAAACGCTCTTTAAAATGACCCGATTAGGTCCATTTTAATAGGCTTCGTGCGGTGATGGATTTCAACATGTGGGCCAAATTTCGTTAAAATCAATAAACTCTTTCGAAAATTATTGCCCACACACACGTCATATCCATATAAACAGTTCCAAAAATAGTGCCAAGTTGCTTAGAATGATGTGAAATGGCGAGAAATTTTTATCCGACTCCTAAGTTCCGTCATCCGGCCAACGCCAGTAGTGTAGTAGGTAGATGTGAATTAAATCTCGGTCAACTCAATTTGACGTCATTTTTTCAATTAAATATATTCGTTGAAATTGAAATGATCTATAATTATTTAAATAATGGAATTATTCGATCTCATGACATTGCTGACAAAACAGAAAATATTATCAGTGTTAAATTGATAATAATAAATCAGAAAACCTCAACCTAATTTAAAATGCAGTTGCTAAATAAATAATAAATAATACAAACTAGCCGCTATCCGCGACTCTGAACGCGAATGTGTTAAAACACGGCAGCGACAACAGTAGTGGAGTCTTCGGTTCCACCGAGTTATAGTCGTGCTTCTCGGGGCTGCGCCCAGCTCGCTTGCGAACAGTAGTGGAGCCTTCGGTGCCACCGTATTTTAATGTGCTTCGCAGTGCTGTGCCCCGCTCGACAGCGACCACAGTAATACCACCGTCGGCTTCATCATATTGCAGTCTTGTCTCGCGGGGCCACACCAACAGTAGTGGAGTCTTCGGTTCCACCGAGTTATAGTCGTGCTTCTCGGGGCTGCGCCCAGTTCGCTTGCGAACAGTAGTGGAGCCTTCGGTGCCACCGTATTTTAATGTGCTTCGCAGTGCTGTGCCACGCTCGACAGCGACTACAGTAATATCACCGTCGGCTTCATCATATTGCAGTCTTGTCTCGCGGGGCCACACCAACAGTAGCGGAGTCTTCGCCACCACCGTATTATAATTTTGTCTCGCGGGACACTGAATTAATGAGAATAAATCGTATAAAAAAAGCACTTTCAGTTTTTCCAGAACTTTCCACGTTTCCGGGCAATTTTTAGGGTTTAATACCCAAAGTGTGCCAACGAAACCCCTATTACTAAGGTTCTGCTGTTTGTCCGTCTGTCACAGGGCTTTATCTTTTAATAGGTAGACACTTGAAATTTTCAGAGTGTGTATTACTATATAGCCGCTATAACAACAAATAATAAAAATAAAAAAAATCCGGGTCGCAGTGCCAAAACCCTGCCGACAATATAGTGTATTTGCTAATACAGGCCGTGTGGCTTTATTATGCGAACTTAGGTTGGATTTTGGGCAAAATAAAAAATTTAACTCCTTAATACACCCCTTAAAATTACATTTTTTCTTAATTGCAAAATTATTGTCGATCGAAGGTCTACACCACATTAAATACACCCTTCAGTAAAAAAGTCACTATCTGCAAACTAGTATGTTCAAAAAATTTGTAAATCCGGTTCTGTCGGGCCGATTTTATTAAAATTTTAGGGACACTTTTTAATTACTACCAGAGGGTTAAATTTCAATTTTGAAACGATTCGGAGAATTTTTTCGGTATTTTGGGGCCCAAAAACATTTTTCAACCCCTAAAAACTACCCTTAAAATGGTCCGATTGGGTCCATTTTAAATAGGATTCTTGCGGTGGTGGATTCCAACATGTGGGCAAAATTTCGTTACAATCAATTAACTCTTTCGAGAGTTATAGCGCACACACACACACACACACACACATACATATATATATTATATATATATAAAAAAAAATTTAAAAATGGTGCCAAAGTGTTTAGAAGGTTATGAAACGTCGAGAAATTTTGGTCCGACCCCTAGGTCCCGCGATCCGACCGACGCCAATAGTGTATGTTGCCATATGGCAAATACACTAATAAAGTTAACAAATGTTGTACGGTACAAATGTTGTACTAGGTATTTAAGGCACTGTGAAAATTTGTATAATACCTCTTTGCTAATATCCGAATACAAACACACAGACCAATATTATTCTGTTTAAATTTCAACATGCCTCAAATATATTTTAAAAAAATTTCAAAAATATAATTTTGCAAACACCAGCTTAAGTTTTAGACCCGATTAAGAATATTAAGATATCTGGCTTTTTTATTTTTCCTACCCTTCAGTCAGGTCTGTGTTTTTGAATTTGGATAGATATTACTAAAGAGGTATTGTTCAAATTTTCACAGTGCCTCAAATACCTACCCAAGAATGTCAACAGCTCTCCTACACGGTGCTGTTAGCATAGTCATCCACAACAACTATGGTAACAGCACCGTCCATGTCGCGAATTTAAGATCCTTTCGGAAGACGAATATTAATAATAATACGAGATTCGACTGCATGATAAGTTCACCTGTATTTTGAAGTTTAACTTCTTTAGCGACGTATCTATTTGAAAAAAGTAAGAAATTGAGGGAAAGTAGAACTGGCAAATAAAGGAGAAGTTAGTTTGTTTCCTAAAATACATGAAACTAACAAGGACGGAAGTTTATAGTGTGTTGCTAAGTATGTGTAAATATTATTAATTAGTTTCACATAAAAAAAATAAACTTAGGAATAATATTAAAAATTAAAGAAGTTAAACTTCTTATGTGAGTTTATGAGGGTTTTTTTTAATATAATAATAATAAATTTATTTATCAACAGACCAGTAGGTCCAATTACAGATAAAAATATATCGATACGCGTGCAGACAGAATTAAAAAAGTGAGGTACAGTAGTACTTAAGCCTAAATGTACATAAAATATAAATATTTATTATTGATTTAAAAGATTTAGTTTGTAATTTTGATGTTAATTTGATGATATGTGTCATTAAAAAAGATTTCTTAGAGTATATATTTTCTTAGGCTCATTATAATTTTTTTATCAGAACGCAATGTTTATAAATAATTAATTGTTAATAGAGGAATACATTTCTGCTCGATTGCCTATCAAAATACGCTCGCAAGTTTGTTAATAATTTTTTTTAAATAATTTCTTTCACCAGTTTTTAAGAAAAATTATAATTCACTCCAAAGAGAAATTTGTAATATTTTAATAATTTTAAAGAATGAAAGTTACAATTAGACATAATAGTGCATATAACAAGTCTAATGACTAGTGCCCATTATAAAGTTAAAAATTATGTTTCTGATATCTGCTTAAAACCTTTGTTTTTTCTGTGATTCTGCAAAAATACTGAATGAGAATTATTTATCTAACTGCTCGAGCGGTCATTCTGCCCGGCTTATTCGTATGTTTGTTCTTTTTCAGACGAAAATATTATATGATGCAAGATTTTGGTCCCATTTGTAATTAGATAGTTTGTTGACCTTGTTTCTGTATACAAGTAGTGCTAATCGCCAATTGTTCATATGGAGATTTTTTTAATAATATTATTGTTCATAATAATATACGAAATTAGGTTAATCAATCTGAGGTCAACCCCACTTTTAGAAAACTGATGATAATATTGCTGTTATTCCATTTTGTTATACATTTTGATAGACTGGAACAAAACTTCGCAAAGAATATTATTATTTACGCACTTGTTACTAGGAGTGTATTAAGGTAAAAAAATATATGCTTCTAATTGTTCCCACCAACAAATATATAGTTTTCACGTGAACTGCACATGCTGGCTAGGGATGCGAGCATCTGATTGGTTATTCTGTTGTGTGGAGTTTCAAGAGACCAATCAGATGCTGTTAGCTGCTGATTATGCAGTATTATTGTTACATCAATTGGTTCATACTACACCATTTAAATATTTCTTTTTTTATTTATTTTAGACTATTCGACTGTTCACTTTGCTGTTAGTTTATTGTTGTTAATGAGTTAATGGCAAATGAATTAGGTAAATGCTTTTCACAAATAATTAAAAATCTTAGTAAAGAAAACAACAGGAATTTAAATGTAAAACAAAAATCAGTATTTATTTGTATTATTAAGTTGTGAAAATAAGGGTAGAGTATAGGGATTGCAATGCTGGATCCAACAATCCAGCACATTTTTGGCCTTGCTGGATCCAGTATCTGGCGCTGAATCCAGCGGTGCGGATCCGCAATCAGCTAAAAACAAGTAATTAACTGGGTATGTGAAGGATTATAATAAGATATTGAAGAAAGAAATGGCATTTTATGAAAGTGAGGGAGTAAGAGGTGAAAACCTAACTTTAATCTATGATTATTCGATGACTCTCAAACCAACCAGCGTAGGGGTAGAAAAGCCCTTTCCGCATTCGGGTATATTTTCAGTTCTTTAAGAAATAGGCTGGGAGATAACACCATTAATAACATTTCTTTTTTGAGATCGTACTTTAAAAAAAGTAAAAAAAAACTGTTGCCTACATAATTGATTGGCTTTATTCTTTAAAAGACAAGTCAAGTCTTAAATTATATAATATAATTTATTTTAGAGTTTTGTTCCTAATAAGAAGTAACTAAATATTTTATAAGCGGGAAGCGCAATTTTAATTCTAAAATTATTGAGACTGAGAAACTAAGACTACATATAGTTTGTAAAATAGTTAAACGAATAACTAATTCAGATATCTAGAATATCAATTTAGGTGATTTAAGACCAGGGGCGTAGCTACCGCCGTATCTGCCGTATCAATTATACGGGGCCCCCGAGCCACGGGGGCCCCCAACGTAAGCAAAAATTAATAAAAACTTCCCTTTTTTTTCAGAAATGACAAAAGTCAAAAAAAGCAATTTCTTTTTTTCCCGCGTAAAGCGTGCGTTCAAAAGTTGACAACACCCTACATCGGTTATCGCGGGCTGCGGGATTTCCCCGTTTAAGTCATTTACTTCAACGGGAGAAGGGCCCCCAAACAAATTTTTATACGGGGCCCCGCCAAGGCACGCTACGCTTCTGTTTAAGACTGTATTGTGATAATTAATAATTATACTCCAGATATTCGTAACTGATACTTACTATTAGAGTACTTGACTAACGCCAAAAAAACGAGTATTTGATGTAAATGTAGATAAATAGTTATTAAAGTTTCTAGAGTTGAAAAATTATTACATTTATATGAAAAATTGATTAATGCTGGATACGCGCTGGATCCAGCTGGATTTGCTTTAATCCAGCATAAATCCAGTTGGATTGAAAATGCCGCTGGATTGCAATCCCTAGTAGAGCAGTACAATTGGCATTACCCCTTTGGGAAACATGAATGTTCATCTGGTATAACTAATTTAAAGTCAACAATTGCAGATTGGAAAGATTTTGTTTTTCAAATTGAAATAAATTGTGTTGTTTTAATAGTGTTGTTAAGTTTTTGTTCTGTACTGTTGCCTTCAGTACTTCTTTGACGTTAGAAACTTCCACATAAAGAGCGCCTATTAAAAAACATGTCAGTATAAGTTTTTCAATTATATTAATAATGCGTAAGTCATAGTATCATCTTGTAGAGAAAGTGGCTTGAATAATTAAAATTTGCTTTCATTAAAAAATCGGGGCGTTCGGCGTTTCAATCAAGGAAGATTGTGGACGTCAGATCCCTAAAAATTGGGACGCACCACGTAAATCATAACAACTGGCAAACGCTACACTCTAATTTTAAATAAAGCCCACATTCTGAAATAAGTGGTTAATGTTTTTAAAATATATAGTCCGCCTCTTATATCAGAAAATGAATTTTATCTGCATCTTTAGTTTGATATAAAATGAAGACATTCACTGTGAATAATCGACAGTTACTTTGTTGCGCAACAACCGGTACTGCCCTTTGCAAATACTCATTTCACGATTGCTGCTATGAGTCGAGTTACTGTAAGTATTTATTTAGTTAATATATTATTTCCTAATATTGATTACAAACAATCTGTTTATCATTGAATTATTTAAATCCGTCAAAAATGCAATCTATCAAAAAGTATTAATTAAACATAAAAATATTGGATTCGAATCGACAAAATTCGCATACTCACGTTTTTAATAACAATGAATTACAAGTATTTCATAGACTCACGTCATGATAGCTTGCCTGTATTTGTCAATAAAACAGTTTACTGTCGAATGCTATTCCATCCACTTAAGTCGTTGAAAAAGTGGTTTCACTTTTTTATCGACTTAAGTGGATGGAATAGCATTCAACAGTAAACTGTTTTATTGACAAATACAAGCAAGCTGTCATGACGGTTCGGTAGGTTATCACAAATTCGCAGTTAGTTAAAACCAACATAGAATTCTTGCCATCGAGTCGAGAAAATAACGAGATGAAAGTAACAAAATTCGAAACGACAATACACTAGCATTAATTAATATTGGTGTTGCCTTTCTCGTTTCTACTTTAGCTACTTTCATCTCTTTATTTTCGCGTTTCGATAACAAAAATTCTCAAAAAATCTTATCTTAATAATTTAACTGTCTTTGATGAAATAGCGGAAATTATGTTTTTGCAGTAGTTAAAACGTCACAAGCTTGCATTTCTGTACTGTCAACCTTTAACCGAGTTCCGATTTCCGAATTCACATATTATACCCATCGGTACCGCAAACATTGTACTAATTACCGGGATTAAATGAACCTAGCACCAATTAGTATTCAACGTCTTAAAGAGTTTGGAATTCCATAGATGTAGGAATATTTTATGACCACTCAAGGCAGAATTTATAAAGTTTAGATTTTAGTTTTAACAATCTCTGGATGATACTAACATACAATTATGCAAAAAACATTCATGTTCATTAGACAGGAAGTGAGGCATAAAATAACAATTTAGTATTTGCTCTCTTTAATGATCAACGTGTCAGCAACAATTTGTGTCTTCTTCAAGATCTACAAAAATGTACAGTTTAGAATTAAATATTAAAATAAAATCAAATATGTTAAGAGAGTTATGAGCTAGTTATTTAAATAACTAGCTCATAACTCTCTTAACATATTTGATTTTATTTTAATATTTAATTCTAAATTACTGTACATTTTTGTAGATCCTGAAGAAGTCACAAATTGTTGCCTAAACGTTGATTATTAAAGAGAGCAAATACTAAATTGTTATCTTATGCCTCACTTCCTGTATTATAAAAGAGGTGACCAGAAGCGTAGCGTGCCTTGGCGGGGCCCCGTATAAACATTTGTTTGGGGGCCCTTAGGAAGGGTAAAGATTTCTCACAAAAGAAAAAAAAATGTTTGCATAAAATTAAAAGAAATATTTATTCATCATAATTATCTATCTGTCACTTTTTCCAAAATTTTTACAAACAATTCAAATTGAATATACACTCTCCTTGCCTTTTTTTCGGAAAACTGATTTATTCATCATTTATAGCTGATGATAGCTAGCTATCTTTAGGGGAAATCCCGCAACCCGCGATAACCGATGTAGGGTGTTGCCAACTTTTGAACGCACGCTTTACGCGGGAAAAAAAGAAATTATTTTTTGACTTTTGTCATTTCTGAAATAAAAAAAAAATGGGAAGTTTTATAAATTTCTGCTTACGCACGTTGGGGGCCCCCATGGCTCGGAGGCCCCGTATAATTGATACGGCATATACGGCGGTAGCTACGCCCCTGGAGGTGACACTAAAATTGAAATCCATGTTCATGTTTTGATGTTTTCTTAACAGTAGTTCTTATTCACTTCTCTACGTTTTTTAACTTCCGTATCTGTTCTCTTTGTCCTTAACGAAATATTTTTCAATTTGTTATATTATTATTTAGATTATTTGCGTCAAACTCACAGCTGCAGGTTATTTATAATCAAATAGCGAATTAATAGTGGACTAGAGTTTTACAATCTAAAAATTAAACAGCTTAAAGCAAATAAGATGATTTGATTACCTAATTTTTTATTTCATTTTTCAATGTACCTAGAATGTACTTAGAAATTTGTAAATTTCAGATATTCTATATATTCTGTATTAAATAAAACTTTTTTTTCAGTTAGTCTTCCTTTCTGCAATTTTAACTTACTACGTTGTCATGTCAACACCATATGGCGGTGGTAATCAAGGTGGTTATGGAGGCAACCAAGGTAACTTTGGAGGTCAACAAGGATTGGGAGGCCCCCAAGGCGGTGGTTTAGGTGGCGGCCAGAGCGGTTTCCAGGGCCAGGGAGGACCACAGCACGGTGGTGGATTCAGCGGACCACAGGGCACACAAGGGCAACAGGGCTTTGGACAAGGAAATCTAGGTCAAGGCGGCCATGGGCAGCATCATGGTGGATATAAGACTCATGGATATTAAATATTACTTTAAATATCTTTCTACCCTATATGTAATACCGGTGTACTCGCAGTTTTGTAAATAAATAAACAAATTCAAATTATGATATTGTATTTATGTAAATATAACTCGTTTTTCTTACTGACTAAGGCTTGATTTTGTTAATTACAGTATAGTGAAGGAACATTTTTAACAGGTTCACTGTCCAGCTTAAAATAGAGAAGTCTGTTCCACGTTCAGCTGTTTTCTTTAAATTTTACCTACATTTTTTTTAGTTCTTGTAAGCAGTATATAAATACAAATTATAATAGAAAACAGTATCATGGGTAATTGGAATGATGAAAATAAATCAATTTAAACACTCACTGATTGCAACGTTTCGTCTTTATTTAATTAAGACTTTTTCAAGCTCTAAAAAATTTTTTTATAAAAATTAACATTCATATAATAAAAATATTAAACACTATGGATTAAATAATTTACTAAAAAGAAATAATTTTTAATATTTTTATTATATGAATGTTAATTTTTGTAAAAAAAATTTTTTAGAGCTTGAAAAAGTCTTAATTAAATAAAGACGTTGCAATTAAAGAGTGTTTAAATTGATTTATTTTCATCATTCCAATTACCCGTGATACTGTTTTCTATTATAACATATATCTGGAATTGAACTTTAAAGACAAATTATAATTTTTTTCTCGTGTCCCAGCACATTTTTTTAGCTAATTGTCCGTTCTGTCAAGCAGAAGCGTAGCGTGCCTTGGCGGGGCCCTGTATAAAAATTTGTTTGGGGGCCCTTCCCCCGTTGAAGTAAATGACTTAAACGGGGAAATCTCGTTGCCCGCGATAACCGATGTAGGGTTTTGCCAACTTTTGAACGCAATCTTTACGCGGGAAAAAATTGCTTTTTTGACTTTTGTCATTTCTGAAATAAAAAAAATGGGAAGTTTTTATAAATTTTTGCTTACGCACGTTGGGGGCCCCTGTGGCCCGGGGGCCCCGTATAATTGATACGGCATATACGGCGGTAGCTACGCCCCTGCTGTCAAGTCAATCAATAAACTATGCCATTGAGTTAACTTCAATTTAATACAAGCCTTGCAATTTAACTAAGCATACAGCCCATATGTGGGCTGAGGTTGTATGGGGACATGTAAACACAGCCCATATGCGAGGTTGTGGACAGTGAACCTGTTAATACTTTTTGTCAAGATGGTAAATAAAATCTATCTATTTATCTGTCTATCTATCTATTCATGATTTTATTAATTTTAAAAATTCACAGCTTTCAAAAAGAAAAAAAATGTTTCGTCTACATTGTGAATTCGTATTTTGTATGTTCCCATTGATACAAAACAGATTTTTTAAAAAGAATAGTTTAATTGTATTGCTTTTTAAATGAAACTGCACTCAAATTAGTGTATCCGTTTTGAAGATATAAGAATCATTGTATAAGAAAATTTGGTACGGCAGCGCTCACTGAAGAAGCACGAAGATAATCCTTAGCCAATAACCCGCTCCGTAGTGTTCTTAAGCGTTTACAGAAAACTGAGTCAAAATCGGTGTATCCGTTTTAAGTATATGAATTAACAAATACACAAACATCTGTTACCCTAAATGCATATACTTTCTCCACGAGCCGAACAATATTATGGAAAGGAAATAACCGCGAATATGAAGAAAACTACACCTATCCCCCGATTTACACGGTACTTGTTTTACACGTTTTCGCTTTTACACGGTTTTCCAAATAAGTTTTTTTTTGTTTTTATCGCACTCTACTAAATGCTACTGTGATTGAACACGTGCGCTGTGTACACATCTCACGGGGAATCCCGAGCTTATGTGCTGACTTGCTGCACACGCACACTGTGTCTGTATTTATTCGCATAAAATTAAAGTTTTATCTACGGAAAATTGTATTTGAGTGAAAGTTTCACAGTTTCAGAAAGATTTAATTTTCCATATTCGTAAATTACAAGTGAGTGCATAATTTAGATTATTATAAATTAACGGCTGTGATTAAAGTAAAGATCAGAGGGAAAAAATGCGGGAAATTTTGGAGGGAAATGATGGTAATTTACCAAATAGGTTTAATTAAAATAAAAAAATTAAAACATTTTAATTTGAATAAAAATTAATTATTAAACTTTTGTTAAACAGTCTAGTTATGGTGAATTAAAACAACTGGTTCTTTTATTAAAGGTATAATTTTGTTCTTATTTGGCGCTTAGTACTTGTAAATGCATTTTATTTTTATTTCTGTGTAAAAATTATGCATTTTCTGCAAGCTTTTCGATTTACACGGTTTTGACTTGAAAATTTTTAATTTTCGATTTACACGTTTTTCTCAGGAACGTATCTACCGTGTAAATCGGGGGATAGGTGTATTTAAAAAAATTATTTAAAGTAATTTTTACCCCACCTGCTAGTGATCAATTCTTCTGTCACGTGAGATTCTAATAATATTCTGAATTCCCAAAGCCCTTAAGCGTGCCAACTTTTAGAGTGCACTTCAGAGTTCAGTGAAAGTAGAGAACTGTTGTTGGCTCAAACTCATTGTAACAGAATAAAAAAAAAACTTTTCACTCACCCATATTCTGATGTAGTTTCGGCACCGTCTGTAACAAAGAAACAAAGCATTATTAATAATTAGTAATTATTAGCGGTTAACAGCGCCGGCCTGAGGCAAGTTTTCAGATGGGGCAAGATTGCCCCTGATATTATAGCACAATCAAAATATCGAAAAGCAAAAAAAATATTTTTTTCTTTAATACTGAGGTGCTCCCTTCACCTTATGGTAGGATCATCCCTGCCATTTAACAATAGGGCAATATTATGGTCATTTCAAAAAACAGTAAAATATGCTACTTCGCTGCAGTTAAATGTGCAGTTTTGAAATTATTTATTTACAAAATGTAACGTGCATTTTTTATCCATCAATAATGATATCTAACAATTTTTTAGATTATACCGGATGTTTTTAGATTATACCGGGTGTTTTTAGAGTATACCGGGTATTTTTAGATTATACCGGGTGTTTTCAGATTATACCGAGTGTTTTACATTATACCGGGTGTTTTTAGATTATACCGGGTGTTTTGAGATTATACCGGATGTTTTTAGATTATACCGAGTGTTTTTAGATTATATAAAACTCGTTACGAAAAACGTCTTATACGAAAGGGATTTCGTTCCAAACGCGTGTCCCGCGACACGTTCCAAGTTTTTTTTTATATACCCAGTCTGAAATTTATTTTTAATAAGGCGTTCCGTTAGCTTTATATTAACTTGATCGCATAAAAAATTCTATGCGCTCTTGGATATAATTTATCTTAGCCTACAGTAACAAAACAGCAGCAAAAACATAAGATTAAATCAGTCCAGCATGGTCAGACAAAGTAACTGGCAAACTGCAGGTCAGAATTGTATCCCGAGCGACACGATTTGCTTTGACGGTGGTGGGCTAATATGCGCTATGCCGTTAAATAACATTGGTACCTTCATGAACAGACCTTTTTGGTTCTGGTCCGTGCAGGTGTAGTATGCGCGCTCTTTAAAACAAAAGAAAACCGTAGCAAATTGTGGCTTTTCCAATTCTTAAAACTGCATTAGATTTTGCTGAGCTATTCACAAATAACAACATTCAAATGTTTTGTTACAAAAATAATATTTGAATATTATTGTTTCCGTAGACTTTATCGTTTAATTTGAAGCATTCTAGTCTTGGGAGATTACGGCCGTGACCTTTATTCCGTTTAAAATGTTGAAAAACAATATTTCCAATTTTGTGTTTAAAAAACAATAATAAACGAGTAAATAAATAAAAAACACAAGTTCAGATAATCCCCTTATCATCACAAATACTGTATGCGCTAGGGGACTGGAGTTGATGTGTACTATATAAACTCTTAGGACTGTTTCAATATTGTTATTAGGTCATTCATCAACGTAATACTAAACAACGAACGCAGAATGGTGCGAATTCATGTGAGTAGTGTTACAGTAATTATTTAATACTTAATATAGATTTTGCCGCATTGATAATTATTTTTTCTCTCTTAAAGTTTTTAAAATTGTTTAAGTTTTGGTGGTGCCTGTTAGTGATGGACTACCACAAAGGGGTGATCAATACGCCTTGAGAGTTCACATGTGCTTCAAAAAAAAGGAAAACATATTTTTTTCACTTTCAACGCACTTTTGACGTCAGCGTCTAATTAGCAAAATAACTTAAATAAATTAGTGTGCTTTAATGTTCCTCAGATTTTAGAGGTTTTATGTTCGTAAAGTAAAAGTTTGCATATTGTAGTTAATGTCTACCTTTTCTCTTGAAAACAACACTGGACTAGCGTTTCATTTTGAACGCAAGAGTTAAGCGCGATTGTTTTTTTGTTATATAAATTATCATTAATTAACCGATAACATATTCTTTTGCTATTATTTCTAGATTACTTTGTTATGCATCGCCTTGGCGTTCTGCTTTGTGAAAGCAGATCATCATACTTCAACAGGTGGTAGTTATGGAGGTCATCAAGGCAGCTTAGGAAGTCAAGGTGGTCACGGTCATCATGGACAGCACGGAAATGGTGGCCAAGGTCACCATGGAAGCTTAGGTAGCCAAGGTCACCAAGGAAGCTTAGGTAGCCAAGGTCACCATGGAAGTTTAGGTGGCCAAGGTCATCAAGGAAGTTTAGGTAGCCAAGGTCATCAAGGAAGCTTAGGTAGCCAAGGTCACCATGGAAGTTTAGGTGGCCAAGGACATCAAGGAAGTTTAGGTAGCCAAGGTCAGCACGGCGGAGGTCACCAAGGCAGTTTAGGAGGACAAGGTACCCATGGAAATTTGGGACAAGGTGGTTATGGTCAACATAGTGGAGGATATAAAGAACGTGGTCATTGAAAATATATTTTTCATACCATATTGTTTAAATAAGTTAAATAATAATAACTATTTTATTATTAATACAAAATTTCAGCACTTTCATAATGAATTGTACACTTTTAAAATTCTAATAAATGAAAATTACCGCAAATTGTGTTCTATGTTTTCTGTCGAAAATAGCGTATGCTCCAGACATTTCAATCTAAAATCCACAAATATTTTTGTAAATACAGCTATGGGTTTCCTTCAATTTTGTTTTCACAAATTACAATTTTTTGGGCGAAAAGATTATGCAAACAAAGTTTGATGTTTTGAAATTGCTCCATACTATAAATAAAAAACCCGGGTCGCAGTGCCAAAACCCTGCCGACAATATAGTGTATTTGCTTATACAGGCAGTGTGGCTTTATTATGCGAACTTTAGTTGGTTTCTGGGCAAAATAAAAAATTTGACTCCTTAATACACCCCTTAAATAACAATTTTTTTTCTTAATTGCAATATTATTATCAATCGAACCTCTTTACTAAATTATATACACCTTTCAGTAAATAATTCATTATCTGCAAACTAGTTTTTTCATAAAATTTGTAAATCAGGTCCTGTCGGGCCGATTTTATCAAAATTTTAGGGACACTTTTTAATTACTACCAGAGGGTTAAATTTCAATTTTTAAACGATTCGAAGAATTTTTTCGGTTTTTGGGGCCCAAAAACATTTTTCAATCCCTAAAAACTACCCTTAAAATAGCCCGATTAAGCCCATTTTAAATAGGCTTCTTGCGGTGATGGATTTCAACACGTGGACCAAATTTCGTTAAAATCAATTAACTCCTTCGAAAGTTATTGCCCGCACACACACACATATATATATATATATATATACATATATATATATAAACATTTTTAAAAATGGTGCCAATGTGTTTAGGAGGTTAATGAACGTCGAGAAATTTTGGTCCGACCCCTAGGTCCCGCCATCCGACCGACGCCAATAGTGTATGTTGCCATATGGTAAATACACTAATAAATACTATATATAAATGCACCGCTACTGTAATGATGTTTGTTTGGTTTTAGTAAATTGTCCTAATTCTGTAATATTGTATACTTCAAAATATTTTTGTTATTACAATTAAAAAAAATACCGTGGAAGGATACGGAAAACATAAGAATGTAACTTGGATCCCCCTATTGCCTCCACCCCCCAGCCTTCTCATCCTTTTATGATGTCCTTTTATGAAAAAAAAATTGGCGGCTCTATCTTCACCCCTTCCTGAGATGATATAAGATTTTTATTGTTCGCACTTTAAAACCGCGATATTTCAGGAACAGATAATGCGATTTTGCTAAACTTTGCACGAATTTGTGCGCTTCGCCAAGCTATATAACTTTTATCTGAACTTTTTTCCTGTAAAGTCAAAAACAAACAAGTTACATAGAAAAAACTGTTTCCCATACTTTGATGCATGGTTTTACGATTTTACTCATAATATTCCCTCAAACCTGAGTTCATTAAGGGCAAATCTGGAACATAAAAACCGCACACCGGGGAAAATTCGTGGATGGACGCGGTGAAAGATGTCAAACTGGAGGTGTCACTTAATATATTTCTTCATGTTTGAAATTTTCTAAGAAATAAGTTCAGGTGCCCTTGGGCACAAAAACTCATCTGGTATTTCGTACCCAGGACATCCCCCATCTGGCGAACGGTCAAAAACGTTACCATGGTTTTGGCAGACAATTTTGACATTATTGTTCCATAACACTTTCGTCGGCCTGCCAGACATACTTTTCCCCAAGCACGGGCCGTCAGACTTAATGCTTATCCCTCAGAAAATTTCAAACATGAGGAAATATATTTAGTGACACTTTCAGTTTGACATCTTTGACCGCATCTATCCACGCCTTGTCCCCGGTCTCAGCTGTCAGACTGCGGATTTATGTTCAGGATAGTACCCTTAATGAACTCAAAAAAACTCAGATTTGAGGAAATACCAGGAGTAAAATCATCACCAGCTCCCTAATTATATTATAAAGATTAGCATATTATTATAAAAATTTCGTCGCTCTTAATAATAAAATGTTACTATGGCATTAATAATGTATGCTTGTTTGTTTCATTAAAAAAGACAAACTGAACCGAACTCAAAATTTACGATGTAAGGCGTTTGACATTTTTTCATGAAGTACAAATTTAGAATAATCTTAAAAACAATATATTATTATAAAATTTAAGATAAGCCATTTTACGTCAACAATTCAGCTCAGGTAAATATATAGTTACGAAACTTATGTAATAAAAGTCTTTTTAACTACCCTGATAGATGTTATGACAGCAAGTTTGCATGTAGCGACATTGGCGCAGCAAATGGTAAAATTCGTGATTCTCTTTGCCAGGTGCAAGTAGACTTTCTCTGGTAAAAGTTAAAACAGTACAGTATATATCTTCAAAGGAATAGTTGATTTTTTAAAAGATTACCATTTTTTGTGTTAAAATTTTTGGAAAATACCTGAATTCACGTTACGTAACGAACTGTGCTTTCAAAAAATAAAAAGAATTGCTTAAATAGCGAGTTGCTTTATTGCCACAACATTGTGCAGAACAAAACGCGTAGTGGTTTACTCTCCTTCAACACGAGTTGCGTTGGATTTATCTGTCTCGCTTCCCTTAGCTGAATAAGTCTATCACCCATCCCTTATTCCTATTCAACGCAATGATCCGTTCAAATTACGGTAATACGCAAAAAAACATTCGACAGGGCAGAGCTGGGCAGTAGTTAACTACAAAAGTAGTTAACTACGTAGTTAACAACTTTTTTTGGAAAAGTAGTTGTATTCTAACTACTTTTCTCCACATAGTAATCGTACTCTATTATTTTGAATATCTATCAAGTAATCACAAAAAGTAGTTAAAAATGTAGTTAACTACTTAGTTCTAACTACTATAAGTAGTTTAACTACTTTTTTGTAATCTAACTACTTATTTTGAATTTTAACTACTTTTAAAAATATTTTAGTATATTATATTTAACCGACGTGATAGCACAAGTTCTTATTCGTTATGCATTTTTCTGGATTCTGGAACGCGATCAGACATTTTTTAAAATAATGAAATATCAGTTGCTTGAGTTTTAGTTTGAAATACAACGTGGAACTGGTAATCGCATCGTTGCTATTTGCAAAATTTAATAAAAACACGTTTCGGCCATGATATCATCCCTTTTCAAATGAATATAAATAAAAGACCCTACAAAAAATAATCATTGAAGGAAACAAAAATAGCATTAAGTTAGAAACAATTAACAGCCTGGACTGTCAAAAATAAAGATTAAAATATACAAAACTTGATGGCAATTGACAGTAATATACCTACGTATATATATTTTTTTAAATATCGTTTTTGGACATTCTAGGTTGTAAATTGCTTTTTTGTAGAATTTTTGATTTATATTCATTTGAAAAAGACTGACATCTTGGCCGAAACGTCATATTGTTATTAAATATAAGTTTTAAAATAATTTTCATATATTATAAGTGCAGATTGTACGACATAAATAAAGAGATTTATATTATTATTATTATTACAGTAGTTAAAAAAGTAGTCAAAATTTTAACTACTAACTACTAGTAGTTAGTAGTTTAAGTACTTTTAAGAACGAGTAGTTTAACTACTAAGTAGTTTAACTACTTTTTTACTTAAGCAGTCAGTAGTTATACTCAACTACTTTTGTCAAGTAGTTTGCCCAGCTCTGCGACTGGGTTTAATTATTGGTTCTCTAGCTAAAAGCAAGCACACATAGTCAAAGATGTGCTACGATTTAATTTTTTTAAATTTTTTTCTTTCAGAATGCAAAGAACCAAAATTGAACAAAAAAATCCAAGGAAGCCGAGTCGAGTGGCAACAATAAAGGCAGAATGTGTAGTGATAGCGTCCGTTGTGGCCCATTTTCTAATTTCGGTATGATTTTAGCTTTACAAAAAAAGCATGTTATTCGTTCAATGCTTAACTTACATATTTATGTAAAATCAGTAAACAGAGATTAGTATTCTATGATTAATTAATGTAAACTTCATGATAGCAAATTTGACTATGAATTTATGAAATTGTTTTTTATACATTAACATTCAGAATATTGTCTGACATCCGACAAATAAGAATAAACGAGCCGTGAGGTGAGTCGTGTATTGGAACTCTACAAATGCACCCCTTAATGTTCACACCATTAGCTTCTCAGAATGAGCAAATGTATTTAACAAATTAAATCTGAAATATATTTTTCGAAAATTCCGAAAATACACTTTTTTGCAGTCTATTTGTTTAAAAACATCTTTTTGCAGTCTTTTTGTTTAAACAAAAAACGACTGGATCGATTTTATAAACACTTCTTTCGAAATGACGTTAACATGCTTCAATTGATACTCTAACGAAGTCGATGTCATTTTTTATCTGCAAGGTTTTGTGTAAAATCCACCTTTTTGCCGTCTTAAAGTTGAAACAAAAAAACGTTGATTTAAAAAAAATTTGTCAGGTAATATTTACGTTTATACGCGTCGACTCAGTCGACTGGCCCCCTAACGTTGTTGATGTCATTTTTTATTCTCAAAATTTCGAACTATAAAGAAATCACCACGTACGCGTGCATTCAACACACACATACGCACCTCTTTGCAAAAATATGGTAGTGTCATAAAAATATCTTACAAATTTTGATGTCTGTTTTCGGACCACTTCCTAAATAGTGGAGTGCCGTAAGGTTTATACCTCGGAAGCCAGGGCCAGTCAATGAATCTTCATAAAAACTGTTGGACTGCATTGTTAAAAGCTCAAATAAAAAAGTTAAAAAAAAAATTGCCGCTCTCGATTGCGGGGTGGATGCCACCTCTTCTCGGGGGTGAAAAATGTTTCGTTGAAAATAAGCACGGAAATGGATAGACTGATTAATTCTAAGCAACTTTTGTTCTATAAAGTTTTTTTTCTGAAAGTCCATACTTTTCGACATATTTGCGAGTGTACTTTAAACCTGTCAAACTTCTAGAGCATGTTACAAGTACATAAATAAAGCTAATTGTGAAGTGGTAACGATTATTTTTAATTTGGGTGGTAATAAGGGGGTGACTTTCACATTTTTTGACGCCGAAAAAAATAGGGACCAACATTATTTTCGTCAGAACTCAGTTAGTTTTGATGCTAGGGACTTTTATAAAAAATAAAAATAAAGGTTCTCACAAGCACTTCAAAAAATGTTCCATGAGTTCCCCGGAAAAATGCATTGTATTTTGGTAACTTCACGTTGAAACTTTCAATTTCGGTTTTTGACAAATAAGAACCAACCTTTAACAAGGTAGTACTCCGTTTGTATTGGGTCTACAGACACTATAAACTCACTATTATTTTTGTTTTTTTATAAGCTACATTTTTACTAAGAATGATTTTTTCGATAAAATACTTACTTTTTCAGTTATTCGGGAAAAAACATCTGAAAACGTGGTTATTGGTTAAAAAATTGACACTTACACTCGCAAATAAGTCGAAAAGTATGGACTTTCAGAAAAAAACTTTATAGAACAAAAGTTGCTTAGAATTAGCCAATCTGTCTATTTCCGTGCTTATTTTCGACAAAACATTTTTCACCCCCGAGAAGGGGTGGCCTCCACCCCACAATCAAGAGCGGCACATTTTTTTTTAACTTTTTTATTTGAGCTTTTAACAATGCAGTCCAACAGTTTTTATGAAGATTCATTGACTGGCTCTGGATTCCGAGGTTTTACAATGTTTACGTCTAACGGCACTCCACTAAAAAGACTGGGAAGTTATTAAACATGATTTTTTCTTTTTACTTTTCCACAGATAATAATGTTCCCGATAATGGCCTTCAAGCTAGCAAGCCACGATGAAGATATCCGTACGTTTTTTCGTGTAGCCATGGAGATATTGATAGATCTGATGATTGAGTTAATTCTGGCCACTGTCGCACTTGTGTTGGCGGCCGTCGTTGCAATTAATTCGATTTTAAACAGGAAACAACACGCGGCTGTTCATGGTATGAAGATGGGGACACTGAGTGGAAAAAATTCAGGTCAGGCCAATTCTTTTCCGAGCTTTCTTCCAAAACCAAATTCTGAAATTTTTGCGTCACATAAGACTGGTGTTTTTTTGCTCATTTTTAATTATATATTGTCCCGTTATTTTGCTTAATTTTATTATGGAGCACTGCGTAACAAAAATAGGTGTGCCACAAAAAATGCGTTTGCCGCAATTAATCCTAACTAATATTATAAATGCGAATTCGAGTTTGTTTGTTACGCTTTCACGCCTAAACCGCTGAACAGATTTCGATAAAATTTGACAAGGAAATAGATTACATCCTAGAGAAGGACATAGGCTACCTTTTGTCTCAAAATAAAAGCTTAAAGGGGGTGAAATAGGGGATGAATGTCACTGACAGGTCATCACGATACCTTCCGGAACTATTAGACCACCAGACTTGAAATTTGGCAAACATGTTCCTTTTGTTGAGTAAAGATACTAAAATAGTCTTCTAAGGTGTGGAAAAGGGGGGAAGTACAGGGGTGTCAATGATTAACACACTCCAATTTTTAAAATACAGTTTGTATAGATTGAAAACGTAGCTGTTAGATCTTGATGAAGATTCCACTAGTGTTGTTGTTGCCCGTGTATCATTACAATTGCGGGCAGAGCCGCGCGGAGCGGCTAGTTAGTAATATATTCTCACGTAATTTAAAATTGAGTTCCACTTATTCTAAATTTTTGTTTAGCTATCCTCATTTCTTTCAGCGGAACATCGCGTAACAAAAAAAAAAGTTGTGCGGTAAAAAATGCCTTTGTCGCAACTATAATTCTAATGAAAATTGAATTAAATTATATCAATTTTTTAGATAATCATATTGAAATATACACGTCGAATTGATAATCTCTTTTTTTAACCCGTCAATTCCCATGGCCAAGTTAATAAAGATTTTTGGTTTCTTTTTAAATAAAATACCTTATATACATTTGGTTATGACAAGAAAAAATATAAATAAAAAATAAACTACCCCAATTTTTTTTATGGGGGTGTCACCTGCAGGTGACACTGGGCGTTGTGAAATTAAGACTTTGAAGCAGACACAGATTGTTTCTTATTGTTACGGTAAGAATAAAACGTTAGAATTTATAATATTTATTTATATTTAGATATATCAGTTTCTTTATAATAAAAATAGTTTATCTGAAAGAAACAAAACACTTATCTATTCTAATATCATAAAGCTGAACAAACAAGGAAATACTGGTTTGAATTGAAAAATTATTTTTTTGTTGGATAGTCCATTTACCGAGGAAGGCTATAGGCTACATAATATCAAGCTACGAGCAGTAGGAACGGAGCATCAATGAAAAATGTTGCAAAAACGGGAAAAATTATTCCTTTTGAGAGCTTCCGTTGCGGCGTAAACGGTTATTATAATGCCCAGTGTCACCCGTAGGTGACACGGCATATTTCCAACGTCGTAAAAAACGTATTCAAAGTTATTTTTACCAATAAAAGAAATTGTGCAATAGCTTATTTATTTATTTATTACACGCAATAAGAAAAAATAACAATAGTTACGGTTTAGGCATTTTTATTTCACTTTTTATCGCAAGAGATTACACAAACACAGACTGCTCGAATTTCGCGCGAAACATCTGATTATATTTGACAGATGACATTTGGCTAGTGTTGTCAGAAAAAAATAATTAATAGTTTTACTTATTGGCTTTGCAACAATGGTAGTGGAATTAAATAATAAAATCTCCGTGTGGTAGAAAAAAATATTAAACTTGTGTCACCTATAACAAGTGACACTGGGAATTGACGGGTTAAGTCGTTTAAAAGGTAAAATACATTACAGATAGCCAAAGAGTTAAATAATATATTTGTGATTTCAGAATCTCCGTCTAACACCCGCAGAGAACACAAAGAGTTCATCCATCGTACCGTGGAAAGTATCTGCAATCAGCCCTATTGTAGTAGTTGTACTTGTTGGTATTAAGACCGAACAAATCAATGATGTTGACATAAAATAAATACAGCTCTTTAATATTGTAATATTTAAACTAAATGTTAATATGCGTCAAAATAAAAGTTTTATCAATTTTGTCCCGTTTTTAAACCGACTTTAAAAAAGTTTACTTTATGACTTTTGGTCACGGAAAATGTGTTATACTATGATAGGGCAAAATTCAGAAATACAATTTTATTGAAGACTAGCGGCCCAGTCCGGCTTCGCCCGGGTGTAAATATAATATATAGGAGATAAAAGATAAGAATCATTATCATTAAATTCTCAACGTGTATTGAATTTGCGCGAATTCAATCGCTTTTATTTGTGAATGTTCAAAAATCGAGGAAAAATCTTATTTCCCAAAAAGAAATTAAAAAAAAACTTGGAACGTGTCGCGGAACACGCGTTTGGAACGAAGTCCCTTTCGTATAAGACGTTTTTCGTAATCTAAAAACATCCGGTATAATCTAAAAACACCCGGTATAATCTAAAAACACCCGGTATAATCTATAAACACCCGGTATAATTTAAAAACAATATTTTCTAGCAATAAATATAACCTATGTTACTCAGGGTGAATGTAGCTTTCTAATGGTGAAAGAATTTTTTAAATCGGCACAGTAGTTTTTGAGTTTATTCATTACATACACACAAAAATACAAATTTTTCCTCTTTATAATATTAGTGTAGATGTACTTAGTCTAAGCGAAATAGTAAAAGTGGAGGGAAAATGCACTAACAAAGGAGATTTTACGGAAAATTGAGAGTGGTCCCCTTACTAACATTCTAAAAATTCCATTCTTCACCGTCTCTGCTTAAATTTTTTATAGGGGTGAACTATCTCCTAAAGTATATTTTTGCAAAAAACTAGACAACTATCCATTTTAGTACCAAAAAGGTCATTATCAGTTCCAAAACTGTTAAATATGTTTTTAGGAGTCGGGGATCTCTAAACGGAAAAATATTGTAAAATTTTGAAAAGTGAATTTCGACATAAATTATAGAAGAAGTCGGGATGATAAAAATTGTTATACCTATATACAATATGACAGATACTTCGACAATTTATATTTTCGAAGACATGAATTTTATCATTTTAATCACTAATGTAAGGTAATTATTATGGCATATTCCTTTGAATCATTCCTCTAATAGCAAAAGGAGTAAATTTAAAATTCTTTGTAAGGTTTTAAAGGTGCTTAATGTTCATTATCTGATCTTTAACAAATTACTTAATTATCGAAGGGCAATAATACAGTAAACTATCGATTATTAGTGTATTTGCCATATGGAGCATACACTATAGGCGTCGGTCGGATAGTGGAATATAGAGATCGCACCATTTTTGGAAAGTTAATTGATTTTAACGAAATTTGGCCCACATGCTAGAATCTATCAACGCACGAGCCCTATTTAAAATGGACCTAATCGGACTATTTTACGGGATGTATTTAAGGGTTAAAATTGTTTTGGGCCCAAAAATACCGAAGAAATTCTCGGAATTGATTTAAAATTTAAATTTGACCCTTTAATATCAATTAGAAGGTACTCCTAATATTTTATTGGAATCGGCTCGACAGAGTTGGACTTATAAATTTTAAGAAAACACTTGTTTGCGAATAGGAATTATATTTACTGAGGCCGTACATAATTTTGTGCAGAAGATGAATTCATAAAACAGAGTCGAAATGGAATATTTCAAGGAGTATACATAGGGGTTAAATTTTTTATTTTGTCCAAAAGCAAACAATTCAAATAATAAAATTTTGTTGTTATATTTTATTCGATGATTGCAGTCATTAAAATTTCAATAATAGCTCAAAAAAAATTGTAAACTGCATAATACGAAAATGTTGCATGTAACGTGCATAAAATATCTTGCACTAAAAAGTTTTATATTTTCTGATTAAAATAACAATAGTTTATGTATCCAGATTGTAATGCAATATTTTACGTAAGATATGCATTTGAATTATTTTCGAAGACGACGACTACTTTGTTCTCTCTGTTGGTCATTTAGATTTAAGTGACAACTATAGTAGATACATTACTATTGGATAGGAAAAATTGCATTTCTTTTGTTTTACTTCACACACTAATACTAAATGGGTAATTTTGCTACCACTATGCAGGCTTCATGGGTGCAAAAATATTTTTAAGAATTGAAGACTGTTGGATAATCGGTGCTTTACTTAGATATTTTTGTTTTCCCACCCTACACAAATACCAAACTCGAAAACATAATTTCAAACTTACAGTAATACTGGTTCATCAATGACAGTCATTTGTTGAGCGGAAAAGAAGAATTAACTTTTCAATATCAGACAAGAAACAATAGAAATGGCTTACAGTTTAACAACGATTTTGTTTTCAGTAAGTACTTAAATTAAATTTTATTTTTTTGTATTGTACACAGAAGCGTAGCGTGCCTTGGCGGGGCCCCGTATAAAAATTTGTTTGGGGGTCCTTCCCCCGTTGAAGTAAATGACTTAAACGGGGAAGACCCGCAGCCCGCGATAACCAATGTAGGGTGTTGCCAACTTTTGAACGCACGCTTTACGCGGGAAAAAAAGAAATTGCTTTTTTTGACTTTTGTGATTTCTGAAATAAAAAAAAAATTGGGAAGTTTTTATTAATTTTTGCTTACGCACGTTGGGGGCCCCCGTGGCTCGGGGGCCCCGTATAATTGATACGGCAGATACGGCGCCTGATTGTACAGATTAAATAGTTAAATGTCTCAAAAAAACACTTTTTAATGTTAGGAAAAAATCGTGGTGAGTTTAAATTTTAACGTTTAAACTAAAAATATATCAATTGGCTGACTTGCCGATTAAAGGCTCCCACAAATCAACTCGGGATAGTGGGAGCTGGAACAAATTATATTCCGCTATAAAATTTGATTCCATGCCGCGCTTGCTCTCGCTGTCCCAGCTTGTTCTATGGGAATCATTATAGAATAATATTATATTTCTTTACATTACATATATCATTCGATTAAGAATAAGGTCACAACTCCCGAAATGATAATAAAATAGTCAATAAACCGCAATACGTTAATTAAAAAAAAAAAAGATTTCTACGATATTTTTTGCTTTATTTGATTTAGGTACATAATTTATGTGATTCAAATTAATTTTAGTTATAATATTTAGTTACAAATCATTTATTTGCAGAAAATAAGTATGTCTTTTGCCATATTAAGAAAAAACTGATTTAAATAAATAGATCATAGAAAAAGTTGTATTTCACTTAACACCTACATATTTTTTATATGTTAATTAATAAATCTATTGCTGGAATGCAGAAAGCTTAGTCAAAAACTTTAATTTGACAATGACCTTACATTGAGATCACATAATTACAGTTTTTATACATGTAGCACAGTCTAATGTCGTTGTAAACTTCCTGTCATGTCTTAGATAGTTTACTCACTGAATAACACATGACTGATCTGCATAGAAAAAGATAACCAACTTTTTGACAGAATGGATAAAAAATGTTGTTTCGATATGAAAATTGTGCAAAAAAACTATCTTAAAAACATGTATAGGTACACAGTTTAAAAAAAATATCGTTTCAATCGATCAACTTTTTTGAGCAGGGTCGATTTAAAATTCTACGCAGTCACAATCTAAGGTCATTGTCAAATCAAATTTCTCGATAATACTTTCTGCAAACTAAGCTATGTTAAATTAATTTTTAAGATATCACTATTATTTTGAGTACATAGTAATGAGAAATAGTACAGTTAACATACAAATCTTATAATAGAATTTAGAAGGTCAAAGTGAGTTAAAAAATAAGTATTTTCTTTCAGTTCGTCGCGGTTCTAACAGTATTTATGCAATCCCAATGTCAAATATTGGATTCCACGGCAAACGTTGTAGAACTAGTGAAAACAACGACAGAATTCAAAGCCGCGGTTATTGAGAAACTTTACGAAAGATTCTCCACAATTCTACGAAAGAAAGTTGCCATTATACAATGGCTGAGAGTGAATGTATTCAGCCACATCAAAAACACCGCAATATTCCTTTATAACACTTTTATCGGCGTTTTGGATTTGATAGGATTAGTTTTAAAAAAGGCGATAGAATATAGGGACAGTCTCATTGAACCAAACTCAGAAAACGCTTCTTTCGAATCAGACGAAAATGAATCGAAAATAATGAATTCGCCAATCGTACAGAATCAGAGACATCCTTTGATAAATACCAATCGGGTTGAAGTAATTTTATAATTTATGAATTAATTGGCTAGTAACATTGGCGACGGAATGATAAATTATTATAGCTTAAGTTTAAAAATGTGTTGTAGTTTATTTAAAATTTTAGAGTGGGTTTAGGTCATCCCAACCACCTCCTTGCGCCGCCAATGGATATTATGATCGCCAGTTGTTTATTTTCTAAGTAATCAGACATTATATGAGTAAAGCCAGTATCGAGCTCGTATTTTTATTTAAAAAAAAAATAACCAAAAATATATTTGTAGACTCGAGTAAAGTTGTTTTTTAAGCTTCGAGTAATTAAAACAACTATGCCAAATTTTAAGTCTCTCCCTACTCCCTAGCTCGTATCGTTTTACTCTGGAAGCTTGTGACAGACACCGAAGTGTTCCATTTTTCCAGTTTTTGTAAAGGAACACTAAAAATTTATAGTTTTCTAATTTTGACTCTGAAATGTTTGAATAATAATAACTGTTACCTATAATAATAATACAATTACATTTCATATATATTGTGTATTTTGTATTTATAAAATAATAAATAATTATTAATAAATAATTACGGTAACTTACAGAATAAATAATTATATTCTTACACATAATGTATATTTAATTTATTTTACAATTAAACCCATTTTTTGTCAAAAAGCTTAGCAAGACACAAAATAACATGCATTAAAAATAAAAGTTTTGGTGTAAGGTAATATTATTGATCATAATATTACCACAGTCCACACAGTGCCCAAATTTTGTGTTATTTAGGTTTTGTAACTTGTAAAATTATTTAAATTATGCTAATATTATAAAGATGATTATATCTGCTTCTCGTGGGTAATCTCAGGAACTGCTGAGCTTATTTGAAATCCTTTCACCCTACTTCTTCCCGAGAAACATAGACTATATATTTTTGCGCTAAAACAAACAGGGAATGAAGACGCAAAGCAAGTTGGCGATTTTTTTACAGTGTAGGGCCTCAAAACGTGAAGATCCGTTGAAAACTCGATTCTCGAAAATCGAGGTGAAAATAACTTCTCCTTTCTTTGAAAATTTTAGATTTTCAAAGAGTGAAGTTAAAAAATAATTCACATACCCAATTATTAGTTTTGATCTAAATTATTGTCAAACTTTAAGAATGCAGTCTTCAATAGTGTATTGAGACTGGAAAAAATAAATGGATTGAAAAATTCGATCGCAAAAATTATATTATATTAAAATATATATATTAAAACCATATTCTTATGACGATGACTGCGTTTTTGTAATTTACATATTTCATGACAATAAATTAACAAATACTAATTACGAATTTTCTATTAATGGAAAAACATTAAAATGAAAGGAATGAATATCTAACCACACTGGAATTTGGATAAGTCATATTGCAATATTTCTTTTGAACAGCAATTAGCAGACTTTAAGTGTAAAAATCAATAATTAGCAGCTTAAGTACTTATTTTTCGTTAAAGCAGATGCTACAGTTATGCAGTCGCAATATACAGAGATTTTAAACAGTCCAGTATCCAAATAGTCGCTGAAATCAATTTTGAACGAATAAATTGACATATTATATTCTTAAACCATGCCATGAACCGTATATAACCTAGATTAACATAATAAATACACAGAGTGTCTCAAAAATAACACCGAAATTTTTAAAGGTATAGCATAAAAAATAAAACTGTTTCAGTTCTATCTTTGGTTTCATTATCATTTTTAGGTGCAGTTTGGCTGTCTATAAGTTGACTAGTCCTTTTATAAACTAGTCCGTTTGTGAAATATATATCGCTCGTTTTAACAGTGTCACAGCTCATTCAAAAAATAATGCATTACAAATTTGATGCAACAACTACTAGACCAGGTTCGATAATTTTTGAGACCAAAAAAAATTATAGTAGGATGAAACCCATTGGAAAAGGTAGAGAATATAACAAAAATGAAAGGAAAAATAAATTACGGTCGATCTGGGGTCGGGAAGGGAAGGGGGTGAGTTTTTAAGGATAAAAAACGGTTTATCTCGATTTCCGGCAAAACTACAAGTCCTATGAAAAAAAGTTAAATGGCAAAGTTGTAGGTAATAAAAATGTCTACAACTTATGTTTTTACACTTTTTTTACATAACCTCAAAATTTATGTGAAAAATTCAAATAACCAAGTTTTTGGTTTTTTATTTTTATCTTTTGCAAAAATTTTTATTTTTTCACGAAATTTGGTGAAAGCTTACCTTTTTATGTTCCAAACACACAGTAATTTTTTTGATTTAAAATATTCATTTTTTCACCTTATTTTGACTTAATATCGAAAAAGCACCCTAATTTTCAATCGAAAATTCTCACGTCAAAATATCCGCTTTTTTAAAAAAATCGGTGGGCTTTTTGTTTCTTGAAATCTCTACTTTCTGATGGTATGAAAAAAAATATATATTACTACGGTAAATGTTCTCAGAAAATGCAAATAAGTTATCTTAAAATGGCAATAAATAGGCATCTACGCATATAATCTTATAAATTATATGCGTAGATGCCTATTTATTGCCATTTTAAGATAAATTATTTGCATTTGCTGAGAACATTTACCGTAGTAATGTATATTTTTTTATACCATCAGAAAGTAGAGATTTCAAGGAACAAAAAGCCCACCGACTTTTTTAAAAAAGCAGATATTTTGACGTGAGAATTTTCGATTGAAAATTAGGGTGCTTTTCTGATATTAAGTCAAAATAAGGTGAAAAAATAAATATTTTAAATCAAAAAAATTACTATTATGCTATGGTTGATTTTTACCCGATTGTGACAACTAGTGTTATGCTTTTTAAAAGTTTATAATTTTTGGACATAGGATAGTTGTGGACATCAGCAATAAACAACAATATGTATATAAGGTGCAAAATAACTGTCCCCAGACTCTGTGTAAATCTTAAGGTCAATGCTTTAGTAACGATTGACCGCGAAGAACATCTCTTGTTACAGTTTGCGATTTGTGTTCATATTTGACTAAGCTCTCAACTTAAAACTATTGTTTTAATTTTATAAACTTGAATTGAAAAATGCATGCGACGTCAGTAAGTTTAAAGTTACTATACGATATTTCTTTTTAATTATTATTATTTTAAATACATTAATCCTGCCAACTGAAAATTGATCAGTGTCATTGGAGTTATAAAGTGCAGAACTCTAAGGAAAAATTCAATTTGAGGACCTCGTCTAAACAAACAACTAATAAAGAAAGTGGAAAAAAATATTGGTAAAAACAACAAAGAGTTTTTGAAACAGTGATTTAGATGTTCTCTGTGATGAGCATCTTAGCAGGGGCTTGGAGTAATAAAATTATAACTTTTTTTTTTAATTTGAATAGCCCTGTTTGGCTATTTTTTCATTATCGAAAAAACTGAATATTTCAATTAATAAGTTTTTTATTTTTTCACGGGAAATTGGACAATTGGATTTTAATATAGATAAACTAAATTAAAAAATTTGCGACGTTTTGTTAATTCGTTTTAACTTCTTCGGGCAAAACTGAAATGATTAAAAATACAAATTAGTTAATGAAATAATTACAATTTTTTTTTTAATAGAATTGAAATAATACCTTTAACTAGTGAAAAAATAAAATAACTAGTTAAAGGTATTATTTCAATTCTATTATAAAAAAAAGTGTAATTATTTCATTAACTAATTTGTATTTTTAATCATTTCAGTTTTGCCCGAAGAAGTTAAACGTCGCAAATTTTTTTATTTAGTTTATCTATATTAAAATTCAATTGTCCAATTTCCCGTGAAAAAAAAAAACTTATTAATTATAATGGACGTGAACAATATTGAGAATTTCAATTATTAACACAGGGTGGACTCAAGGTATTAGCAATTCGTACAGTTATCTGGGGCACTAAATGCCAGATATGTATTTGTGCTTTTGTATATCACGCGTACTTTTTGAGTGCACTCTTTCGAAGAAATGTAATTTTTCACAATACGAACATCGAAAATGGCGGCTTCCGTAGCCTGCGAAGCGTTGCGAAAATGGCGGTATGCAGGTGAGCGGGTGCAAAAGTACTTTACAAATCCTAGAGTTTCCAAGCCTCTTATTACAAATTTTTATAATATTAAATATATTAATAATATATATATAATAATATATTAAATATATTAATAATAAGAGGCTTGGAAACTCTAGGGTTTGTAAAGTACTTTCGCACCCGCTCACCTGCTACCGCCATTTTCGCAACACTCCGCAGGCTACGAGCCGCTATTTTCGATCGATGTTCTTTTTGTGAAAAATAGTATTCGTGGCACGGGGCTGAAACCTCGCGAACGCAAACTCACGTAAAGTTAGCTGCACCCTCGTTTGCATTTGCTCGATTTCGCCCCTTGCCACGTAATGTACTATAAATAAGTAGCTCATTGTGTGTTTGGAGTTTTCCAAATTTAGTGTTGTTCAATATAAACTGTTTTAACATGCGACATAGGCGTTAAAGCTTAAGGTTGACCAAGGTGAAGACGGTGATTACGCTTAGCAAAATAAACACTCTGCTTGCAATCACTTTTGTTTGCTTTTAATTATGCTAGACAAAGTCCTTACACTGTTTCTATTCACTAATGATTTGGCATTAGTGATTACAGTATTTATAAATTTTAAATCACTGTAAATCACTGGAATAGTAATTAGAACACAAATTGTAGAACATGGGTAATTGAACCAAAGTGTTTTGAATATAATTTCCTACTTAACAACAAATAACTATACACTACAAAAATTAACATTTATTTCCATTTCTTTAATATTTCAGTCAATAATACAATTTCTACTGTTAATTTGGTGTTCTCAAGTTTGGAATGAAACGATAATTCTTCCAGTGACATCAAACAATTTGACGAATGATACCAAGGAAACAAATCTTTGCAATTTAACTTACCAATGCGAAGATAAACTATTAAATGAAAAATTACCCGCGGATTCGCTAGAAATACAGAAAAACTTAACAAAACAACATCAGAACAACGAAATATTATTAAGAAAAATGGAAAACGCGTGTGCTTCGTCTGAAGATTGCAGAAATAATAAAATATTAGCAAACGTGGCAGAACAGAGGAATACTGATGAAGAAGATTTGACATTGGCTGAGTCAAACATTGTGTTTCGGCCGCTGTTTGCTTACAGGCGAAAGATTGCTGAAAGGAGGCGACTGCAAAATTACCAAAACAGAAGAAGTGATCGCAGACCTTCTTACCGAAGCTATTACCAATATCAATACAAACCAACGCCGTATTATTATCGCAATTCTTATAATAATCCGTACTATTATTATAGACCAAATCGATACTATTACCCGTATTAAGAGAGTAAGTAAGTAAGTAATTTATTTAGTCATGATTTCGATACAATGGTATCAATATGACGAGTCACAAATTTACAATAAACAGTCATAATACATATAAAAAAAAAATCCGGGTCGCAGTGCCAATACAGGCTTATACAGGCAGTGTGGCTTTATTACGCGAACTTAAGTTGGTTTTTGGGCAAAATTAAAAATTTGACTCCTTAATACACCCCTTAAAATAACATTTTTTTTCTTAACTGCAATAATATTATCAATCTAACGTCTACACCGAATTAAATACACCCTTCAATAAATAAGTCACTATCTACAAATTAGTGTTTTCAAAAAATTTGTAAATCCGGTCCTGTTGGGCCGATTTTATTAAAATTTTAGGAACACTTTTTAATTGCTACTAACGGGCTAAATGTCAATTTTGAAACGATTCTGAGAATGATTTCAGTATTTTGGGGCCCAAAAACATTTTTCAACCCCTAAAAACTACCCTTAAAATGGCCCGATTACGCCCATTTTAAATAGGCTTCTGGGAGGGATGGATTTCAATACGTGGACCAAATTTCGTTAAAATCAATTAACTCTTTCGAAAGTTATTGCCCGTACACACATATATATATATATATATATATATATATATACATATACATATATATATATATATATATATATATATATATATATATATATATATATATATACATATATATATAAACATTTTTAAAAATGGTGTCAAAGTGTTTAGGAGGTTATGAAACGTCGAGAAATTTTGGTCCGACCCCTAGGTCCCGCCATCCGACCAACGCCAATAGTGTATGTTGCTATATGGCAAATACACTAAAAAAACAAAAAACGAGACATTCTGCAAAAATGAGGATGTCTCGTTGTTGATAACGATTATATCAATTATCTTCATGCTTTTAACGATGTCACATGACATTCCTATTAAACTGCATATAGTGCTCTAATTTAAAACAAAGTTACCATTTAAAACTATATGACGAACAGAGACAACAAAGTAGGTATAGTTTTCGTAAACAACCCAAATAGACTGCAAACGGCTGCATACACAGCTGTCAAAAATATTCAATATATATTTATCATGACATGAAAATCAGGTAATCTATAAGAGGTGCGTGCAAAAAACAAAGGAGTATATATCTTGAACGTAATGTTATTATGACTCATGTGACTGTTAAATCTCTCAAACACTCGTTATAACTTAATATCACAGCTCGTACATAATACAATATTACATCCTAGATACATATACTACTATGAACTTTGTGATAAAATTAGTACATAAAATAATCAATTTAATTATGTTATATAAATAATCATTCGAATTACATTTATACAGAGTTGAACAAATAATAACTATGGTATATATTCGCTATATATGCGGGTTTTTACAAATTCCCATCTCCAATATCATTATTATCGTTATTATTTTTTGACATTCTCAGTATCGTCTGTATTGACGACGCGTTTCCTGACATATTCTCGTTTGGAATTTTGTTATTGTCTTTTTTTAAATTAAGTAGCAGCTGGAGAACTTTTTGTTCATCTGACGAAAGGATTTCATGGTAAAATCCTGCATAAATCTAAAATAATAACGATAAATTAGTATCTTGAAATCAGAATCCTTCTATTACTTCTTGTGATGAATATACACTTGTATAAATTTCTTATATTTATTCCGAACGCAAGATGTAATAATCTTTTTTTTTTTCTTTTTTTATTTCTGTAAAAAATTTGGTGATCCTATTTTTCGTTCTTTCTCCTTATCTCAGTTTTTTTTTGAGTTACTTCGCACAATATTAGGCAAAAACTGCTACAGTCTGAATGACTTGTAACTATTTTATTTTTAGTGTATTTGCCATATGGCAACATACACTATTGGCGTCGGTCGGATGGCGGGACCTAGGGGTCGGACCAAAATTTCTCGACGTTTCATAACCTCCTAAACACTTTGGCACCATTTTTAAAAATGTTTATATATATATGTATATATATATATATATATATATATATATATATATATATATATATATATATATATATATATATATATATATATTTATATACGTATATATATATATATATATATGTGTACGCGCGATAACTTTCGAAAGAGTTAATTGATTTCAACGAAATTTGGGCCACGTGTTGAAACCCATCACCGCAAGAAGCCTATTTAAAATGGGCCTAATCGGGCTATTTTAAGGGTAGTTTTTAGGGGTTGAAAACTGTTTTTGGGCCCCAAAATACCGAAAAAATTCTCCGAATCGTTTCAAAATTGAAATTTAACCCTCTGGTAGTGATTAAAAACTGTCCCCACAATTTTAATAAAATCGGCCCGACAGGACCGGATTTACAAATTTTATGAAAACACTAGTTTGCAGATAGTGACTTATTTATTGAAGGGTGTATTTAATTCGGTGTAGACGTTAGATTGATAATAATATTACAATTAAGAAAAAAATGTTATTTTAAGGGGTGTATTAAGGGGTTAAATTTTTTATTTTGCCCAAAAACAAACTTAATTTCACATAATAAAAGTATAAAAACCACACAGCCCTATACAAGCAAATACACTATATTGTCGGCAGGGTTTTGGCACTGCGACCTGGGTTTTTTTTACTTGGCAATGTAATAGACTCTCTGTAAGTTTCTTTTACAAATAAATATTCATATTCATATTTGTTACTGAAGTGCTAAAGTTGTTTTAAATATATCGTAATTTTTAATTATTTATCAACTTGATGATGATAACAAAGTTGGGGAAACATGTTGTGAATTTTATTAAATAAAAATTTAATTTTTCAACATCTTGTGTACGGAATAAATATACAAGAAATTTATACTTGTAAACAAATTCCTCATCTAAAATATCTGATGCATATACAGGCCCAGATAAGACTGGCGCGGATGGATAATCGAACAAATACTGAGTGAACCCGCATGTCTTAACGGGTTCGAAGGGTCGCCAAACAATTAAAAACAAACAAAACTAAGTACAAAAAAAACCCGGGTCGCAGTGCCAAAACCCTGCCGACAATATAGTGTATTTGATGATACAGGCAGTGTGGCTTTATTATGCGAACTTAAGTTGGTTTTTGGGTAAAAAAAAATTTTTACTCCTTAATACAGCCCTTAAAATAACATTCTTTTTCTTAATTGCAATATTATTATCAATCGAACCTCTATACCAAATTATATGCAACTTTCAGTAAATAATTCACTATCTGCAAACTAGTGTTTTCATAAAATTTGTAAATCCGGTCCTGTCGGTCCGATTTTATTAGAATTTTAGGGACACTTTTTAATTAAATTTCAATTTTGAAACGATTCGGAGAATTTTTTCAGTATTTTGGGCCCCAAAAACTTTTTTCAACCCCTAAAAACTACCCTTAAAATGGCCCGATTGGGCCCATTTTAAATAGGCTTCGTGCGGTAATGGATTCCAACATGTGTGCCAAATTTCATAAAATAAATTAACTTCTTCGAAAATTATAGCCCGCACACATATATACCTATATATATATATATATATATATATATATATATATATATATATTGTGACATTATGCCCATATGTCACAAGAATATATAGTATAACCTTAATTGTTAATTAAATAAATAGTTAATAATTTAATTATATCTGAACAGTTATAGGCAGCTGTGTTTCTGTATTGCATTTTCTGATATCCGTGGCTACTACGATATCATGCCTCACTTAGCAACGAACAATAAAGCCTGACATTGTTGTGAATGAATATGTTTGCTAGGTGACGGGTTCGTGAAAATAATAAACAATAAAAAAATAACAAGGCTCTCTGTTCCGGTATCTGGGAAGTATAGACGTATCCGTTTCTGTTCTGTAGTTTTAAGTCGGTATTTTGCGAATTGTGTTCTGTCCTGTTCCGTAGTTTTTAAGTCGGTATTTTGCGAATGGTGTTCCGTTCGGTCTGTAGAATTTAAGTATCCGTTTCTGTTCTGTAGTTTTAAGTCGGTATTTTGCGAATCGGGTTTCGTTCTGTCTGTAGTTTTAAGCATCGGCTCCGTTAGTTATTATTAAGTCTGTATTATGTTATTTATTTGTCCTGTTGTCTGTCTGTAATATCTAAGTTTCTATAACTAATGAGTAAAATAGCTCACCTTATTATAATTTTAGTTATTTAAGCGATTTTATTTAAATCAGTACCTTGAGATCAATTTACTTCTTCGTAAAAGTATTATTGATACGGAACAATCGCTACTGGATTTTGTACCTCGCTGCACGTCTAATAAAACTGTTAATTATAATTTCGGAATAAACACTGTATTGTTTTCTTTCTTGCTTTCCTCAGGGTCTGTGTTGATCGGACGCCCATAGGCGGATATCAAATTTCTATCAAAGAAACTAAACGGGCCCAGCAAATTAAGAACTGATATCCTCCTGCGACGCCGAGAACACAGATTCAATTGTTGTCTTTCTTTTCTTTTCTCTTTTTTTAAGACAGTGTTGCAACAAGTGGGAGTCCGTCTACGCAAGAGAACATCAAATTGGTAGCAGAGCGTAGTTAGGAAAGCCTGAGCCTTGTTCCAACCTGTCCGGTACCTGTCCGCCGTCTTGAAGCCGAAATCCCGAACCGTTCCGCCCGCTCCGCAGTCAACGGATACTCCTATAGTCGTCTGGGAGCCGCAGCCTCCCAGTGCTCCAGTGCCCGGTGTTTCTGGTGAGTCTCGGGTATCACCGGAAAATGCAATGCCGTAGTTAGTGCCTATAACCACCCCAAAATTTTTTGTAGTAATTGTTCAACTGATAGTGATAGTTCGACAATTTCCCCCGTTTCGGCCCCGTCTCCAAAATTATTCGATAAGATCCCGATTGCAGCTATTTCGAACTATTTCGCTGCAACCGCCGGTTAAATGATTTAGTCGATAAGTCTATCCCTATAATTAATATTAGTTTAGGTAACGTTAAGGCTTCTGCTCTATTGGACACGGGTTCCACGCTAAATTACATTAGCGCTAACCTGGCCAATTATTTAGTTTCTCTTAGGTTAGGTAATTATAAGAAATGCGAACAATATGCTCGCGTAGCCAATGGTCAAACGACCCGTTCTGTTAACTCGGTGGCATTAGTTGTAAAGATTAAGAATAAAACTTGGAAACTTATCTTTTTTGTGTTGCCAAATATTTCATACTCAGTAATTATTGGTAGTAAGTCCTTGAAAAATATGAGGGCAATATTAAACTGTGCCGAAAATTCAGTATCGTTTGAATTTGACCGGGATTCGTCGATTCCGTATATTTCCTTGCCTGCTTCCGTCCCAGTCGAATTATTGGTTCCGATTATGGCCGTGGACTCCGCAACTGAAAAATTTGATAGATTGTGTTCAGAATTTCCGGAGGCTTTGACGGAAAACAGGATAAATCAAAAGGTCCATATGGACGCGTTTCCAGCTCTGGCGATTGAGCACGTCTTTCAACGTTTGAAAAGGGCTAAAGTATTCACAACTCTGGATCTGAATAGTGCGTTTTATCAGATTGAACTGTCCGAATCGCCCAGTGCTCTGAATCGACTAAAGAGTGAACTATTTTATGATATAAAAATGTAATTGTGTTTTTCGATGACCTGCTCATCTACAGTGACAATTTGGACTCTCATATGAGCCAAATGCGTGAGGTGTTGCGGCGTCTTCGAGACGCAAATCTGACTGTCAACCCGAGTAAGGTGAAGTTCGCGAAATCCGAACTGAAGTTTCTGGGTCACAGCATTTCGTCGTCTGGTCTCGCTGTGGATAGTGAAAAGGTCCAAGCCATCACCGATTACCTGTGCCCAAGAATCTAAAACAAATGGACGGATCTTATGTGTTCAATTGTTGACGTCAGTACTGAGTTCAGTGAACTCAGAGACATGCAAAATAAAAATGTTGAATTAAATTCAATAAAAAGACAAATTTTACAAGGTGTGAACGTAAGACATTTTGCCGTTCGAGACAATTTTCTAGTGCGTCTAGTGGGGCGCCATAATAAAGCCCGTATTGTTGTACCTAGTGCAGCCAAGCCAAGCATCCTCGAGCAGTTTCATAACTCTGAAATGGGTGCTCATCCCGGAATTAACAAGACATATCGCTCTATTGCCAGGCGATTTTGGTGGCCAAAGATGTTTATAGAAGTCCGACAACACATTAAGGCCTGCCAGTTATGTTTGCGTCATAAAAGCGACCAAAACCCCGACAAAGTAATTATGTCGTCTAGTCCTCCTACGGCGGTATGGAACCGCTTATACATTGATTTAATGGGACCGCTTGTAACAAGCAGCGCCGGCAACAAGTATGTGTTACTGATATTAGATGGTTTTAGCAAATGGCTAATTACATACGCTATTCCGGATTCCAGTTCTGCAACGATCATTCAAATTGGGATTTGCTTTTAAACAACATAACATTGTGTAATAATGCAACGTACCATACAAGTATTAATGATTTACCTTATCGAGTCTTTCTCGGTCGAGAAATAAAATTCCCGCTGGATCTCAAGTGGAATTTACCTGCAGTGTGGGAAAAACGAGATTCGTTAACTCCAGATGTTGTCCGTGAAATGTTGAAGCAATCGCATGATCGTCAAGCGAGTTATTATAATGTCAATCGTACTCCTGAATCAAAGTTTCAAGTTGGTGATTCCGTTGTTCAAAGATTGCATTACCAAAAGATGAGGCCAAACTTTCATTTAAAATTCCTCCCGAGGTATAGCGAACCCCGTACTATCGTTCGATTTTTGTCTCCAGTTAGTGTAGAATTAAATGACCCTGTCACTGATAGATTGTTCCGAGCTCACGTGGAGCACTTAAAGAAAGTTTAAAACTTATTCCGCCTCCGTAATTTTAAGCTAGTTATTTAGATTTAACCTTGTTTCATCCGCACCGTGAAAATTTTGTTTGTTGATCAGAGGTTAATTGTTGTCACTTTTGACAGTTCAGTGTTGCCATCTTGAGCAGTATGTTTGCGAACTTTCCCCGCCGTCCCCCTGTTGGTGGGAAATTGTGACATTATGCCCATATGTCACAAGAATATATAGTATAACCTTAATTGTTAATTAAATAAATAGTTAATAATTTAATTATATCTGAACAGTTATAGGCAGCTGTGTTTCTGTATTGCATTTTCTGATATCCGTGGCTACTACGATATCATGCCTCACTTAGCAACGAACAATAAAGCCTGACATTGTTGTGAATGAATATGTTTGCTAGGTGACGGGTTCGTGAAAATAATAAACAATAAAAAAATAACAAGGCTCTCTGTTCCGGTATCTGGGAAGTATAGACGTATCCGTTTCTGTTCTGTAGTTTTAAGTCGGTATTTTGCGAATTGTGTTCTGTCCTGTTCCGTAGTTTTTAAGTCGGTATTTTGCGAATGGTGTTCCGTTCGGTCTGTAGAATTTAAGTATCCGTTTCTGTTCTGTAGTTTTAAGTCGGTATTTTGCGAATCGGGTTTCGTTCTGTCTGTAGTTTTAAGCATCGGCTCCGTTAGTTATTATTAAGTCTGTATTATGTTATTTATTTGTCCTGTTGTCTGTCTGTAATATCTAAGTTTCTATAACTAATGAGTAAAATAGCTCACCTTATTATAATTTTAGTTATTTAAGCGATTTTATTTAAATCAGTACCTTGAGATCAATTTACTTCTTCGTAAAAGTATTATTGATACGGAACAATCGCTACTGGATTTTGTACCTCGCTGCACGTCTAATAAAACTGTTAATTATAATTTCGGAATAAACACTGTATTGTTTTCTTTCTTGCTTTCCTCAGGGTCTGTGTTGATCGGACGCCCATAGGCGGATATCAAATTTCTATCAAAGAAACTAAACGGGCCCAGCAAATTAAGAACTGATATCCTCCTGCGACGCCGAGAACACAGATTCAATTGTTGTCTTTCTTTTCTTTTCTCTTTTTTTAAGACAGTGTTGCAACAAGTGGGAGTCCGTCTACGCAAGAGAACATCAAAATATATATATATATATATATATATATATATATATAATATATATATAAATATATATATATACATATATATATAAACATTTTTAAAAATGGTGGCAAAGTGTTTAGGAGGTTATGAAACGTCGAGAAATTTTGGTCCGACCCCTGGGTCCCGCCATCCGACCGACGCCAATGGTGTATCTTGCCATATGGCAAATACACTAAAAATGTATTTTTTGTACAAATTGAACTAAGATAGTGGGTAGTTAAATAAGTTGTCCGATAGGTTAGACCTGGATGCATCTAAAAGTCGATAAATATAAGTAATGTAAAAGGATAATAATAAATAGTTTACCTGTTTTGATAAAATTGCTATAACCACGAATACGATGAAATATTTACTCTGCATTTTAAAAATGTATGCTAGCGTATTCAAATAATTTCTGTAATCATTTAAAAACCAAGGTCAATTTTATATGAAATGAAATATTACGAATAGGTCAATATTTATAGAAATTAAGTCAAATATTATGAATTATCATAAATTATTATTCATTTCGAAATATTGTATGAATTGTTTAGTTTTCGTACAGTAAACATTATTTTCGCAATAAGAAAAAATTGTATTAAAATAAAGTACCTAAAATATTTCTTGGTGGTATTCCATATTTGAAAATAAGGGAATGTATCTAATATAATAAATTAAATTACGTTTAATTAAATATTATCTATAAACTTATATGAGCTCACATGCTTACATATCAACTGTTGTAAATACCGTGCGGTAGTCAATAGCCATACTTCTCTTTTCTTTTTGTTATTACTTTAATTCGTGTTTGAAACTAATCAGCAGCCACCGCCTGTTTTTTAAGTGATTAATAACAGGCTGAATCTTCGTGAGTTCGTTCGGTTCGACGAGACGCCCAAGTTTTTCCTCTGTCCAAATTCTCAAAGAGGTAGGTAATGAACTGCGCAGATGTAAAACATGTCGATTTGGTAGGGTGTCGAAATTATTAATAACCAGCTGATTTTTTGTATGCAGCTTACTAAATATTAGTTTAATTGAATGGCAATAAAGTCCTACAAATGTAGTGGTAGGTTTTCCTAGTCCTACGCTTGGTAAAATTGTGTTCTACACTTTATTCCCGATAGGACAAAATCAAACCTAGGTTGTTATTAATGAAAAAAGTGTTACCGTGGAATCGACAACTTCCAAGCGTAGGACTAGAAAAACCTACCACTACATTTGTAGGACATTGTGGCCATTCAATTATACTAATATTTAGTAAGCTGCATACAAAAAATCAGCTGGTTATTAATAATTTCGACACCCTACTAAATAGACATGTTTTACATCTGCGCAGTTCATTACCTATCTCTTTGAGAATTTGGACAGAGGAAAAACTTGGGTGTCTCGTCGAACCGAATGAACTCACGAAGATTCAGCCTGTTATTAATCACTTAAAAAAACAGGCGGTGGCTGCTGGGCTATAACTCGTGGAGATTAATCCAGAACTCCAAAGAAAAAATATTTTTACAATGGGGCTCTAGCTTCATATCGTAATGTCTTATTATTGAGCCTTTTTCATAAGAACAGTGCCTCCGATTAGCCACAAGAGGCAGCACTTGTGGTAGAGACAAACATTATTTACATCTTAGCAACTTGTTTCAGTGATAAATATTAGTAGGTACTTATTATAAATTAAAAAAAAAAATAAAATTTAATCTCTAGGAACACAATACACGAACTAAGTAAATATAAACTCAAATTAAAACTATTCAGAAACGGCAATTAAATAATAATAATAATAATAACTTTTATTTGTTTCTTAGACATGAATGTGTAGAGTAAATCAGAATAAAAAATTACAACAGTGGAAAAAAAACCCGGGTCGCAGTGCCAAAACCCTGCCGACAATATAGTGTATTTGCTTATACAGGCACTGTGGCTTTATTACGCGAACTTAAGTTGGTTTTTGGGCAAAATTAAAAATTTGACTCCTTAATACACCCCTTAAAATAACATTTTTTTTCTTAACTGCAATAATGTTATCAATCTAACGTCTACACCGAATTAAATACACCCTTCAATAAATAAGTCCTTATCTACAAATTAGTGTTTTCAAAAAATTTGTAAGTTCGGTCCTGTTGGATCGATTTTATTAAAATTTTAGGGACACTTTTTAATTGCTACTAACGGGTTAAATGTCAATTTTGAAACGATTCTGAGAATTTTTTCGGTATTTTGGGGCCCAAAAACATTTTTCAACCCCTAAAAACTACCCTTAAAGTGGCCCGATTAGGCCCATTTTAAAAAATAGGCTTCTTGCGGTGATGGATTTCAACGCGTGTGCCAAATTTAGTTGAAATCAATTAACTCTTTCGAAAGTTATTGCCCGCACACACACACACACACACACACACACATATATATATATATATATATATATATATATATATATATATATATATATATATATATATATATATATATATATATACACATATATATATAACCATTTTTAAAAATGGTGCCAAAGTGTTTAGGAGGTTATGAAACGTCGAGAAATTTTGGTCCGACCCCTAGGTCCCGCCATCCGACCGACGCCAATAGTGTATGTTGCCATATGGCAAATACACTAACAATACAACAGCATTTCTGATAAAAGGTTAGAACACAAGTATTCATGAATTGAGTAAAAAGGATACTCCAATAAAAGACTCTTGACGGCTTGTTTAAAACGAGGCAAAGTACTGAATGTTTTTATATTGGCCGGTAAATGGTTGTATAATTTAACAAGTGTCACAGTTGGGCTTTTTTGGAAACGGTCAACATGTGTGGCTTCTGAAGGAAATGATTACTATTGTCACCAACTTTGGTGAACATATTAATATTTTCTCTAATATAGATTAAACAATTGTAGATATATAATGAAATAACAGTTAATATTTTGTGTGTTTTAAACAAAGGTCGCCAAGAGTTTCTGTGGTTTGCAAATGATAACAATCTAATTATCTTCCTTTGCATTAGTAATATCTCATTTATAACGACAAAAACTTTTAACAACGTTGATATGCACCTTTTGACAGTAGTCACGTTTGGAAAAAGAATCCATGAGACGTCACAAGCCTACTTTCTCCGCCCTCTCTTCCATCCCGTCTATTCACCTTCAACAATGCTAACGCCCAACCTTAGTTTTTTCTCTGTGCCTTGGTTTCTAGTAACCTTGCCTACCACGTACTACTAGCGCTGCTATTGAGAGATTTTTCGTACTTGAAATGATGGTGGAGGTGCAAATGTGGTGGAAGAACGGGTATTACGACTGAGAGGTTTTTTTTAAGTGAAACTTCTTTTCGTACTGTAGGATAAAATTGATTCATGAGATTGAAAATCTAACGAACGTCTCGAAATGTACGTATACCATTTATTATAAAACTGGCTGTAGAATATTAACTAAGGCGGCTGCGAGGTAGAACGGTTGCCAAAAAGTTGAAGATTCGATGTCGGCTGTCGGTGCTATTATTATTACTTTTTGACTATTATACCAGCCTTACTTCTGTATTGTGTAGTGTCTCTTTTTTAAACGCTTTTGTTTAGCTTGCTCTGTTTATTTATTTATTTGGGTCAAATCTAGTATTTAAAATGTCACCCCCTTCCTGTTGACATATTGATCTGATATTTGGCGCACACATTTAGTTCTGAAAACAATACAATTTAATACATTTTGTATCATTGTAAATCCAAGATGGCCGCCACTACAAAATGGCGGATTACAGATTCTTTCACAGCTACCTCAATATGGGTATCAAATGAAAGGGCTTGAATAGAAGAATAAAGTTCACTATGAAAAAAAAAGAAAATCCAATATGGCCGCCAACAAAATAGCGGATTAAGTACATATTTTTTCAGCCCCTTCTTGTTGACAGATTGATCTGATATTTAGCGCACACATTTTTAGTTCTGATGACAATACAATTTAATACATTTTGTATCATTGTAAATCCAAAATGGCCACCACTACAAAATGGCGGATTACATATTCTTTCACAACTACCTCAATATGGGTATCAAATGAAAGGGCTTGAATAGAAGAATAAAGTTCACTATGAATAAAAAACTAAAAACTTGAAAATAAATTAAGTAAAAAAAGATTTTTAAGTTAAACGTTTTTATTTAAAATTAAGACAATAATGATGTTTATAAAGTACTAAAAGCTAAAAAATAATTCGGTAGGTCCTAGCTACCACTCATCACACCACTCTCCTCATCAATCTAGGGCATTAATCAGACAATCCGAATTATTTTTTAGCTTTTAGTACTTTATAAACATCATTATTGTCTTAATTTTAAATAAAAACGTTTAACTTAACAATTTTTTTTTTACTTAATTTTTTCAGTACAAACTAAGATCAACAATTCTGCTCCTACCGATAGGTTAATAATCCGAAACGACCGTTGAGTGAATTAAAAAAAATGTGTTTGTAGAATTGTTTCGTGTGTTTGTGTATTTATATTTATTAAAAATTATTCAGTTCAAGTATTTTGGATACGTGTATTTAATTAATATAGTTTTTTGTGCAGTTTCCACTCTTAAACATTTTGATGTAGGCGATTTTTTCGTATGTAGATCAATCATTTTTTTTTTGTGTGGGTACAATCTAAAATGATAGGGAGTGTAATATTTTATTTATGCATCAATGTATTTTTGATGGAAGTAATAAATGATTGTTAATGTATTTGCCATATGGCAACATACACTATTGGCGTCGGTGGGATGGCGGGACCTAGGGGTCGGACCAAAATTTATCGACGTTTGATAACCACCTAAACACTTTGGCACCATTTTTAAAAATGTTTGTATATATATATATATATATATATATATATATATATATATATATATATATATATATGTGCGGGCAATAACTTTCGAAAGAGTTAATTGATTTCAACTAAATTTGGCACACGCATTGAAATCCATCACCGCAAGAAACCTATTTAAAATGGGCCTAATCAGGCTATTTTAAGGGTAGTTTTTAGGGGTTGGAAAATATTTTTGGGTCCCAAAATACCGAAAAAATTCTCCGAATCGTTTAAAAATTGAAATTTAACCCTCTGGTAGGAATTAGAAAGTGTCACCAAAATTTTAATAAAATCGGCCCGATAGGGTCAGATGTACAAATTTTATGAAAACACTATTTTGCAGATAGTGAATTATTTACTAAAAGGTGTATATAATTTGGTATAGAGGTTCGATTGATAATAATATTGCAATTAAGAAAAAAAATATTATTCTAAGGGGTGTATTAAGTAGTCAATCTTTTTATTTTGCCCAAAAACCAACTTATGTTCGCATAATAAAGCCACACTGCCCGTTATTACCAAATACACTATATTGTCGGCAGAGTTTTGGCACTGCGACCCGGGTTTTTATTATATACTATTAGTTAATAGTAACAATATTCAAGTTTAGCAAACAAAATTTAACTCTAGCTTTCTCTTTGTTTTTTTTTTTTTATTTTTTTATATGATATGGCTGATAGGGGTGACACTTGAATCTCAATACTGCAATGTCGTTTTGTATTTGTGTAGGATTACATTTTTCATGAGGTGTTTTTTCAGTTGTTGATATCGGCATGTCTACACCGGTCGTAAATTACTCGCTCCTGATATATCATACTATATCTTAATACGGTCTTATAATTAAATATCAGAATATATTATATTTTTAGCTTATTTATACATACAAGGTGTATCAGATCCAAAGCCAACGGTTTTATAAAAATTTTAATAATTTCAGCCTGAAAGATACTTTATTTTCCAATAATAAACAACAAAATAGAAATAAAAACAATAATTTATTAAATAATCAAATATGTATAAAACAAGTCAAATTTAATATAATAATAAAACAATAACTTAAATTACTCTTATATAATATAAAAAAAAATAATAATAAAAACAATGCGACGGAGATATTTACAAAATGAAATTCCCTTAAAATTAGATTCAGCCTTTTATTCTCAAGAAACGGTTTCTTGAATTTAGAAGGTGTTTGTCTTAAGAACATGTCTTTGAAACGCAATATCGTTTTCAACTTATAAAAATTTAAAATAACATACCTCAAAAAAAGAAAGACATGTTCTTAATTGCTTTGGTATTAATGAAGTAATTCAAACACCTTTCATGTACAATCAATTTTGAAAGATTTTAATAATAATAGAAGCTGCTCGGCCTTGCGAATCGCCTTCGTTCTGCTACCTGTTGTCTATAACGAAATAACGGTCTGAAAACAATGTTGTTCTCGGCAATTTCCATTGAATCGTCTTTAAAATCGACGTCTTCTTCCTCGCTGTTCGGTTCGACATCAGTGACTACTTTATGGACAGGTTTTTCTTTATGAATCGGTTCAGACGCACGATGGACGATTATGTCAATTTCATAGGGCTGTCGATTTGGACTTACAGTAACCGGAATCTCTGTCACAGCAAGTTCTTGATCTGTGGTGATATCTGTGGTTAGCACTGGTGTTGAATTTATTGCAGCATCGGCATGATGATGAATATCTGATTCTGTTGGTCTCGAGTGACAATAAGTAAACAGGCAAGCTGCGAAGAATACAACGTTTATCTGCTGGCAAGAAAAATAAATTAATATTTTTACTACGGTGATTATGAAAAAATATATTTATCAAAACATTTGGAATTAAATGACCAGTTGTTTCTGTTCAGTTTGTTTAAGACAAAATATAGGTAAAAAAATCTTTTAAAACAAGCTTTTTTAAAACGACTAAAACGAAGAAAATAAACAATCAAACAAATAAAATCATTATCTCTTGACCTGACCTAAAAGCTTTCCGCGAGAAGTTTTAATTATGAATAGATGAAGTGGAAGTAGTTCAAAATCGACTTGCAATATTTGACCCAAACTGACAGATTGACAAACATATGAAGTTGAATAAAAGCTTGTAAAATACACTAACATTGTATTAAATAAATGAGTTTGACTACATTTAATTTTAAAATTTAAAACACACATTCAATATAATAAAATGTAACTAGTTGTCAATTGTTTTTATAGACACAGTATAACATTATAGTAAATAAATGAATTTAAACATGTATTTTATCATGAAACTTCACTTTCACTTTAAAAAAAACCAGTATAAATATAAATCCTTCTTACATAAAAAAAAATCAATTTTCAAGTTGTTACAAAAAAATCAAAAATAAAACTTACCATTGTGTAAACCATTTTTAAACAGTTGAATTTGAAGCACTTGTTTTAAATAAAATTAACTCTTGATATAATAACTGAGTACAACAATTGAAGTTTGTCACTTCACTGCACTAAGATGCAATGCTGTTTATGAACTGTATGATTTGTAATGAACCTCAGAGTATTTATATACCCCGACAATTGGATTCAATGACGATCTTAAAATAAAAAATTAATATTCATGATTTGACGAATCACACACCGAGAGGTGCTAATTGATAAATCATATCTGGATTACACAAGCCACAGTTATAGTTAGTGGCTCTAACTCTGACAACACGTCATCTGCATGATAAGGCGTATTTTCATCAAAAACTGAAAATTGCTTGTTATGAATGTTTGCATAAATTCTATTAATTTCGTTTGTTGTTAATTTTTTAAATTAGCTAACTCATAGCACCAAGATAACGAATGAATTATGAAATTATTGCATTTAGTTATGACCCAACCACAGGAAACAAACTAATATTCAACTAGTATATAGTCACTTTAAACACGATAATGGCCGCAGAAGTCGATTCGGACTATTTAAAATAATAATAATAATAATAATAGAACTTTATTCGAACAAACTGTATGTATTTATTATCGCTGGTATGTAGTAGAGAGTTTACGACGAACCCAATTAGCAGATTCATAAATATAATTGAAGTATGTCTTACTGTCCGGGTTAATCTTCGAAACACCTGAACCGATTGTGATGACGCTTCACAAACAGGTCAAGTGCTATGCCAGGACTAATCTAGGTTACATTTTATCCCAGAAATAACCCCTAAAGGGGTGCAAAGGGGAACGGGAACCTTCAAAAAAGGATACTCTGTATCTCTGAAATTGCTTAAGCAAAAACGGAGGAAAATATTCCTCTTAAAAAATAAAGAAATACATGTTCTATGGTCTTTTGAAGGGGGTGGAGATGGATCATGCGAACGAAGTCGCGGGCAAAATGCTAGTACAAATAAAATTTAAACTAGGTAAGTACATGACTTTAGTGGTAAATGTAAGTTAACCGCAAATCAACACTCACATATATAAATATTAAATAATGTTTTTGTCAATCACGTCCAAACTACTGAACTGATTTGAATGATTCTTTCACTGTTTATAGTCTATACACATAAAAGAACAAGTGTTGACTAACGCAGAGTCGAAATTTTTGAAGCTAATAACATGCAATTTGGAGAGTAGCTTTCTTTTGTGACGTATAAATAGGTTTTTTGAAATGACGATGTCAACGTTTGTACGGAAAAATACATTTCATGATTCTGTTAGCTTGAAACTTGATATTAATATTTTAAAAAACAAGCAATATCCTACTTATTTCACCGATTGTCAAAATTCAATTAGGTACTAAGTATCGACAAGAGAAAACTCTTGTTACAAACAATATTTTATTAATGTTTCCAAACACTGTTCGTATTTTATTATATGCTGACTAGATTCAGTAAAAAGGGGAAGCACACAAACCCTTTCAGGATGTGGTGCATTTGGTACCACTCCATTCTATTTTAATCTTTTTAAGGACTACTGTGTGATTTTAGACCATTTATTGAAAGATTTTGGAACGTGTGCCATTTTGAAAGAAAACAGAGTGAACAACCTACAGCAGGACGACCATCGTTGGCTACATTGATGAGGATGGAATAGTTCCACAGGACAACCTAGTAGTCAATCTTCTAGAACTCATAAGAAGATCCAGATTATATGCTGACTAGGTCCAGTAAAAAGGGGAAGCACAGAAATCCTTTCAGGATGTGGTGCGTTTGGGTTAAGAGACCACTCCCTTCTATTTTAGTTTTTATTCTTTTTAAGGACTACTGTGGGTGATTTTAGACCATTTAGTGAAAGATTTTGGAACGTGTGCCATTTTGAAAGAAAACAGAGTGTACAACCTACAGCAGGACGACCATCGTTGGCTACATTGATGAGGATGGAATAGTTCCACAGGACAACCTAGTAACCAATCTTCTAGAACTCATAAGAAGATCCAGACTATCTGCTGACTAGATCCAGTAAAAAGGGGAAGCACAAAAACCCTTTCAGGATGTGGTGCATTTGGGATAAGAGACCACTTCATTCTATTTTAATTTTTATTCTTTTTAAGGACTACTGTGTGTGATTTTAGACCATTTAGTGAAAGATTTTGGAACGTGTGCCATTTTGAAAGAAAACAGAGAAGTACCATTTTATATGCTGACTAGATCCAGTAAAAAGGGGAAGCACAGAAATCCTTTCAGGATGTGGTGCGTTTGGGTTAAGAGACCACTACATTCTATTTTAGTTTTTATTCTTTTTAAGGACTACTGTGTGTGATTTTAGACCATTTAGTGAAAGATTTTGGAACGTGTGCCATTTTGAAAGAAAACAGAGAAGTACCATTTTATATGCTGACTAGATCCAGTAAAAAGGGGAAGCACAGAAATCCTTTCAGGATGTGGTGCGTTTGGGTTAAGAGACCACTACATTCTATTTTAGTTTTTATTCTTTTTAAGGACTACTGTGGGTGATTTTAGACCATTTAGTGAAAGATTTTGGAACGTGTGCCATTTTGAAAGAAAACAGAGAAGTACCATTTTATATGCTGACTAGATCCAGTAAAAAGGGGAAGCACAGAAATCCTTTCAGGATGTGGTGCGTTTGGGTTAAGAGACCACTACATTCTATTTTAGTTTTTATTCTTTTTAAGGACTACTGTGGGTGATTTTAGACCATTTAGTGAAAGATTTTGGAACGTGTGCCATTTTGAAAGAAAACAGAGTGTACACAAGGCTGTCAACAAATGAGACAGTTTGACGCACGACCAATTTATAAACACGGAGTTGCATTATTGTTTCGGTACACAAGAAAAATGCACGTCTAATGTTTTCTGTCTACAATAGCGTAAAACCACTTAAATATTAGTAACAATTGACGCACGTTTTTCTCGCTCTCTGTGCGTACAATGAGAATAGTTAGACAACTTAAAAATTATAATACAAAAATTAAACACTTAGGTATAAATAAACCGCTTTGAATTTTTAACGATCATGTAAAACCGGTTTTAATTTAATACAAGGGCATTTATAATACGATTGTTGATCACAATTTGGCTCATGGATAAATAAAAATGCAAAAAACATCAACACATCAAATTTAAAAATCTAGATGTTTCACCTACAAGAAAATGGTCAAATAAAAAAATATTTTTTATCTATTTTTCTATACTATTTAAGAGTACTTCTATATATAGAAACATATAGATTACAAAATAGTAAAGAACGTACGCAGAATTTTGTTCGGGGCGGAGAGAGCCAGCAATGGCCCTAGCTCTTGATCAGGGCAGAGCGAAATTGTCTTTCAGCGTCCTTTGATCGACGCTTTCACTTCAGGGGGTATTCTCATGAGACCACTTCGAAAAATCGATTTTTTTTTTCATATTTCAATAGTAAAACCTATCGAAAATATGCTGTGAAAAATAGAGACCGAAATTCCTAGTTTTAAATAAATTACAACTCATAGTCGCCCACGAGCCGTATAAGCGACTTGTTGGCTCTTGAAACTTTAAACGCATTTATCTGGAAACATTTTCTAAAACTGTCATGGTCCTAAAAAAAAAGTATTCAACCGATTGCTTTGAAATTTATATATGTTCTTCTACTCATTAATGGTTATCGTCCGTACCAAAATTGCTTATTTTCGAAAATATTTTCTTATTTTTTTAACGATTTTTAACAAAAAAAATTAACAAAAAACACTTTTCTACAGTCCGCCATTTTTTTTTAATGAAATTGATTAATTTTGGTAGGGACGATAGCGACATCCCTACTGAACAATGATCCATTCGATTTTTTTATTTCAGACAACATGAACAGCCGCTATTACCATGACCAGTGACTTGCTTTTTATTAGTGTCTAATTTAATTTTAAAAAAATATATATATAAAAAATGTAAAACAAGAGAAAAAAAATTTTTTTTATACAGTTAAAGATACAAACAAAAACATATAAAAAAATTAAAATGATTGAATGTTATTGTCGTCTGAAAAAAAATTCCCTAAAAAGAGGTAAAATTTATGCGTTCACATGAGAATACCCCCTTCACGTAAATTATACTTCGATTTTATATTTAATACGAATAAGTCCCAAACTCTCAAAAATCAACTTGTTGAATTTAAATTAAATTAATTATCTTTAATTATTAGAGTTCTGCTTCTTTAACATTAAGAAAGTTCCTACAGCTATATAATTAAAATTGTTCTTCGCATTTGGCTTTTTGGCGCCACTTGCCACCTCGATCTACCTTAGGATCGACGCTGGGGGGGAGAGGTGCTAAGAAGCGTTATGTGACACGGTTGTCGTACCGCAATTAAGAAGTTTTCCATATTTTTTTTACTCTTAATCACAGTCCTAAAAATTACTAAATTAATGGTGAATGAATTTTTGTAATATTTTAATATCTTTAAAAATAACTAATGTGTTATACTATTTCATTTAAAGTTTGACAATTCTCCGAGTTATACCGTACAAGTGTCATATTTGTAGTAACTAAGAAAATCAAGTCACGAAGACGGCAGACACAAATGTAAAAATTATTCTGACACATCGTGCCGCAGAGCGTCATTATGGTCCACCAGGTGTCGATCAGTCTCGTTTGCGAGCCTACGTACAAAAAATTGAATTTAAAGATATCGAAATAATGTTTTCAGCATTTTTAAAGTTATCGTTATTATCATGAGCTGACACTAGCATTATTAGTATTTTCATCAAGTAGAAATTTCCTAATTAGATCATAAACGATAGTGTAATTTTGGGAATTTTCAGGCGCCAAAGTTCAAAACAGGAAATAAAAAGAATTACTATGAAGAAAACTTTTTAAGCTTTATTCTATTATTCCAGATCTCAAGGAAGAGGGCAACTGCTCTCCTCCACCCTTCTTGTACGCCCATGAAAGTAGCCTAAACGAAGGACTATTAGTGTTGTATTTGAAGTTCTTCAAGTGCAATCAAATTTTTAACATCACTATATTTCGCATGACTTCTAAACAAGAAAACGTGTATCCAGAATTGTTACCAGTCTATTTCACTCGAGAACTGTTAAATTGATATTTGTTATACTGTCTGTCCGAACCAAATTTTCAAATATAGGCTATTTTTATTCAGATATGAGCAATTGAAATAAGATTCCTGTTCCTTGTTAAAAAATGCAAGTGCTTAAAAGATTACAAATCAGTTTATTTTTGAGACCTCCAGTCAGCAGTACAAATTAAACGATGACACTGATGTTTATTTGTTTTGTGAAACACAACATGTGCTTCATGTGTGCCTGAAACACAAGAACATCTCGCACTCGGCAATAATTAAATTAACACCAATAATATACTGAAGGTGCAAACGAAGCGAGGGCAGTTTAAATAGTTAGTACCTGGGATACCGAGCTTTGCTCGGAGAGTTCAATGAACATGGTATTAATTTGCTATGTGATTTCTATACGTTTTTTCATTAACACTTAAAATAACAATTGAAAAAATTGGTAACAAAGAACCAACAAATACAAATTTTCAAATAATGAAAAAATACCGTGAATTTATTTCAGTTACATTTTAATGAGCGATAACTCGCCTACACGTCGCAAAACTATGTGAAAACTGTGATGTAACTGTGCGTGATAATATACGAAGGTTTGACAGTATTAAAGAGTGAAATTTTAATTCAAATCGTTAATAAAAATATATATCCGATTTTCATACGGTGAATTATAAAAATATCGTACCTTGAAATTCTTGAATTACTTGTGTAGCGATGTTTTCGAGTGAAGGTCTCACATGAAAAAGAGCATTGTTCACAAATTCTCACCGCGAGTAAAAATTAAAGAGCAGGATATTAGTTACTACCTGACATTATTGGTAAATTTCTAGATGAATCAACTGCACATATTTTCCATTCAAAGGCATCATCTTACACTAAATACAGCACAAATAGACGATATCAATAAAAAATCTCATTTATCTAATTTAACCCTGAAAAGGTGTTCTACTATCATATTTTTACCAAAAGTTAATCTGAACTTCCACTGTCTATCCGTCCTTACTACATAAATAAATATTAACTAAACATTCGTAAACACAGATATTGTCAGGGAATTTACCACAGCTTTTAAAAACTAAATATAATTTTTACACTCTGCTTACAAGTTTCAACACATACAACTAATCTCGTAAATAGACAAATGTTAACTAAAATTTGATAAATCTAAATGCGTAATTTACTACTATTACGTAACTAATGTCAAACTTATATTATCGAACACTGCGTAGTACAGTGGTAGCGCCGTTTATGTGCAATGGTCCTTTTGCATTAATTTTCACATAGCGTTTTTCTCTTTTGATATGTTCCGTAAAATCGAGTTTATACGTTTTTAATGCTTATAAGTCTTTATAAAGAACTAATTTAACACAGTAATATACAAAATTTAGGTAGAAATTTCTCCCTTTTCGTTTAAAAAATGCTTGAATCGATCTAACATTAATTGAGAGAGTTCTAAGCAAATAACATTTTTATTTTCACTTCTCTGGAACCGAGATTCTACTCTATGAACTATAATGTTAAATATATAATAATGTTAAATAAATACGTCATGATATAAAAATAACATACCTTACGCCAATTGTTGAAATATTAGTTAGCATTATGTTTACCTAATTAATATTTCTTCTTTTTTATTAAAATAATTTACGTTTTACTTAGTATAACTTATTAAAAAGATTGACTATCAGTATTTTGACACAATTGTTCATTTGTATTTCCAAAGCTTACTTACAATATTACGGTATTGTGAAATGTCAAAAAATTATTTTTTAAAATGAATAAATTTGCAAGAAAACGGGAGTTTCCAAGAATAAAACTTAGCTAGATCGATTTTTTGTCCCCCAATACCCCCTTTCCGTGAATTTCATCCAAATCGTTAGAACCGTTAGATACGCGAAATTTCTAATCAAGATAGAAATATATAAATATATATACAAGAATTGCTCGTTTAAATATATAAGATTTGTTTATATTGAAATAAAATAAAATTTACTAAAAAGAAAAAAAAATAGTTTAGGATCCTAACTATAAAAGTTTGGGTGCTACTATCAGAATATATACATGTACCTATAATTAGAACCTAATTTTGTATTAGTACATATTAAAAGTTTAATTTAAAAACATTTTTTTATATTTTTTTTTAGAATGTTTATTAAATATATAATATACAAGAATAAATAAAACTAAACGACTATTGACAGACAATAGAAAATTTAATTGTGAACAACAATATATATAATACTAGCGGTTTATCTGCGACTTCGTCCACGTGGTATAGATTGTACCCACAGTTCTTTTATAGAAAATCTACCCCCACCTCGTTCGGGTAGATGTGTTCAAAAGGCAGCCGAGCGTTTATTTTCTAAGAAGAGTATTTTTTCCCGTTTTTAGTATAAGCAATTTCAGAAATACAAACAGCGTATCTTTTATGAATGTTACGTTCCTCCTTTAAAATAACTGATTTTCACATCATAATAAGTATATTTGTAATATTTTGACAGTTCACATTCGGCCATATTGATATCGATGCCTTTTTGCTTCTCTTTCGCTCATATGGATTTATATGTCAACAGGCAATTATTAGATTGGTAAAATCGCATTTCTTTTTTTTTACTTTACGCACTAGTGCGAAAAAGGATCGTTTTACAGTCGTTATACAGGCATTAAAAGCAGCTATTTTATAGCAAAAAAAGTTTTTTTTATTAATCATTTGTAATAACGTGGAGTTTTAACGTACCCTCGTATGTTTTTAATTGGTGTAAATTTAGAATAACGAGAAAAACTGTCAACATTCTTGAAAAAAAATTAATATTAATATATTTATACAGAAAAACAATTTCAATGACATTATAGTCACTCATAACTAGAGAGAAATTCCAACTAATGTATACATGAACATGACTAAGAAAATTTTATAAAAACATTGAACCTTCTTCAAAAAAAAGCCACTAAAAAGCGTAAAATTGAGATTGGCGCCAATTTAATTACTATAACTTTTTTTTGTACTTTCCTTAAATTGACGCCGACCTCAAAATTTTATTATTTTACGCTTTTTGTGGCTTTTTTGAAGGAGGTTCAAATTTTTTTATAGGTATCTTTTCTTTTTAGTGACTTTGAATACGTAGTTTGTACGTGTTCTTCTTCAATATTTTATTACTAAACTTAAAAAAAAAAACTGCTAAATCGATTATAAAAAAATTTATGTGACACCACCCTGAAAGTATGCCTTATGAAAGAGAAAAAGAATTATCAAAATCGGTTCACAAAAATGCTAAAGATATGAGGTAACATAGGTATATAAAGAACATTTTTTGTCAGTTAAAAACGACTAAGCCGATATAAAAAAAATTATATAAAACCAATCTGTAAACATTCTAAACAAAATGATGGGGAAATTTTTTAAATCGGCCAACCCCTCGAAAAGTTATGGCTGAAAAAACCTCTGTTTTGTAGAAGTCGGTTAAAAATATGTCTAATGTAGGTACGCACAAAAAAGCTTTGTTTTATCTACGAAATAATACATTCATTTTTATCAATTTATTTTTTTGGAAATTTATAAAAAATAGTTTTAATAAATAAATTATCTATAATACACTCACAATACTATATTTTGAAGTTATAAAAAATTAAATTTATGGTTAGGAACAGTGCAACCAACTTGCTGTATAATTTCCCTGGCTACAAAAGATCCACATTCCAAGCAAGAAGGAATTTCCTTTCCAGCCAAAAGCGCAAATAAAAAACCAGCAACAAACGAATCTCCAGCTCCGGTCGTGTCTTTAATTTTGTCGACTGATAATTTCGGAACAGATATTCGACACTGATGTTGATTTCCAAACGTGCAAAAAACAGATTCAGATCCATTTGTAACTATCACTATTTTACCATACTTGCTCATTAAATGGTTGGTGCGCTCATTGTACGATTTGTTAAAATCTATTGCAACTTCTTCGGCTAGCTTTTTTATATTTTTATTAACATATTTCCCAATCGATTCAAATTCTCGAGCGTTTCCAATTAAAATATCGCACTGAGATGCAAGACGATAAACATTTTCCGGATCTTCTTCGCAATAATAAACAGCGCTCAAATTAAAGACTAGAGTTTTTCCATTAGTAATACAAAATTCGCTTAGGTAATTTACTACAGGTATTCGTTTTCTTAGAAAAAACGCTTCGATGTACACAAGCTTACACGACTTTACATATTGTTCAGTCTCTGGATTGTTGGTTATGCTCTCTGTTGGAAATTCTTCAGCAGCTCCGAGATGAGCTATAAGAGATCGACTTGCACCTTTCACCAATGCAATGCATGTACCTGTTGCAAGATTACTATGAACTGCGTATCTGTAAGTATGCAAAAAAAAGCATACATACTTAATGTCAATACACACCGTCTCCTGTGGAACGTCAAACACACTAAGAAGACTTTGCTCTGGATAATTTACCATAATAAGGGCTTCCATAATAGATATAAAACTGTGATTTAACCGCTAAATGATTGAATGACAGATACTCATAGACATAGGAATATCGAAACAGAGCGTGTACTAGGGTTTTAGACGAGGGGGTAAAGTCAATTAAAGGACGCGACGAGGTGAGTGGTGTCCGCTTGTCATTGGCCGGCGCACTGCGCATGTCTAGTAGCATGAAATTTATGTTGATAGTATGGTGTAAAAAGAAAATTTCTTTTGTATGCAGCACAATGCGCCGACCAATCACAAATCGACACCATTCTTACTTTGTACTAGTCCCTCAATGGATTTCACCCCGCAGCTGTATAACTCGTCATCGTCATGCAGAACTATCGTAAGTCGCAAAATGTCAAAAATGAGTTATAAGTACCTATGATATAGTAATGCTCGTATTTTTCTAGTGTAAAAGTATCGTAAGTGTAACTTATTATTTAAGTTACACTTACGATACTTTTACACTAGAAAAATACGAGCATTACTATATCATAGGTACTTATAACTCATTTTTGACATTTTGCGACTTACGATAGTTCTGCATGACGATGACGAACTCATCCTTATAAATTATTACTAGATCCATATGCAGATACTTTACTTGCTAGTGGCGCTGTCAGGTGACGGAAAATATAAGCAGTACTGACATTTGGATGTCACCAAAGTAACATATACTTCACCTGTTAATGGTGCCATCAGGTGGTAAAAAGAAGTTTGGCAGCCCTCATTATAACAAAGCAATATCTCGCTTAAACGGTGAACTGATTCAAAATAATTTTTAATGAGTGTGGAAATTTTAAACTTAGATTTTGTAAAAAACATTAAGAGCACTATGGTTGGAGTACATAAAAAAAAGAATAGTGACTTCTTACCACTACAGTTTTATTAGTGGATGTACATTTTGAGTGCAGAGCTCTCATCTTCAGCAACACACTAATCTAGTACTAGACTAGTGCGTGTTCAGTGCACTAGTGTATTGCTAACGATGAGAGCTTTGCTTTCGAAATGGACATCCACAAATAAAACTGTTGTGGTAAGAAGTAACTATTCTTTTATTTTTATTAGATTTTGTACATTAGAATCAGAAGCGTAGCGTGCCTTGGCGGGGCCCCGTATAATAATTTGTTTGGGGGCCTTTCCCCCGTTGAAGTAAATGACTTAAACGGGGAAATCCCGCAGCACGCGATTACCGATGTAGGGTGTTGCCAACTTTTGAACGCGTGCTTTACGCGGGAAAAAAAAGAAATTGCTTTTTTTGACTTGTCATTTCTGAAATAAAAACAAATTGGGAAGTTTTTATTAATTTTTGCTTACGCATGTTGGGGGCCCCCGTGGCGCGCGGGCCCCGTATAATTGATACGGCGGTAGCTACGCCACTGATTAGAATGTCTTAAAATTATCTGTAAATGTATTTTCACTATTGACAAATGAACATTTTTCAGTTTAGTAGTGATCGATTTTTTTATGATAAAAAATTATAATATCGTATCGTATTTGTCGTCATTGCGGTTTTATATGTCAAAATTAATTGAAGCATGCTTGTTGACTATCTCATTTCTTGTGGACAAATTCGTTTTAAAAAAACGGTCAAGTGCGAGCCGAACACGTGTTCTGTACCACTGTTTTTTCCGTAAATTATGAGTGAGGTACTATATTTTCAAAATTTTAGGCTCAGTAATTTCGGAAATACGCGATTTTTCTATATTTTTTTCTAATATCTTTTAAGACACCTATGCATCTTAAAATTATAAAACAAAATAAATCTGTATTTCTCATAATTTGCTTTAGCTTTTTTCAAATTTGCCCCTTAAAATCGGAATCAGTTTGTTTACGCTATACGTCCGTGATTGGGTCATCTAACTAACCAAATTTCATCATTTTTCGTTTTTCGTCCCGTAGATTTAGAAAAAATAGCCTTTAACAGACGGACAGACACAAGAGTGATCCTATAAGGGTTCGTTTTTTGTATGGAACCCTAAAAAGTATATATGTCGTACGATAATTTAAAAAATCGGATTTTAGCGAAAATCCTATGACGTTTGCAAAAAAACGGATTCTAATTAACCGGTTTTTTGCAATATTCCTAGTAGTTTTCGCAAAGATCTGATTTTTTCAATTATCCTACCACATATATATTGCTATGTATGACATTCTAGAGGACAGTCACTATAAAAACAGAAAAGTTAAATTTCCAACTGAATCATTTTACCTTGGTAAGACACCTGATTTCTCAACAACTTGAGTTAATAGTTTTCCTCGATAATCGTTACCAATTCCACCTAAAAACACAACCATTTTCGGTTTATCAATCAACCATTGCATTATCCGCGCAGTATTTTGTGCACAACCACCGGCCGTACATTCGACGTTATATCTAAAAAATAACCATTCATTTGATAGCTTCCATAACCATTGAAGCTAAGCCTTATGTTGTAAAAATATTACTTTTTCACGACGTCTTTGTATAATTGCTCTATCGCCGATGCCGACATTTCAACTTGGCCATCTATATCCAAATTGTATTGGTCTATCAGATCATTGTCGTTAATTACGGCACTTAAATCTAATAACGGATTGCCAAAGCACGCAATTAACGGTCCGTCATAGTTAAAAACGTCCATTTTCAAGCTGAAATAATTTAAATAATCGCATAACACTAAATACTTAGTATCGTATACCTATGTAAGATAACTGATATTAAATTATGCAAAAATTTGATAAGATTATAATTTTATAAAAAACCCGGGTCGCAGTGCCAAAACCCTGCCGACAATATAGTGTATTTGCTGATACAGGCAGTGTGGCTTTATTATGCGAACTTAAGTTGGTTTTTGGGTAAAAAAAAAATTTTACTCCTTAATACAGCCCTTCAAATAACATTTTTTTTCTTAATTGCAATATTATTATCAATCGAACCTCTATACCAAATTATATGCAACTTTCAGTAAATAATTCACTATCTGCAAACTAGTGTTTTCATAAAATTTGTAAGTCCGGTCCTGTCGGGCCGATTTTATTAAAATTTTAGGAACACTTTTTAATTACTACCGGAGGGTTAAATTTCAATTTTGAAACGATTCGGAGAATTTTTTCGGTATTTTGGGCCCCAAAAACATTTTTTTACCCCTAAAAACTACCCTTAAAATGGCCCGATTGGGCCCATTTTAAATAGGCTTCGTGCGGTGATGGATTCCAACATGTGTGCCAAATTTCGTTAAAATAAATTAACTTCTTCGAAAGTTATAGCCCGCACACATATATACCTCTATATATAAATATATATATATATATATATATATATATATATATATATATATATATATATATATATATATACATATATATATAAACATTTTTAAAAATGGTGGCAAAGTGTTTAGGAGGTTATGAAACGTCGAGAAATTTTGGTCCGACCTCTAGGTCCCGCCATCCGACCGACGCCAATAGTGTATGTTGCCATATGGCAAATACACTAATAAAGAACAGTTGTCAACATTATCTTGTAAAGTTACAACTAAGTAACAATGGCTTTCATTGTTATTTGTAATTACAATTACGCATAGTTTTATTGTAACAAATAATAACCTCAATTGAATTTCCTCATTTTTTCCATAATTAGATAAATTAACTTTCAATTTTAACCAGGCTAAAATATTATTTTTTAAGTACTTACGTCAACGGACAATTTTTTTTTCAAAATCGGGAGGTAATCTAAAAAAATCGCAAAACTCAGCCAGCTAATTAAATGGTGATGATTGCAAAATATTATAACGAATGGATTATTTATGTCTTAAATTATTGTGTATTTTTCATCATGCTTTTATTTGAAAAATAATAGATTATTCAATTTGATGGAACATCAAATTTGACATATTAAAATGTATCGTTTTAGTACTGCTGCATTGATGTACGCGTTCAGTTATAATACAGTTAGGTATTTCAGAGCAAGAGATCATACATGGATGCTGGTTATTCCACATTCCGTATGTTGTTTTTGATCAAAATCGACAATTAAAAGAACAATCATTATGACATGACCATGACGCAATTAGAACAAAATTTAAAAAAAAGAAAAATACGAATTATTTTCGGTAGTTGCTTGCTCCACACACACTGAACGTCCACTTGTCAGATGTTTTTACTTTTTGTGAATTGTCATAATATATTTTATCACTTATGACACATCTTCTTGTCTGTTTTAAATATTTTAATACAAATGTTGTGATGTTTATAAACAATGTTTTGGTGTAAATTTTAATGTGCAAAAACTCTGAATCTAAATCGATGGTTTGTAAAAAATAACTTTTGGACATACCGTATAGGTAAACAATAACCTTTGATGATTCAGTGAATTTCTTCTGAGATATTTATTATTGTTCGAATACTATATTATCTGTAAGTATAAAGTGACGATACTATAGTTTCAGATTTTTTACAATTTGAGTTCTGACAATTAAATCTAAGACTTATAATATGTAAAAAGCGTAAATCATATTTAGTTGGTTAAAGTTCTAGTTTTGCTAATCAATCAAAATGTTGGAATCGGAATCTTGTAACCTTCTCGAAAGAGTTAATGAAGAAGGGAGCGAAGAGGAATCATTTGTTGTTTTGGGTCGTTCATTGTTGCCAGATGAAATGGCATCTCTTAAGCCGTCTTTATCTTCAAATAAGCCAGAAAACAACGTTACAGCAAGCACTTCAACAACGTCTACAGTGTTCCCTCAAATGCCATCATTTGCCAAACAGGTAATTAAGTTTTGTTGAAATGATGCACACTACGTGACTACGTGTTCATTTTGTAATTTATATTATTTGTTTCTATAGGGAGCATCGAATGGTATGATGACCAGCAGTTTTTTTAATTCTGTAAATCCAACCATGAGTTTTCAGTCCAGCGCTTCAGATTTGAGTCCCGAAGAAATACAACGAAAGCTTACCGATTTGTTGCAAGAAAATACTCACTTAAAAGGTATTTTTGTGAAGTTATTCGACTAGTAATCTAATTGAAAACGTGTGTTTTTTGGCATATTAATGCCAACCTTTTTCTAGTAAATCGTACATAAATTACAAAAGTTGTCCGTTAGAGACCTAGATTTGTCCTTTATCTTCCTTATAGAGAAATAATTTTTGCAAACTTGACGAATATGTTTAGTTGTCTGAGTCAGTTTATATAAACTTATTTTCGATTTTTCACAAAATGGATTTTAATACATAAAAAATAACAAATACATTCAGTATTAATTCGTTTATCATAAATTCGTTATCCTAGGCTAACTTCTAAGTGACTGCATGATATATGAATTGTAAACATGATTACAAATTTGTTAAGTTTGGGAAATTAATTAGTGACGATGACATTTATTTATTGTACACCCGCAACTAAAAAGAGGTTAACTATTGTACACCTGGCTGATGCAATAGTTGTAATGGGAGACTGAGCATTTAAATACGCTATTTGATGGGCTAAATGAGAACTAGCGATTGTAGGATAAATGACCAGATGATTACCGCGTTCTCAATGACAACAACATTTAAAAATAAGTTTTGATTTTTGTTTAAAAGAAAATTAGCCATAAAACGACTAAATATTAAAATTAGATTAACAAACAACGCCTTAGAACAAAAGTAACTTGTACTTTTGTGTTTATGGATGTAAGTCATGCATCGAAACATGAAACAATTCGCTTTTATTCGTTTCTCAAAAAAAAAAACGATAGTTTGGTAAAAATTGTGAATAATTTTAATTAAGAAGAATTATTAGATAGACAAGATGCTTGGGTGAATGTTCTTAGAATGGGATATGTGACATTTTTTCTAAAAACGCTGCAATTAAAAAAGTGCACTAAAACACCTGAACCACACTCGTAACAAAGCAACGTTAAACTTTAACAACTAAATAAGTCCGAACAAGTAATATACTAGCATCTAATCACAAACACACATATGCCTAACTGCTGTAGTTTCACAAACATGTGTCTTGTGCACCGTTGACAATAATCGTAGATTAATCGTACAATTGCAATGATCGTGAATTAATCATAATCGTAATCGTTGCATCACTAATCAAAATATCTATACAAGCAAAGGCTTCGATAAAACTTAGGATTATAGTAAGATTTTTTGATACACTGAATAGAGCACACCTGTTTTTATTAATAACTAGCCGCTCCCCGCGGCTCCGCCCGCGATTTTAATAGTTAGGATTCTTTCATTACTCACTCACTCCGTTCGTTCGCCCGAGTTTATAACTATTTGTTTCATTACTCACTCACTCAGTCTGTTCGTTCGCTCGAATTTACAATATCCTGTGTCCGTCTCCTGGTTCTAAGCTACCTCCCCACCAATTTTCAGCCAAATCGGTTCAGCCGTTCTTGAGTTATAAATAGTGTAACGAACACGATTTTCTTTTATATACATATATAGAAGATAATTAATTTATCTGTATAAGTAACTCAAATATATTTTTAGAAACTTAACCGAGCTGGGTAGAGTAGTGGTGACAGCACTAGACTCGCATTCGGGAGGTACGGGGTCAAAGCCCGGCGGGGGCAGATGTAACTGGGACTTTTTCCTACTGCCTCTCGCCGAGAAACAGTAATTCCTGTACCAACCATCTTGATTGAGGTTTTCCATGGTTTCCCTCAATTAATTCCAGATAAATATCGAGATGGTTCCTTATTCAAAGCCATGGCCGATTACCTATCAAACTCCTAGTTCAAAAATTGCCTACCTTATCCTAATTTCCTATAATTCCTTCATTGACCCATTGCTATTACATAAGTTGAAGTTGTAAAAAAATGTAGAAAATAACGGGAAGTGGTAGATGAAAAAATAGTAATGATGCGAATGGCATCTGTTATGACATAAAGTCGAGAAACGGACGTTAAACGCATTATTATTATTATTACTATTATTATTATTATTATATTTTTAGAAACTTTATATCAGAATAACTTGGCTATGAAAAATCAGTTCGAAAAATTAGTCAAGTGGCAGAATGAAGTTATGAAAATACATGACTCTCACAAAGAGAAGTTCGAGGAAACAAAACAACTTATAATAAACGTAAGTTTAAGCAATAAAGTTACGGTAGATTCTACTTCATAGTAAGTTCAGTGTGTACATGCTACTTTGTGTATCGATACTGCATCGCTATTTGACGATTATTCAGCTTATCTAAATTTCTCATTCGATTGAGCGATTTGGCAACAGCATACGCTCGATCTAGAGATCAGTGCGTTTGTTTCCCATTCAAAGTGTATTCAGTGTAGAGTGTGCAGTTTTATGCTGTTGGTAAAACTTGATCGTCCTACTAAAAGTAGCATACATGCGTTGGCCCTTAGTGATTAAATGCGTTATCAGAAAATTTAGTCTTACTTTAATCTCAGGATGTGATCATATAATTACGGTTTTTGTACATATGTGCAGAAAAGTCTGTCATTAAACTTTTTATTATATGAAACATTAAACAAAATGAAATTACTTGCAATTACTGTTCAAATTAATTTTTTATTTATAAGACGTTTCGACCAACCATTTTGGTCCTTTTCAATTTAAAAAAAAAAAAAAAAAAATTAATAAATAATATTAAACAAAATGAAATTACTTGCAATTACTGTTCAAATTAATTTTTTATTTATAAGACGTTTCGACCAACCATTTTGGTCCTTTTCAATTTTTTATTATATGGTATAGTCTGTTTCATGTAGCTATTTTTTAGACAGAAACATTAATTTGGAACCCATCTTTTCCCGAGTTTTGTATAAATAGCCACCCCCTGTATGCCCGAATATTTCATATCAGCAATTTTTTTAATTAACGCGTTGACTGCCAACTACGAGATATCTTGTAGGTTGTTTACTTGCCCAGGACGCCTACTACTAGTTATCTCGTCCTTTCATTACTTGCCATATTTATACAGCTACGAGAAAACTCATAGCATAACACTGTAATTATGAATAGATGACCTCAGGAAAGAGAATAAAAAAATCAGGCTTGGCTTAAATGAACAGAAAAAACACTTAAACATGAAAAAAAACATTTCTTAAGCTTTTTGGTTAATTATTAAAGTTTTTAATAATATAACATGATTAAATCAAATTGGCTCTTTAGACAGGAAACGTGAAAAATTCCGTGGCAGTCAACTTGTTAAGCGTGATTTTTCTGTTTAAAATAATGCAGGTTGGCAAACTTTATAAACATTTCTATCAATATAATTACGATTTTGGAACACTGGGACAAACGCACAGAGTTCCAATTTTGGAACACTGGGAAAAAAAGGATAACCATAATATAGACGAAAATTTACTGTAGAATTAAATTATTTAAAAAATATTTTTTTTCTATTAACATGAGATTTTTGTTAATTAAAATTTGTAGTTACGCTCTGAAAACAGCATACTGAAAAAGTCTAAAAGTTTGGAATCCAAGCAGCTTGAAGCTGAAAATTTAGCTTTAAAAAGCAAAATACAGGTTCTTGAAAGTCAGTTAGAAAACTCATCAGAAAAGAACTCTCGAGAACCGAGTAAAATGGAAGCAGAATTGGATCAGTTGGTCGATCAATTGACCCGACAGTTGGCCCTTGTTGAACGTTCACGCCGTGAGGAAATAGTGAACCATGAACGTGAGATGGACACCGTTAGATCTGAGATGAAAATAACTAAAGAACAGTTGACTGCCGCACAAATGACACTTACAGAAATTGAAGCTCGAAAGGAGGTAATAAATTTGACTGGGCACTAATCTGAAATATTTTTAAAACGATCCGATTTTTTTTTAAATCTACTTTTACTAATTAAAAATAAATCAGTTAATCCGTATTTTTGTATTTAATAATAAGCTCTACAGCTTAGGGGTCTGGCAGAGTTGTCTCTTTTGACCCTCTGCTGCTAGCCCTGAGCAGAGATTTTATATTCAGAGTCTAGTAATCAGTATTCTTAAAAGCAAACGTTCAATTTTTCAGTCTTTGAAATTAGTTTCGTCTGATTTTGGAAGCAGTAGTGAAACAGCTCAACTGGTCGGTAAAAATGCTGCATTCTACAATCATCATATCAAATCATTGTCGACATTTTTTGATAAACAAAAACATAGGTAAGATTTAAGTGCTACCTTCACTTGTTTGCGGTGTCGCAGTAATTAAGTTATACACTGGCTAGCAGCCCGATCCGGTTTCTCCCAGATTTGTAGATTGTAAGATAGACACATTATGCTGTCACGACTTTTTTTATTGAATGTAATCGTCTTTACCCGTCATTGCTAGGGAATAGTAGTTCCCTGATATGATTAGCATCATGAGAAAAGTAAAAAAAAAGTCTCCACCTAGGAGCACTTGTACACTGCACGACATGCAAAGTCAGAAGTCGAATGACTATTTCACAGTTTGTATGTATCCATGACATGTATTACAGTCACGGGAGCAGAGGGAATACCAGTCTGCCTGGACGACACGTTACGATTTTATATAGACATTTGTATTTGCCAAAAAATAAAATAAATAAACTTTGCGATGAAATAGTGATATAAAATACAGCCTTATCAGGAATCATAAGAAACCTTTCAAAAAAAGTTTTTCCAAAATTCAATTGGTTTTTAAGTTAAATTCGTTCACATATACATTATCTACACTAATATTATAAAGAGGAAAGATTTGTATGTATGTAATGAATAAATTCAAAAACTACTGTGCCGATTTAAAAAATTCTTTCACCATTAAGAAAGCTACATTCACCCTGAGTAACATTGGCTATATTTATTGCTAGAAAATATTGGTTGTTTTTAGATTATACCGGGTGTTTTTAGATTTTCCCGGTTTTTTTAGATTATACCGGATGTTTTTAGATTATACCGCGTGTTTTTAGATTATACCGGGTGTTTTTAGATTATACCGGGTGTTTTTAAATTTTCCCGGTTTTTTTAGATTATACCGGATGTTTTTAGATTATACCGCGTGTTTTTAGATTATACCGGGTGTTTTTAGATTATACCGGGTGTTTTTAGATTATACCAGATGTTTTTAGATTATATAAAACGCGTTACAAAAAACGTCTTATACGAAAGAGACTTCATTCCAAACGCGTGTCCCGCGACACGTTCCAAGTTTTTTTTTTAATTTCTTTTTAGGAAATAAGATTTTTCTTCGATTTATGAACATTCACAATTAAAAGGGATTGAATTGAATACGCGTTGAGAATTTCATGATAATGATGCTCATCTTTTATAGCTACAGATAATTAGATAATTAGTGCTACCCGAGTGAAGCCGGACCGGGCCGCTAGTATTACATACATACAAATAATTTTATGGAATAGTATGGATATTATACTCCTTGATGTTGTGTGGAAGCTTGTTTTTGATCAAGGCCGACCATTTTGCCAAAAGGTGCAATTTTTGGCCGAAGTCAATTATTTTGGTAGTATTCTAGTTAAAGTTCTATTATTTATAATTTTAGACATGCAATAATCAAAAATACATTGGAACTTGCTATCGATATGTTAACCAATGGGGCGTCGCAATTTGAACTTCGGGAGCTACGTGATAGGCTCAGTGATGAGCTTTCTGTTAACCAATATTACGATGTGTAAGTGGCCTTTAATTTAATTTTTAAATTTCTAATTGATAACTAGTGTAACGTTGTATGTTTTTTCAGAGAAAAATTCGTGACAGCTCAAAACCATTTCCAAAAAATATTTGATGATTATCAAGAAATCGTCAAAAAAGTTGAACAGTTGGAGAAGAAATTAGTAGAAACAAATGAAAAATCTAATACAGAAATCGCTGGACTTAGACAACAAATTGAAAATTTCCAAGTGTTTTTAAGTTCAAAAGACCAAACATTAGAACAGAAAATGGCAAAAATTCAAGAACTGGAAAAATCCGTTAATGATTTTCGCATTGAAAATGATTCAATAGGCATTCTGAAAGCCCAGGTAAAAATAATTTGTTTATGATATTTAAACCCCTTTTGAAGTTTTGCATGTACTGATTTTTTGTAAACAGTTAGTTGATGTATTAATATTTGTGTGCCTTTTTTTAATCTCAAGCTAACAAATGGTCCAAATTATCTAGCACTTAAATTATATAATCAACTTCCCATTAATGTAAGAAATTTTCCAATTAACCTTTATTCAAAAGAAATAAAGCGAAAATTGTTGAATGTACCACTGTATTCATACAAAGACTTATATAAATTAAGTATGGAAAACAAAAATTTTACGTAGCACTGATTTTAATGTAATTTTGTTTGACAATCACATCTAACGGTAACATTAGTTCTGTGAATAAAGATATTCTATTCTATTCTATATTTGTAGGTTGAACTTTACCAGTCCGATTTCAATGCCGAACGTGCAGCTCGACAAGCAGCTGTATCGGAAAAAGAACGTATAGCTGAAGACTTACGTTTGTTACACCGCCGCAATCAACAATTAATCGAAGACCTAGCCAAATATCAAAGAAACGGTTCTCCTTCTAGCACTGCTGCAAATCAGCAGAGCAATGCAAATGCTAGGGCTTCATCAGTAAGTATACTAAATTAGTATGTTTGCATCATGTTTAAAAATGTTTCGTATCATTCTGTACATTTTTACAGCTGTAGAAACTATATATAAGTAATTGTTTTCAAAACTTACCCGTGATTTTGCGTCCAATTCTTGAATTATTCATTAACGCTGCTCATTTAGTTGTAAAAATGTATTGTTTTGCTTATTTTTCATTGCTGTTGCCGCGTTGATCAATAAATTGTTAGAAAATCAAAGTTGACAGTGCTCTTAGATTGTGACCATATTCGTTCTACCATGAGAGAAGTACCACGAGAATAAAAAAAAAACGGTCAAGTGCGAGTCGAACTCGCGAAAAAAGAGTTTAGGTTTAGGTTTTCTTGTAAACTATGGATGACGCCCTATATCCCCTATTTTTTTCAACATTTTAGGATCAGTAGTTTTGGAGACAAGGGAGATTGGTCAATATTCATCTATTTTTTAAATAACTTTAAAACTATTTATTTTAAAATTATATAAAAAAAATATATTTGTGACCCTTACTACGAACCTTTTTATTTGATATATCACACGGTACAACTTTTTGTTAATTTCGTTATTTGCTCCCCCCCCCCTTCCCCAAATGACCCTCATATTCAAAATTCATTTATTTACGTTATGCGTCTGTGTTTGGATCACAGAAATTCATATGTGTGCCAAATTTCAACTCAATCGGTTCAGTAGTTTCGGAGCAAATTGGCTGTGACAGACGAACGGACAGACAGACACACAAGTGATCCTATAAGAGTTCCGTTTTTTTCGGACGTACGGAACACTAATAATCAGAAGTATAACTCTCTGTTACGCGCTTTACTTATTCTTGTGACTTCGGTACACAGTTAACCTGAGATTCTATCCTGAAACGACCAATTCTGTACCGTCTCAAATGTTGGAAGGTTTACAGCGAATTGTTTCGTATGCATTGGGTTTACTAAAACATTTCATTTAGTTACTTTATCTAGGTACTTGGTTTATTAGTCTATTTGCCATATGGCAACATACACTATTGGCGTCGGTCGGATGGCGGGACCTAGGGGTCGGACCAAAATTTCTCGACGTTTCATAACCTCCTAAACACTTTGTAACCATTTTTAAAAATGTTTATATATATATGTATATATATGTATATATATATATATATTTATATACGTATATATATATATATATATATATATATATATATATATATATATATATATATATATATATATATATATATATGTGTACGCGCGATAACTTTCGAAAGAGTTAATTGATTTCAACGAAATTTGGGCCACGTGTTGAAATCCATCACCGCAAGAAGCCTATTTAAAATGGGCCTAATCGAGCTATTTTAAGGGTAGTTTTTAGGGGTTGAAAACTGTTTTTGGGCCCCAAAACACCGAAAAAATTCTCCGAATCGTTTCAAAATTGAAATTTAACCCTTTGTTAGTGATTAAAAAGTGACCCCACAATTTTAATAAAATCGGCCCGACAGGACCGGATTTACAAATTTTATGAAAACACTAGTTTGCAGATAGTGAGTTATTTATTGAAGGGTGTATTTAATTCGGTGTAGACGTTAGATTGATAATAATATTACAATTAAGAAAAAAATGTTATTTTAAGGGGAGTATTAAGGGGTTAAATTTTTTATTTTGCCCAAAAACAAACTTAATTTCACATAATAAAAGTATAAAACCACACGGCCCTATACAAGCAAATACACTATATTGTCGGCAGGGTTTTGGCACTGCGACCCGGGTTTTTTATTTTAAAATTGTGCTTGCTATGACACTAAAATATATTTTTTTTAAACAAAACCTTAATTATATCAATTAATTAGGTACGCCTATGTTTACTTGGAACCAAGGTCACGAATCCGTCGATAACCACATAAAAGGCACCACCTTCGAGTTATGCTTCTGGTTATTTACCTATTCTTGTGGAAGTGTTGTGGATCTTTAATCGTTCTTCTTGTTATTTGGTATAAATTGTGAAACCTCATTTTTCTAAGCATTTTTGTTAAAGTTAAACTTTATTGAGAAACGATACTTTTTGTGTAGATATAGCAATTGTTTTTTTCATATGAGAACAATCTACAGATTGTATCAACTCAAAGCTGTCCATACGGCACTCTGTGTGTAAGACAGAGCTCTATATACAAACGATAAGTAAGAGTGAGATAAATGATCGCTAATAGGTAGTAATTACTGTGGTTACTGTAAAATAAATTTAAATGAACGTCTTTGTTTTCTAAGTAAAAGTAGCCATTTTATCAATTAATGACAGTCTGTAGTCACTACCGAAATTATTGATAAAATGGCTATTTATACTGTTCACGATAAAATCCAAATAATTAAATGGTTTTATGGTGGTAATTCAATCGTCGACGTAATAAATTTATTTGTAGCTGCCTTTGAAAACAGACCGACTTCTTCTAATAATTTAAACGAACAAAAAATACAAATTTCTAATGCATGTCAGTCCGTTGACCATGAGATGTTAGCCAATGTGAGGAAAAGTATTTATAATCGATTAGGTTATTGTTTGGCAGAACGTGGAGGTCTTTTCGAACACTTAATAAATTAATTATTAAAATTATTGTTCAAACTGTTGTACCAGATATAATAATAATACGAATTAATATTACGGTTTAGTTGTTAGTTTGTAAACTGGTAAAAAGATTTACAAGCATTATTTATTTACAGTAACCACGGTAACTATTAGCGATCATTTATCTCACTCTTACTTATCGTTTGTACATAGTGCTCTGTCTTACACACAGAGTGCCCTATGGACAGCTTTGAGTTGATACAATCTGTATAGTAAGGTATAGTAAAATTTAGTTAAAAAATTTACCTAACCATCATTGCAATTCTATTATTGTCGCACTATTTATCTTCTGTTTTCCTTGTTGTACTCATTAATTTTCTATGTTCAGAATTGCTTTCAGACAATACATATGTATGAAAAACTATAATTATAATATGGTTACAATCTAAAGTCATTGACAAGTCAGATTTTCTAAGAATGCGATAAGCAATCCTACATTATTTTTGTTTTTACGCCAGCAAAAATGTTCACCATCCACAAGTCTTTCTAAAGATGTAGAATGTGAATATTTCAGTGGAGATTCTAGTCGTTTATATTTCCCAAACAATTGCGCATGACAGTAACTGAACAATCACACACGCACTTTTCTTTAGAGAGCATTTGTTTTTTGATGTTTCAGCAATCACCTCCACAATGGTTATATAGATGTCCCATCTGCGACAAACCGTTCCGTGCGCTAGGAACATTAGAACAGCATCTTGATCAGTGCATGAATTAGCGGTATGCCACGGGCACTTTTCGTTTTGCATGTTTGACTGACTAACTGTCTGAAAACTTATGCTGGCACAATACTCATTTTTAAAGTTGTTTTTTTCTACTCATGTATTTCTCATTTTTAAGCACTAACTGTTATTGTGATTTAATAATATACAATATAATATTAAGGTAGCATAGTTCTCGGTGACAGTAATGATCGTAGTCATTGAGTATCTATCTAATTAAAATCTAACTAATTAGTTGTCACTGATTTAAATTGTTTTATTTTAAAAAACATTCAAACTGACAAGAATTGCTTCCGCATCTGAATATGCAAATGACAGACATGACAAAAAATTCATATCATCATTATTTTTCCCTATTCCCGCTTCACTATTGTACAGACTTTTTTACATTGCGAGTACTTTCCCTGTTACATAAATATTTAAGAAGTTTTTTTTGGCGTACAAATAATAGTTGTAGTAATTACTTGATAAAGTGGATCTAGAACATACTTCTCCATTTTGATCGCATTATGATTTTACTTGTTCTTGCTTGATTTAAAAAAAGATTTCCTACCTGAGCTTCTATGTAGATCATTACAAAAATATTAACACTAAACCTACCATGACGGGTCATTTTAAACTTTTTGTCAGATCACATCAGGTCACATCGCCATTTGCCTTTACGACTTTTATTAAAAAATACATCGAATGTATTTTTCAAGATTTACTTCCTCTTTTGGTAATTTTTTTACAGAGAAATATATGTAATCTGCCCTAACTACCGCAAGGGGTCATTTGACCCGTGCAAAGATTCTGTATCTTGATTTGTATTTCTTGTAATACGAAACCGCTGTATTGGACATTTTTGTTATTGCGTGATATATTTTGCTGCATTGTGCTATATTTGTTGTTGGCTGACGGATGAATAGCCTATTTCACTCTACTCCAACTGAGTATTACAGTAAAAATTTCAAGTTATAGTGCTATTTTGCGAATCAAGAATTCTTATTTCATCATTTTACTAATAATTCTTGTCCCCAAAATGTCGAAACATTCAAGATATTTGAAATTATTAGAAATTATAAATAACATAGATGAAGAGTGTTCAGAATTTAGTGAAGAGAAGCTATCTGAAAGTGAAATGGATAACATAGAACAATGTAGTGATTCATTTGACACTACGTACGAATGTGAGTCCTTAAATTTAATACATAAACTATTTTGAGTCGTTATTTGAAAAAAATTGTTTTATTCATGTACCAAATTGGCCTAATTGATATATTTTTCGCTAAACGTAGTAATATATGTAACATTTTAAAGACGGGTCATTTGACCCACTTTGGTAGGAATAGGAATACATGAAGTATCGGTAGGTTTAGTGTTAATAAAGTCACCAACAGACAGATAATTCAATATTTTCAGTGAAAAATCAAAATGAAAATCCAATTAATATTTTCTGCACAGAAACGCGATCTAAATTAAACATATGACAGAATAAATATTTTATCAATCAGAAACTGAAGGTTATATAAATCAGCGGAAATAGGGTTGCCACCTCTCCCGATTTGATCAGGAGACTCCCGAATCGTATTATTTCTCCCGACTCCCGATTTTAATTTTAAACTCCCGACTTTTGTAAAAAAAAAATTGTATTAACATGTGAACAATAAAAATGTTTAATTTATTAAAATTTTTGGCCTAATATAAAATAATTATTTAAATTTTGAGTATTAATCAGTGGCGGATTTACCAGCAGGCTGAGTAGGCTTAAGTCTAGGGCGGCAGATTTTAGGGGGCGGCAAATTTGACCCAAAAATTTTTGTCTTACAGAAATAAAACATTATATACATAGAGAAAACGAGTTTCGAAAATTTAACAAAAATTTCAATATTTTAGTACTGTGCTTCAGTATACTGAACACTTTAACGTCTGTATTGAAAAAATTATGAAAAATTACTAAACGCTCTGTAAAATATACTTTTATGATCATGAATTTTTAAGATATTCCAATAGCGTTTCAATACTACAATTTAAATTTAATAATTTTTACTCATTTTTTTTATTAATCATTATTCATTACTATAATTTTTTTCTCCATATACCTAAATCTTACTAGGTCCACTCATACAATTATTCAATTTTTTTTTTGTACAACGTATTTGCGTAGTCGTTTTTATAGTTTATATGAATGCGAACTAGGGTATCGAATTTCAGAGGTCAGTAGGGGCGGCAAAAATTTAATAGCCTACTGGCGGCAAATTTGTAAATCCGCCACTGGTATTAATTATTCATTTATAACTATAAATTGTTTACTTAAATACGTATACACATTCACGAATTCGTATGCACAAACGAGGTAAGTATATTTCCCGACTTCGTTATTTTGAGGTGGTAGCCCTAAGCGGAAAGACAAATTTTCTGAAAATGTTACTGTGGATAAAGCAAAATTAATTTTGATCTAAAACTTGTCCTCCCCTATCCGCGGTGCAGAGCCCTTATACTGCATTACAAATAGGTTTTTATTATCATAGACATCTTACTGATCGAGTGTGTAATCTGCGATTGATCTACAAACAGTAACTTATAACTAATTTTATGATATTTATTTCAGCAAACGCAACAACGTTACGAATGCCCAAAATGTAATTTTGCATTCTCGACATACGAAGCTGTAGAATATCATGTGAATCGTTGTTTAGAGTCTGAAATGTTTCCATAAATCAGAAAATTGGAGTTCTGTGTTTATTTTCCTAATAATTTGTTAAGCGGCCAATTATTCAGGACGGTTTTGCCGCTAATTTAGCAGCTTTATAGTTTGTTTTCATTTAATCTATCATAGACGGTTTTTTTATAGATCTTTCCTGTCACTTTTAATCGTTTATGCTCAAAACCAAATGAATCATAAAGGTTAATCATTTATCTTACCAGACAAAAAGAAAACTGTAATTCTAAAAAGGTTTACAAATCGTAATATTAAAAATTTGTACAGAGTTTGAATCGCCATAAAAATGATTGCCAACTTTTACGAATTCTTCTGTAATATGACAAAACCAGTTACATAAGTAGATTGTAGGCTTTTAAAATAATGACTTTGTCTCGTTTTTCTTTTAGTATATAATTTAATATTAATGACAGTTATGTAAAAAATTATATGTGACATAATAAAAATTGGATTTTAACCGCAAATGTATACTAATTTTTGGTTTTACCATAACCCTACTGCCAGACTATGCTCCTCGCTCTGCTCATCGCGCTGTCGCGATGTTGCCCTAAGCGGCCAGACACTGCTGTACTCGCGACGCTCCGCACTCAGCTTTCGCCTCTCGGCAATGGAGGTCGATACTGTGGCAGCGTGCGCACTATGCTTTTACACTTAGACCGCTTGGCGCGGGAGTATGTGGCCGGCTTACTCGTGCTCTTATTGCCGGTCCTTTGACTCGCGCACAAAAAACCGACAATCGAGGGAGCACTGGGCATGACGAGGAGCATGACGTGCGGCATGACAAGTAACGCGGCCACACAACGTCTCTGCCTCCTTTCCTCGCTACTTCCCATGCCACTCGTCGAGTGTGTGGCTGAGGCATAAAAATTTTTGCACAACTTTTCATATTGTGATCTGTTCATCTCAATATTTCAAAAATAGCCATGTTTTTATTAGCTCATTACAGTAGCTATACATATTAAGGCTGTCGGAACGCTTTGAATTTAAGCCACACTATGAGGCTAAAAAATGCTGCTGCAAGGGTGGCGCTGTCAATTGATTACTCTAATCCTGCAAATATTTTGAAGATTTAAAAAACTTTTCCGAAAAAGGAAGAGTCACTTTAGGTTTGTGATGGAACAATTTTGTGAAATAAGTACGAATAAGGTCGTAGTGTGACATTGAAAACGTGTGTTTTTTGGCACAATTAATTCTAACTTTTTTCTAGTAAATCGTACATAAATTACAAAAATAGTCTATTAGAGACCTAGATTTGTTCTTTATCTTCCTTATAGAGAAAGATTTTTTGCAAAATATTGACGAATAAGTCTACAATCAGCTATCAACCGAAGCTCTATTTTTAGCTTAAATTCAGAGCGTTCCGAGAGCCTTAAGATATCACGTGAGTATGAGGCAAGCCAAGGACATTATAAGTGTTTCAGATATAGGCACGTGCAAGCCATATTCAGTCGGTACATCAAAAGGAAGAGTGCCTAGTATGCACAAACAACAGAATTTTCCCGTTCTTAATTGATAAAATTATTTAAAACAACCATGAATGAATAGAACCAAAAAATGAGCAAAGAAATGATATCACTATATCATTATTGTGGAATCCAAAGCACACGTTATAAGTATTTCAATGTTTCAAAAAAACAGAAGGCGAGAAATGAGTGATATTTGCGGAAAGCCAAACGTGAACTAATTTTGATATGCTCCAGGCTGAGTCATGCCTCATAAAGCATTTTCCCATATAGTAAACAGCTCCGACTTGTGCGAACTCGGAGTTATGTGGTTTCTAAGATGCAAATACTTGCAAACTTGACAGATGGGCCCAGTTCAATTAAAATAGGGTCAAAAAATGTTTGCGAAACAAACATATTGGGACGAAGAGCGCTTAATTTTTATTATAGTTTTCTTCTGTATGAAAAAGTTAGTCCTTGGCCCTATTTAACGCGAATTCGACTTACGCGATTTTCGTTGGTCCCATCAGCTATCGTATAACTTCTGGATATTTACAAAAAAAAATGGGAATCCGTTTTCCAGTCTGATAGTTTTATATTTTTGAAGGCCTTTGCGACGCAATGCTACTCGTAATATTAAAATATATTATTAAAATACACGTCTTATTTAAATATACACAGATTGAAGCACTTTTCTTCACAACATATTACCACGAAACTGTATTGAAAAAGTAGGAAAACTGCCTACGAAACGTCGCAAAATTTATAAAACTTACGATTTTTATTTATTTATGTCCAAATATGTATTGTCAACGTTTTAATTTAATTGAATACACGAACACTTATCTAAACAACGCCAGTAACAATTCAAAACTGAGCTTTGTTATTTTGATTTAACGTATTAATAATTATTGCCCGGTGGTATTTAAGTCGAAAATATCAAACTAAATGCACAGGAAACAACACGCATGGACCTGCATCGATTGAATTGTAATAGTTGAAATTGGTTTGAAATCAGTGAGCTATAGATATGGAGTGCTAGTTACGACTGAGGGAGCAAAATGACAGAAGAGATAGCTTTATTTGCCGTCGCTATTCTATCTTTCATCAATAACACAACAAAAGAGATTATAAATAGACATATTTATACTGTGTTTATTGCTTACTCTTTCCTGTCAATTTGTATTATCAGCACTCTATACCTAGAGCTTGATGGTTTGAAACACACGACAGTAGTGGTAACTGATAACTATAGGGAATGAGTTATTGGTTACTTTTAGTTAACAGGTGCTTTGATAACAAGTACCGGTGATTTTTAGCAGCGACCAGTGAACACTGCTAAGACCAGATTAAACACAGTCAAGAAAGTTGCTGGTTAGCGGTTATTATTGTCAAATGTCACTGCCGGTAGCTAATCTGAACCCATGGATCTCCTATGTTCATGTCTGAACCACAAAACACCATGGATCTACCATACAAAGAACGGTTCTGAACCCATGTCTCACTAGTCACTGCAGTAAACAGTGAAATCCAATTAGTAGCGACTAAATCACGGGTAGTGAAATTAACTCAACTCTAGTGGTAACTTACTTTATGTATATTAGAATCAGAGAAACGTCGTGAATTTTGACAACTGCCATACTATTATCGAGTTCATCAAGTATTGTTTTATTATAAAAGTGGGCTGTTATTTGATGATCATTATATATTTAAATGATTTAATTTTGTACTTTATTATATTCAGGTATTATTTACATGTCAAATATATTTAAGTAGCATTAATATATCAAAAAACAAATAAGGCGCCAAATTAATAAACATATTTGAGGAAAGAGAAATGATCTTTTCAAAAATAGTATAGTGACCCCGAAACATAAAAATTCGTTTAAAATTTTTATTTCGATTTTCGAATCCATTACAAGTGTACATAATGCCTGTAATAAGTTTATTAATATTGTTTCAATGCTTAGCTCTCTCGAGTCACAGCACAGTGAAAAAGTGCGCCCTATAGCCGGGACATATTTGCTTTATGGTTAAAAAGACATTTTTCCAAGGCGAAACAACACAAGCAATGTGTAGGGCGCAGAGAAAATGAAACTGAAAGGGGGGGGGGGCGCAAATTGTCTGCACAGAATTCATATTTAACAAATACCTCCCTGCCTGTATTCTCGTGAAACGTTGTAACAGGTTTTATTAAAATCAGCCCAGCAGTTTTTACACCAACCTTAAGAATTTTATATACAGTGTAAACTCCATGTAACGTCACTCGATTTAACGTCGAAACTACTCGACTTTGGTTGGTTTGCCGTCCATACAATGATACACTCAGTGTAGCATCGCACCCACTCTAAATAGCGACCATATGTCATTATAAGGCAAGTAATTTCGGCGACTTATAAAGCACCCACTGTTCATAGATACTTTCTGAGTTGCTGAAATTGATAAGAACTGCAGCCTTATTGTCTAGCCCGTATTTATTTGCGTTACTAGCAATGCTTGTTTGTAAATTGTATGCGCTATTATTAAATAATACTATAAAACAATATTGATTTTTCTTTCTTTCCATATAACGACAACTCTCTATAACGCCAGAAAATGCGCAGTTCCTTCAGCGTCGCTGTATAGAGCTTACACTGTATTTATTAGTATTCGCGTCTATTAGTACATTTACCAGATTTGATTTTGCAAATTTTAATTTTTTTGGTCAAAAACGAAAACCAAAAACTGCATTATGTACCATTTGTAATTCGTATAATTTTGGCATGTTTATTATTAATTTCCATTTTTCTAGCTATGAAAATGAATCGTAAACGACATGTATTGGAACCGATTGATTCTCAATCGAGTTACAACAAAAAAAGACGTAATGCAGATAACAATAACGATGTACCGCATTGTCAACCTGGACCCAGCAATCAAACCGAATCAGTATTTCAGTCAGATGATTCTGATAACAGCGACATAGAAAATTTACCAGAAAATAACTCGGAAAACGATGTAAGTTTTTATTACTGCTTGTTATTTTTTTTTCGATTTTTATGTTTTACATTGGAAGCAAGATTACAAGAAACTAAGGTTGGGCGTTAGCATTGTTGAAGGTGTGTCTAGGCGAGACGCGAGAGAGGACGGGGGAAGAAGGCTTGTGACGTCACAGGAGGCTTCTTCTAAACAATTGGAAAAAATCTCATGTGAAAAAGTCATGGTCATCCGACATCCAGTGACGTAGCAATCGACTCAACGATTCACAGACGTGAACATGTTTATAGCCTCTTACGCCCAACCTTCTTATATTTTAGTAATCTTGAATTGGAACTACTATTTTATAACAAAATTATTCAATAAGATGAAGAATTAGGATCAAATAATGAAAATGCTATAGTATCTTAGATACTATAGCATTTTCATTATTCGATCCTAATCCTTCCTCTTATTGTATAATTTTGTTATGAATTATATGGATCTCATCATCTTACCCACAATGGATTACTATTTTATTAAAAGATTGAATAGTATCAAAAGATATGTTTTTTACTGCTTGTTTTAGACCGGCGGAACAGTGGAGAGGATATACGTTCGTAATTTTATGTGTCACGAGGCACTCGAGATGAGTTTTAATCGAAATGTGAATTTTGTAGTCGGAAGAAACGGAAGTGGCAAGAGTGCAATTTTGACTGCACTGGTTGTCGGGCTAGGTGGTCGAGCAAGCGTCACCAATCGTGGAAATACAATTAAAGGTTTATTTATTTGTTTTTATATACAGTGGAATCCGTTTATAATGACATCGAAGGGAATTGACAAACACGTCATACTAAGCGGACGTCATACAAAGCATTTTTGTGAAAAAAAAAACAACCTTCTTTTTTTAGGTAGCATAGGGCTGCTGACGGGTATTCCTTTGTTTTTCGTGATTTTAAACCACTGAATTAACGCTTTATCAACATTTTCTTGTCGCGATTTTCGAAGCCTCTTCGGTTTCAGAACATTTGAATTGAACGATCGCTTAATCTGGTTCTTGTTTTTGAAAATCATTGAGATTGTCAAATGACCCACGCCCAATTTCTTTGCCAGAGATGAGTTTGATTCTCCATTTTCTAATCTGCATATTATTGCACCTTTCTCCTCAATCGTAAATGCTTTACGACGTTGAGATGACATTTTTTTACATAGGATATCACTAAAAACAATGCGTGACTTTCAACTATCTACTCACTGAGATTCAAAACAAAAACAAGCCACGTGCCGAACGTCGTCGGGAATCAACGAACATTGCCGAAGGTGTAAAGAATCATGTTGGTCACTATAGACGGACAAAATTTATTAAAAATGGGTCATAATAAGCGACATGTCACTGTAAGCGAAGTCATTATATCCGATTTTGTTACAAAGAATTTTATATGAAAACCAAACTTAGTTCTGTAATTACGTCATAATAGGCGGTTGGTCAATATAGGCGGAGTCATAATAAACGGATTCTACTGTATATCGTCAGCTCTTCATAACTTCCATAGTAAACACTAATTAGGAACAGCCATTCTCTCAATTATATCAATACAAGAACGCTTATCCGCTAAGGAAGCTAATATTAGTCTCAAACCCTCATTGTGTTCCGTGTAAAACTTCGACGTTTGTTACGGGTGATCAGCCTGGATCTACGATTTTTTCGAACTGGGGTAGGAACTGGATAGTGGCATCCCTTCTCTCCACTATTTGAGATAAATTGTTTAACCCGTTGACTGCCAACTACAAGATATCTCGTAGGTTGTTTACTTGCCTAGGACGCCTACTACGAATTATCTCGTCCCTTCATTACTTGCCATATTTGTACAGCTACGTAGCATAACACTGTAATTACAAATAGATGACCTCAGGAAAGAGAATAAAAAAATTAGGTTTGGCTTAAATGAACAGAAAAAACACTTAAACAGTAAAGAAAAACATTTCTTAAGCTTTTTGGTTAATTATTAAAGTTTTTAATAATATAACATGATTAAATCAAATTGGCTCTTTAGACCGGATTCGTGAAAAATTCCGTGGCAGTCCACTTGTTAAAAAAACTCAAAAATATATAATGAGTGGCATTTTTTGTGACCAGGAGCGGAGAATAAGAATCCTTTAATTAATTTTTTTAAAAATACTTTGTTACCAATTTTCAAGCATTATGATTTTGTTGCTCCCAGAAACTGCCGCCAAATAAAATGGTGCCCCGGTTTGCCCCCCAGATCTGGGACTACGGGCGATTTTATCTTTAAACTATTTGACGTAAAAATTTTAATTTTGTACAAATATTTTTTGAGAGAGTTGATTGTCCCAATAGAAAGACGTATTTTGGCAAATATACCAAACCAATATTAACGTTTTAAGCTATTTGTATTAATTTTTGGTTTTGTTCTTTTGCAATAGGATTTATTAAAACAGGACAGAACTCTGCATTTGTGGAAATAACACTCCGCAATGAGGGTCCATGCACATATGAACCCAATGCTTATGGAAGGAAAATAACAGTGATTAGATCTTTTAGCTCTGGTGGTGCATCCAGCTACAAAATTAAATCTGAAACAGGTAAATTCTTTAATTTTATTAATTAGTCTAAATCTCCTAAAGTAGAGGTTCTCAACCTTTTTCCATCTGCCCCACACTTAACAAATTTCTGTTTGCTCGCGACACTGTGGTTAAAAATCGCAGTTCTAGAGCGTGTATTGCAACCGAACCAAAATGACCTCTGGGTTTCAATTATTGAAGTGAAAGGGTTTTTATTAGACTTGAACGAATAGTATAATAATAATAATAAGCTATTTATTTCAATTGATGAGAGAAGATACACTCATATAGAAAACGTCAAGTACAGTTACAAATTACATATTAAATATAATTCAGACAATTTATGACATGTGTTTATTTCTTGGTTTAAATAATAGGATACTTTTTATCCCGTAAAAACGTTAGGTTCCTGCGGGATTATCAGAAAACTCATATATTATAAAATAAGTCAATATTTTCATTTGACCTATTATCTGATTACAACAAAACATATTACTTAAGTATTCGGCCGAGTAGTATCTAGATAATCGGTATTCGGCCGAATAGGATAAAAGTAGCCGAATATTCGTTGCAAGTCTAGTTTTTATCGTTTTTGGCTACGATTTTTCCTTGGTTATATATCGTCATATTATGTACGTAATTTTATTTTAAATATGTATAAGGTAAAATCATCAGTCATTCCGGCAGAGAAGTAGCCCGAATTGCCGAGGCGTTTAACATACAAGTAGATAACCCGGTTTGCATTTTGAATCAGGACACGTCTCGTAATTTTCTGAATAGTAACGATCCTAAAAAACTATACGTGTTATATATGCGAGCAATCAATATGGAAGCGATCAATGAATATTACAAAAAAATCAGCATGGATCGATGGGAAATTCGTGATAAAATTAAAGAAAAAGAGTTGGTGAGTAATCAGATTCATTTAAAATATATTTTTGAAGCACAGAAATTATATTGAAAAAATAGTAAATAAATTTTCATGGGAACTTGGACAGAATTAATAAGATTTAACTTATAAAAATTTGCAACGTTTCGTTGGCTTTTTATTTTCCAACTTCATCAGGCAAGCTGTAACAATATGCATACATTTTAGAATTATGTTACATAAAACAAACTATATAATACATGTTAGTTGTGAATTAAGAATAAAACATTAAATGAAATTCAAAAATATTTGCTTTTGAGGTTAAGTTCCCAAGAAAATTTATTTACTATCTTTTATAACATGGATGAGATCCAAGATTTAGATATTGGAGAAAGTTTGGATAAAAATCCGGTGCAAAGGATCAATTGAGAAGCAATACTGAGTTTAAAATGTCATTTATTTACTGACGTAAACGAATTTTAACCAATATATTCTTTTATTAATACTAAACCATTTTAACAATAATTTCTGTACATTAGTGAAGCCTACACACCATGTTCACTATCTTTATTTTTATTCGACAAAATACTGATATGATTTCACAGCATTTGAATATCTGAAGATGGTACGAAATGTACCGAAACGTCAGTAAATAAATGCAATTTTAAACTCAGTATTGCTTCTCAATTGATCATTTGCTACGGATTTTTATCCAAATTTTCTCCAACAGTCATCGAGAATCACAATCGCTGTAATTAATCATTTAATTAGAGTCAGCCTCGTACAGAAAATATAGTTTATCTTTTTTTAGATATTTGAAGACAGAAAAAGTGATCTTAAAAAGTGGGAGAAGAAATATCAGTTGATCCAGTCGTTGGATTCACATGCAAACAGATTAGAAGAATTAAAAAGAGAAAGGTTTTGGTCAAATGTAAGTGTTTTATTGGTTTATATTTAAATACAGATTGTCATTTTGCGATTGTTCAGATCGTGGTGTTACTAAAATTGATTTCAAATTAACAGTGTAGGTTATTAGTGTATTTGCCATATGGCAACATACACTATTGGCGTCGGTCGGATGGCGGGACCTAGGGGTCGGACCAAAATTTCTCGACGTTTCATAACCTCCTAAACACTTTGCCACCATTTTTAAAAATGTTTATATATATATGTATATATATATATATGTATATATATATATATATATATATATATATATATAGGTATATATATATGTGTGCGGGCTATAACTTTCGAAGGACTTAATTAATTTTGACGAAATTTGGCACACATGTTGGAATCCATTATCGCACGAAGCCTATTTAAAATGGGCCCAATCAGATCACATTAAGGGTGAATTTTAGGGGTTGAAAAAAGTTTTTGGGCCCCAAAATACCGAAAAAAATCTCAGAATCGTTTCAAAATTGAAATTTAACCCTTTAATAGCAATTAAAAAGTGCCCCTAAAATTTTAATAAAATCGTCCCAACAGGACCGGACTTACAAATTTTTTGAAAACACTAATTTGCAGATAGTGACATTTATTTTATTGAAGGGTGTATTTAATTCGGTGTAGACGTTAGATTGATAATAATATTACAATTAAGAAAAAAATGTTATTTTAAGGGGTGTATTAAGGGGTTAAATTTTTTATTATGCCCAAAAACAAACTTAATTTCACATAATAACAGTATAAAACCACACGGCCCTATACAAGCAAATACACTATATTGTCGGCATGGTTTTGGCACTGCGACCCGGTTATTTTATTATGATGTTAAAAAAAACTGTTGTAGTACACATTTCTCGAAAAAGAAAGAGTTGATGTCGAAAAAATCCTCCACAAAATTACAGAAAAATATAAACATATGGAACAAAAAGTAAATGACAAATCTAGCAGAGAGAACTGTCTACGGGAAACAATCCAGTGAGTATTTAATTGTTCAAGTTAAAATTAGTGGCGGCTTGGTAGACTTCGTAGTTTGAAAAATTTCAAATTTTTTGGAACATAATTTTTTATTACTTGATCAAACCAAATACAGTAAGACCTCTCTTAACGCTGCTCCAGTATTACGCGGTTTCAAAAAAAAAAAACTTTATCCACCATAATGTAAATTATGGATCAGTTTATACAAAATCAGGCCCGGCAGGTCATGTTCAGTCCGTGTGGGTAGTGAGATGAAAAAAAAATTTTTTTCGATCTAGCGGTGATTAAATTAACAAACTTCAAAGCAAGCCCCCTCCAATTAACTCATGCCAGCACTGAGCATTTAAAACCTAATAATTGTATATAGCTTATATTTTATAAGCCTCGTAATCGTATAACAAACCTTCGAAATCCCATAGCTCTGGGGAAGCCAGCACATAAGTTAAATTGGTTAGTTAACAAACTTTACATTACAGAAAACATATTTTGAATTTTTATTGAGAAAAATATTACACACTTAAAAAAAATTATACAAGTCAACATCACATAATTTTTATTGGTGCAACGCAAAAACTGCACTTCTTTTTGAATTTCGAGTAATAAACTTATTTAATAACGGTTCCAAGTCAAGGTCGTCGGTCAAGTTACAATATACATGTAATATAGCGATGCAATTAAGTCTATCCTGTAAAGTTGTTGATCTCAAATAAGTCTTAAGTCGACGTAAAACTGAGAAACTTCGTTCATTGCAACAAGGCGATCCTGGAATCGTCATTAGCAAGCGAATAAAGCGAACAAACTCTGGAACAAGCCGTTTTACCCATTCATACTTTCTCAAAAATTCTACAATTTCTCTTAAGTTTTTTGCCTGTTCATTATGTCGTTTTAAAAGCTGAATAAACATATCTCTGTTACTAATTAATCTATCTTTTTCAAAATCGTCCTTAATATGTGAAAAAATTGTTGTCAAATTCCATGTGGGTATTTTACCCACACGGAATTTTTCATATGGGTATAGCTACCCACAAAACCCTGGTCATCCGCCGAGCCTGTACAAAATGGTTCAAATGTTGATAGAAGTTCAAAGTCAAGATGATGTGTCATTGATGCAATATCTTGCTATCCACAACAGCTTGCTGAAAAAGCCAAAACGACATTACTTCTTCACAAAAAGCAAAATATGTCATATGAGGAACCTTACTCATCATCACAAACATAACTTTTACTCGAACTTTTATTAGATTTTCATAAATGTTTTATGAACAAAAATCGATATGAGCAATTAATAAATTTGTAATTAATGTGATAAAAAAAGTATTTAACAATAAATGTTACAAAATTAAAAAAAAAAAAAAAAACAAATTTTCTTATTCTCGGTTCTGTTTCATTTATGCCTATTATTATCTACATATTAAGATGGCCTGTAGCGCTGTTTTGTATAGCGCAGGAACTTATTGGAACGTATCTCCCGCGTTAAGCGGGATTTTACTGTCTTGTCAAAATGGTTGATTATGCTATCTCAGAGTCCACGGTACATTTCTAGTTTTTATGCATAAACAAACATTTTTCCTGTTAGGTCCTTGGAAAGGCAAATAGAAGAAATTCGAAACGAATCCAAAGGCTTAGAACAACAATTTAGAGAACAAAAAAATAAATACTCAGTACTTCAAGAGTCTTATTCAGTTAAAGAGGGCAGCTTACAAAATAAAAGGTTGGCTCTTGCTAGAAAAAAGAAGGATTACAATAATCTGAATGACCAGATAAATGAACTAAACAAAAGGTATGTCAGCTACAAAAAATATTTTATTTTGAGGTTTGAGTTTCAATATTACAAATTAATTGTTTTACAGTGCCGAATCAGCATTGCGCCAACGTCAAGTGTACGCAGAACAAGTTGAAAAGGTCGAAGAAGAGTTGGCTTCAGTTACAGCTCAATTTACTACGAGTGAACATGAATTGATGCAGATTCAAGGCTCTCTTGCAAACGCACGACAGAAAGAACAAAAAATAAATAATAGTTTGACTGAAATCGATGGCAGAATTCAGAAGAAGAAAGCACAGATTCGGTCTTTAAAATCGCAGTCAGGTAATGAGCTCGCTTTGTATGGACAGCACATGCCTAGGGTATGGCAGGAAATAAACGCTAATGAACAAAATTTCACGGAAATGCCACGAGGTCCACTAGGTAATTATGCTAAATATTTGTTTTTTCATTTTGAAGTAAAACTTCTTTACGTACGCTTGACTTGGGGAGTAAGCTGGCAAATACGAGACGAAATTCTTACGGAAGTTGCGAACGGCGAACGCAAATGGAAGTTGAAACTATCAAATGGAACATGTGCTCTTTGTATACTGTTTTAATGGCACGTAAACACGCAGCTAGACTGACCACGCGGTAAAGTGTTAGACTCGAAGCCTAATGTGATTTGATCGCACAGGTTCGAATCCTGTCCGCAGCGAGTAGTATTTTTAGGTTTTTTTAAAATTATTTTTTTAATTTTTTTAAGGTTTTTTTTTATTAATTTTTTAAAGGTTTTTAAAAGTTTTTTAAAGGTTTTTTGTTATTAATTTTTTAATTTTAATTAGGTATAATATGTTGTTAGGAAGTTTTACTTCAGTAGTGTGGTCTAAAGCACACTCGTTTTTTTTCTGCATTTGTTTTCTTCTTGACATTTTTGTTTTACATCACTGATATTTTTTTACTTCCTGCTATTGAAAATTTTCATAAAAATGTGCACGCGCGGCGGAAGTTATACTTCTTTAGCGTGATCGTGATAATTGATATTCACATATTCGTTAAAGATATACATTGATAAAATAAATTTCTGTTGAATTCATAATTTAAAAAAATAAATACAATTATTGAGGTTATTTAACTGTCAAAAGTTGTTAACAAAGCTATAGCTTTTAAGAAGTTCTGTCTGACGTCGCTACCTACTTTATTTCCACTTCCTCAGGCATTCGTAAAACATTTTTTGACATAGTCAAACTATGTCAAGAAATTGACTTTTTCTTTTTTGTCCTTGGTAATTATTAATTAATATAAAAATGATTTGTCGGGAAAAAGGACTTTTTAAGTAAACACTTATTTGTTATTTATAGCGACGTTTCGTCCCTTGTTTGGGACTTTTTCAAGCTTTATAACTATTAAATGTTTTGATCAAGTAGATATAAAAGTTAAAATACACATGTATATATAAATTTTAGTTAAACAATACCATAAAATAGTTTGAACATCAACCGTAAAAATATTTTTTAAAAACGGAATTATTACAAACTTTTTAATGAACAATTGTTAAACTAAAATTTATATTTACTTTATATTTACATGTGTATTTTAACTTTTATTTCTACTTGATCAAAACATTTAATAGTTATAAAGCTTGAAAAAGTCCCAAGCAAGGGACGAAACGTCGCTATAAATAATAAATAAGTGTTTACTTAAAAAGTCCTTTTTCCCGACAAATCATTTTTATATGTCAAGAAATGTTTTACGAACGCCTGAGGAAGTGTAAATAATTACATGAAACGTTGCGCAAAGTAAAAATATCGTTTTGACTGGTAATTCCCGATCCTTTAACCAAGAAAAAATTTTAAAACGAATTCGCAATAAAAAATAGTTTGTGCAATTCGTGCGGCGTTGTCCATTGCCCCCTTAAGTGAATGAGCGCACTCACTTTGTTCGTGCGCCCAACTTCGCTTTCATGGACAATGGACAACTTGCCGCACTAGTTGCGCAATATACAATTATCTGACTTTGTAGAAGCACTTCTTATTGTTAATCTTATTGTTTCTTTAGGTAGCAGTGTTGCATTTTATTTTATTTGTTTTATAGGTCAGTATATTAAACTTAAAGATAAAAAGTGGACCTCAGCAGTTGAAGGATTCATTGGTCGTTCCACATTACAAGCGTTCTGTGTCACGAATCATCAAGATTTTTTAACGCTAAATAACATATTCTCAAAAGTAATAACCAGTGGACGAAAACCAGAAATAATTACCAGCAAGTTTTTCCATAGGGTAAGCAAACGTTGAAACTGAAAAGTGTGTATCAGATTAAGGTAGTTGTCATGGTTAAGGCACACCGTCAGAAAATTCTTAATTTTTGTATACTTATTAAGGACATGATAATACAATTACCCTGAAAATTTAAAGTCGAGATCGACTGTATATAATCCGAAATAAATTCAATTTAAATTTGGATAATTAACATTGATTGTATACGATCTCTGTAGTTCTGAACTAGTTTTTTTATTTATAAAAAAAGAACTAACTCAGAAACTTTCCAAAAACTGACAGTCTTTCAATGCATTTGTTATGAGTTTAAAAAAAAAAGAACATTTTTTTGACCGTCTAATTATTAGTGTATTTGCCATATGGCAACATACACTATTGGCGTCGGTCGGATGGCGGGACCTAGAGGTCGGACCAAAATTTCTCGACGTTTCATAACCTCCTAAACACTTTGGCACCATTTTTAAAAATGTTTATATATATATGTATATATATATATATATATACGTATATATATACGTATATATATATATATACGTATATATATATGTGTGCGGGCAATAACTTTCGAAAGAGTTAATTGATTTCAACTAAATTTAGCCCACGTGTTGAAATCCATCGCCGCAAGAAGCCTATTTAAAATGGGCCTAATCGGGCCATTTTAAGGGTAGTTTTTAGGGGTTGAAAAATGTTTTTGGGCCCTAAAATACCGAAAAAATTCTCCGAATCGTTTCAAAATTGAATTTTAACTCTCTGGCAGTAATTAAAATGTGACCGTAAAATTTTAATAAAATCGACCTTACAGGACCGGATTTAAAAATTTTATGAAAACACTAGTTTGCAGATAGTGAATTATTTACTGAAAGGTGTATATAACTTGGTATAGAAGCTCGATTGATAATAATATTGCAATTAAGAAAAAAAATGTAATTTTAAGGGGTGTATAATTAAGGAGTCAAATTTTTTATTTTGCCCAAAAACCAAGTTAAGTTCGCATAATAAAGCCACACTGCCTGTATTAGCAAATACACTATATTGTCGGCAGGGTTTTGGCACTGCGACCCGGGTTTTTTTTAAAATTAACGGTTTAAAGTTCAACAATTTATAGAAAAGTATACCTACATGCATATGAATACTGTATGGGTTACGTTTCCATGTGTACAGTCTTGCGTACAAATTATGGATCACTTAGCTACAAGCTAGTATACTTTTGTGGCGCGTATAATCTATAACTTTTTGACAGTATTGTACCACGACAACTACCTTAAGTATTGATTTTGTTTATTTTTAGGTTCATAATGTAAGTCGACATTGCGTGAAACCTTCTCAGGGATATAGAAGTCTTCAGAACATACTGGACATTTCTGATCCTGTCGTTGAGAACTGTTTAATCGACAATTTACGCATTGAAACTGTCCTTTTATTGCCGAACAGCGATGACGCGTATAGAATCATGTCCAAAGCTGCCAATGTTCCTCGTAACTGCAGCAGAGCAATTACACCCACCGGAGATATGTTTTATCCCGATCCTGATTATAAAACCTACAGTGGCAATAACAAACCTGCCTCGTTTTTACAAGTTAGCACTGATGATGCACTCAGGTAAGAATAGGGATGTTGACTATTTTTGGGAAAGTGTTTTAAATCGTGCATAAGTCCCTAATATAGCCACAAATATTTATTATTTTTATTTAAATACAACTCAAGCCTTAAAAATCATGTATTTTAAATCCCGTTTCAAATTTCGGTCCAAAACGCCAATGCTAGACGCGTGACGTTACCTGTTGGTACCAAAGGAGGTTCGAAAGTTTACGCAGGAGCTACCATTTTATAGATGCGTATTCTGTGCTCATAAACGCTAGTAAACAACAAGCATTTTCCTCTTTACCTTGTCATCTCATTCTGCTATATGTAGGTTTTACAACTGAAATAACGGCTGTAAATAATTTTCAGGCAATTGGAAGACGATCTTAAAGAACTGCAAAATGAGATGACACAAATTGTAGCACTTTTGAATGAAACCAAAAGTGGAAGAAAAGAGCAGGAAAACATCCTCAGAAGCCATGAGAATCACGTCTTGAAATTAAAAACTGCAAAGGTGAAAAAACAAGAGCAGCTCAGATCGCTCCATTTGAAAATGGAACCCGACACTCATAACACCGATATACTCGTAAGTTATTAACTCAGTCTGATTTTTTTTTTATGTTTCAACTTGTAGGCAAGCGTGGTTTTAGACGGCATGCAATAATTTGTTTTTGCTATTAGGTTCAAGAGCTGGAAGAACTAAAAAAGATTGTAGGCAGCGCCGAATTACAGGAGCGACAGTTGGCTGACGAATGTGAAAAATTAAAACTGGAAGTTGGTGAAGCTCGACAAGCCATGATGTCGTTTCGAGAATCTATTGCTCAGATTGAATCGAGAGTGGCACCTCTTGAGGTTAGTTAGAACAGCGTTTTGTTTTAATATTTGCCGAACTGTATTAATTTTATGAACATTATAATAGCTATCGTCTGCTACAATAGGGATGTTGACTATTTTTGAGAAAGTGTTTTAAATCGTGCATAAGTACCTAATATAGCCACAAATATTTATTATTTTTATTTAAATACAACTCAAGCCTTAAAAATCATGTATTATAAATCTCGTTTAAAATTTCGGTCCAAAACGCCACTAGTCGCGTGACGTCCCTGGTCATACCAAAGGAGGCTCAAAAGTTTACACAGGAGCTACCATTCTATAGATGCGGTCACAAAGTAGGAGGCTGTGCTCATAAACGCTAGTAAACTAATGAGGTTATGAACAAATTTTTCGTAATTCTTGTTATAAAACATGAATTCTAAGTTTTCGAACTATTAGCCTTAATAAATACACTTTCCATGACGTTAAAACTCCTTGCAGTCTTTTTTTAAAGAAATTTTCGAATAAATTACACACTAAATATTAACCAAACAAAAACCCGGGTCGCAGTGCCAAAACCCTGCCGACAATATAGTGTATTTGCTAATACAGGTATTGTGGCTTTATTAAACGAAATTAAGTTTGTTTTTGGACAAAATAAAAAAAATTGAACCCCTTAATACACCCCTTCCAATAGTAATTTTATTAGTTGAAATATTGTTATCAATCCAACATCTGCACCAAATTAAATACGACCTTCAGTAAGTAAATTCGTATACGCAAACTAGTGTTTTCATAAAATTTGTAAGTCCGGTCCTGTCGGGCCGATTTGCTTATAATTTTAGGAGCACTTTTTAATTGCTACTAAAGGGTTAAATTTCAATTTTGAAACGATTCTGAGAATTTTTTCGGTATTTTTGAGCCCAAAAACTTTTTTCAACCCCTAAAAACTACCCTTAAAATGACCCGATTGGGCCCATTTTAAATAGGCTTCGTGCGGTGATGGATTCCAACATGTATGCCAAATTTCGTTAAAATGAATTAACTCCTTCGAAAGTTATTGCCCGCACATATAAATATATATATATATATATATATATATATATATATATATATATATATATATATATATATATATATACGTATATAAATATATATATATATATACATATATATAAACATTTTAAAAAATGGTGCCAAAGTGTTTATGAGGTTATGAAACGTCGAGAAATTTTGGTCCGACCCCTAGGTCCCGCCATCCGACCAACGCCACTAGTGTATGTTGCCATATGGCAAATACACTAATAAAGTTTTTTGACAGCGGCTGACTCTATGACGTCATGCGCTCTGATTGGTGTCTGTTGTCACGTGACTTGAGAGTGATTTTATTAGGTTTTATTTATTAAATATTAATTAAATTCCTTAAAAATAAGGGAAAATATAGTGTTTTTTAGTATTTCTATCATAGAAACTACCACTTTTCGTTAAAATGATGTTTTTATTTGAACACAGTCAACATCCCTATTGTTAAGAGACATCCTTTGTTGCAATGCTATATTACTATAGCATTGCAACAATGGATGTCTCTTAATAATTATTGCAGAGGATAGCTATTATAATGTTCATGAATTTAGTCGAGTACGAAACTATAACGTATGTATATTTACTAATATGTATTAATTTTATTTCGATAACTTTTAGTCTGAACTTAACAAAGAAAATAGCAAATTGCTAGAGATGAGAGCTGATTGTAGTACATATACAAATGAATTGGCAAAAAAGAAAAAGGACATTACTGAAATGGAAAAACGGCTGAAGGAACAAGATTCTAAGCTCGAGACGCAAAATGAAAAAATAGAAGAAATGGGCGAACGTATTGATAATCCAAGGTAAGTAATATAGTGTAACAAAACTGTTATTGGTGGTGGTTTAAAACTGATTTATTCTTAACAAACGAAATAAATACTAAACAAATAACTGAAAAGTATTTACTAAACAATAAAACAAATTGTTTCTTATAAATAATAACGCAACAATGACTATGTACACAAAACACTGCTATAACACACACAAATTTATGTAATACCGCACTACTATTTATGTAACTCACTGATTACTTAAGTTTGTCGTGACGCAACCCCTGAAGGTAATCTCACTGTAGCAAGCAAGCAACTGACTGAATGCCTGACTCACAATATTTACAGGCGTGTACAACCTGTACTCGATCATTCCAGAAACTTCTGTCAGTTTGTTCGAGAAGCCTGTCATTTCCAGTGACGTAACAAATGGGGGGCGCACTACAATAGTATATTACACTGTAAGGGCAGGGATTTCAACTTTCTGGCCATATGGTGTATACTATTTTTCTTCATACCCGGTCGAAAGTACGTACTTTCGTATCAGTGTGCCTGAGAAAACTGTTTCGGCGCGCCGTTACAGACGGCATGTGATTAATTCCAGCAGTGCATAAATGTTAGGTTTCTGCTTTAAGCCGAAAGTACATACTTTCGACAAGATATGAAGAAAAAGTAAAATTAACCCTCAAGAGAAAAACTATAGCGGCTTCCCAATTCAGAAGCACATGGATATGCCATACCCGTATGTCTTTGATTGTTAATATCTTTCGATTAAATTATCCGATTTAATAATTATTTTTTTTCAATATAAACCTCAGACAGTGTAGTAAAAGATAGTATCTATAGAATGTTTTTAAAAACAATAGTATTTTTAATACGATAGAAAAACTCAACGTAATCATTTATACAAAATAAAAATATATACCCACAAAACACCAAACCGTATCGAAAACTCTCGACGTACGTTTCGCCAACCAAGTTGGCATCATCAGGAGATGATGCCAACTTGGTTGGCGAAACGTACGTCGAGAGTTTTCGATACGGTTTGGTGTTTTGTGGGTATATATTTTTATTTCGTATTTTCACACCAAAGGTTCCATCACTCTTCTTGGGTAATCATTTATGATGGAGAAACACTTTTAATTCACCCCCGGATATTCCATACCCATACCCTTGAGCAGGCCTGGGCAAATGGCGGCCCGCGGTAGAATTTTGTCTGGCCCGTGAAGCATTGTATATATTATTATTAAAAACACAAATATTAGTTTTTGTCTAACATAAATTGATAAATAAATATTTTGATTCAAAAATGTTGGTTTTAAAATTCATTAATTGACATCCTTAGAAAAAACTATACTTAAAATTAGAAAAAAAAAACTGTTTGGCCCGAGGTCAAATTTTCATCTGCAATGTGGCCCGACTATCAAAATATTTGCCCACCCCTGCCCTTGAGGGTTAATGTCGTTTTTGTAGTTAATTGGTAAATTTCTTGACAGTTTAGTTAATAGTAGAATAATTTGTGAACTTAAGTTGGTTTTTTATTATTATTATTAGGGAACAGAGAGTGATTGAACGTGAGCATAAAGAGATAGAGTCTATCATACGAGGTATAAACGCTCAAAACGAAGATCCGGAATTCATAACGGAGATGTACCGAGTATGTAAAGGTCGATACGAAGATTTAAACGAAATACTGACATCCCTAAAAGTCATGCATACAGACGTGAACGATTCCATTGAAATGAGAATGGTACTTTATAAAAAGTTGATGAAGAAAGTCGATCATCACATAAAGAGAATGTTTGATGTTGTTCTGGAACTCCGCAATTACAACGTAAGTGTTTTGTTGGTTTGTATTAAATATCCAAGTTCAGAAATGTAATATAGGGTATATTTTATTTCTACAAAGCTGCAGAACGCTATATAATTGTTTTTTTTTTTTTTTTTTGGGAGGGGGAAATCCTTTTTACGGACACCCAGCGATGATGGCCTGGGTAGTGTGGGAATCGGAACAGGGCCCCCTACCCACTAAAACCCCCTCCATCTAGCTCCTTTGTCCCTCCCGCGGCACCGACGGTCTGTCATTCCTTCGCGGGAGGGGAGCTATGGCTTTATCAGCCGTTTCTCCGATCTCGTACGACAATTTGCTGCGCAGTAAGCTTAACGTTGCCGTTACTCTTCCTCTCTCTTGAGAGTTTTAATGACTGCCACGGCATATTCATGGCCAGCCTTCCAATCTTTTTCGGAACGCAACATAGTGCTGACATAATTTCCAGTGGTGAGTGCGGCACCCATGCTACATTCCAGTTTCCTCCGTTCTCTATCAAAACGCACGCAGTCAAGTAGCACGTGCTCTGCACTCTCAACTTGCTCAAGGCAAGTTGGACACTCCGAGGTGTTTCCGACCCCTATCCTCGTCAAATATTGCCTGAAGCCTCCATGTCCAGACAGTAGCTGTGTGAGGTAGAAATCAACCTGGCCGTGTTTCCTGTGCACCCACTTCCCTATATCAGGGATAAGTTTATGCGTCCACCTTCCCTTGGTCGCGTTGTCCCATCTTGCCTGCCATTCCAGGATTGTTTTCCCTCTGTCCCATTGCCCATCTATGTCTCCAGTCTCCTCCTTAAGTCCATGTTTCCTGATATATTGGCTCCTTCTCTCTTTAGCTAGTAATTCGATCGGTGGGAATCCCGCGATCACCAACACCGCCTCGCCAGATATCGTCCTACAGGCGGATGTCACCCTTATTGCCCCTTGTCGGTAGGTTGGACATATCAGCCTACGGAAAGAGGGGCCATTCAAGGCCTCAGCCCATATGGGCGCTCCATAGAGTAGTACTGACATTCATTGTTACAATGCTAAATTAGAAAAACTTATTTTTTATCAAAATCAGCTCTTGCATGTAGTGAATTTGATGTTGCAATTTGCTGTATTATGATGAATTGATTGTTTATATATCGCACTGTAGAGTAATTGATAACTCATTCCGCCGCGAAAGTGGAAAGATTCGGGTCTAAGTCCCGACGGTGTTGGTGGATAAAAAATAAATTTTTCTAATTTAGCATCGTAACAATGAATGTTTATAACAATCAGAAATGTAATATGACAAAATCTTAATACAGTCAAACCTGAGTGAGTGAAAACTGGGTAAGCGAGAAAACTCTCTAAGTGAGAGTAATTGTCAGGTACCGTCTTTGTAACCCTCTAAAACCTCAATAACTTAGAAACAGAAACCTCTATAAGAGAAAGACATTTTTCACTCATGGACCTCTATAACTGAGACTACTACTTGCCTGTACCTCTATAAGCGATGTCGGAACGTATTAATATTTCCGCGAAATTTAAGAATGAGTCATAAATAGCTGGACTAACATTGTTTTTGTATCATTGGTTTTGTTTTTTGTATTCTATTCGAATGGCCAATTGTGTGTGTGTGTACTAATTTATTTGTCGAACTTACTACAGTTGATAAGCATCAATTGCGAAGAAAGGTTCGGCACGTAATCATAATGTTGAAACTAAAAATTCAAGTGTTGTTATAAACCTCTATAACCGAGCTGGGTAGAGTAGTGGTACAGCACTAGACTCGCATTCGGGAGGTCCGGGTTCGATTCCCGGCGGGGGCAGATGTGGCTGGGACTTTTTCCTACTGCCTTTCGCCGAGAAACGGTAATTCCTGTACCGGCCATCTTGATTGAGGTTTTCCATGGTTTCCCTCAATTAATTCCAGATAGAGGTGGTTCCTTATTTGAGGCCATGGCTGATTACCTATCAAACTCCTAGTTAAAAAATTACCTACCTTATCCTAATTTCCTGTAATTCCTTCATTCGCCCATTGCTATTATATAAGTTGAAGTTTAAGAAATGTAGAAAAAACGGGAAGTGGTAAAATGAAAAATAGTAATGGTGCGAATGGCGTCTGTTATGACATAAAGTCGAGAAACGGACGTTAAACGCATTATTATTATTATTATATAAACCTCTATAAGTGAGAAAGACCACTCATGCACTTCTATAAGCTAGAATTCGGGTTAGTGAAAAACCTCCACAAGCGAAAAAGAGATCGCGGTCCCTTGAACTCTTGCTTATCCAGGTTTGATTGTACATCGAACGCGCGTCAGCTATTCCACACACCCAGACACAAGATTTTCACAGATAAAATGAGAGTAACTGGCGACTTAATTTTTTTTTTTAATTGCATTGAAGGCATAATCGTCTTTATAATTTTAGGGGACGCTACAAATCGATCATGAAAAGAAAGAACTGGTGATCCACGTGCAAACTAAAACTAACCAATCAAGATCGGGAGACACTCGCTGTCTGTCCGGAGGCGAGCGTTCTTATTCAACTGTAGCGTTTATCATGGCTTTATGGAATTGCGTCAAGTTCCCGTTTTATTTCATGGATGAATTTGACGTTTTTATGGTATGTTAGATATGGTAATAACTAATTTAACCTTCCGTCGGGCGCAATAGTAAATCAAACGCGTTCGGACGCAATGCATCTAACAGATTAGATATCGGGAAGTCATTGTTTTCATTAAATAAAAAAAACCCCGGTCGCAGTGCCAAAACCCTGCCGACAATATAGTGTATTTGCTGATACAGGCAGTGTGGCTTTATTATGCGAACTTAAGTTGGTTTTTGGGTAAAAAAAAAATTTTACTCCTTAATACAGCCCTTAAAATAACATTTTTTTTCTTAATTGCAATATTATTATCAATCGAACCTCTATACCAAATTATATGGAACTTTCAGTAAATAATTCACTATCTGCAAAATAGTGTTTTCATAAAATGTGTAAGTCCGGTCCTGTCGGGCCGATTTTATTAAAATTTTAGTGACACTTTTTAATTACTACTGGAGGGTTAAATTTCAATTTTGAAACGATTCGGAGAATTTTTTCGGTATTTTGGGCCTCAAAAACATTTTTCAACCCCTAAAAACTACCCTTAAAATGGCCCGATTGGGCCCATTTTAAATAGGCTTCGTGCGGTGATGGATTCCAACATGTGTGCCAAATTTCGTTAAAATAAATTAACTTCTTCGAAAGTTATAGCCCGCACACATATATACCTATATATATATATATATATATATAAATATATATATATATATATATATATATATATATATATATATATATATATATATACATATATATATAAACATTTTTAAAAATGGTGGCAAAGTGTTTAGGAGGTTATGAAACGTCGAGAAATTTTGGTCCGACCCCTAGATCCCGCCATCCGACCGACGCCAATAGTGTATGTTGCCATATGGCAAATACACTAATAAAAAGAGAATATTTAAATAACCTAGCTATAGTAAATGGAGGCTTGCGCAGGTATAGTTGGTTGAAAAACTACGAACTCGCGCTATATTATTATTTTTAATTTTTCTTTAATCTAAAGATCTAATTCCTTGCACTAAAATGATCCATTCTGCTTGGACTTGGTGTGGGATTTTGGGGTTCTCAGCAGACAAATCAAAGAGACTATAATGGAGTACTGGACTGTACTTTATAGCGGGAAAGCGACAATTGACAAGACAACGAACATTAACCAATCACCGACGAGTGCACGTTCGGTGCCGGTAACTGGGAGGTAGTAGGAATCTTCCTTTCCCACAAAACAACCAAAATATGCATTTGGGACGCTGTTTGTCACTAGCTTCAGAACCTTTTAGAACCGTGGCGCGTATAATAACCTAGTTTTTTTGTTAGGTTACAAAACACCCATTGTCAACGTTACAATGCAGTGCTAAAAAAAATATTATTCAAATAATTTCACTGTCCGGACTCAAACCCGTGATAGTAGAAGATTTCGAATTTTAGTTCCCGACAGTGACATTGTTTGAATAACAAATTTTTGTAATATTGCATTGTAACGTCAAAAATAGGTGTTTCATAATATAATTACAAGCTATATAGTAATAACTATATAAAAGTATGTATGTATGTATGTTATCTATGGACTCCAAAATGACTGGACCGATTTTGATGATATTTTCAGGCAATCTTTAGATTAACCCAACGGGTGATCCTGTGAAGTTTGGTAGCGCTCAGATCAAGAGAATTTTTTTTCGTTGTTTTTTTGGCAATTCTGATTTTTCTTTGATTTTTGAACATTCACAATTAAAAGTGTTTGAATTCGCGCGAATTCAATACACATTGAGAATTTTATGATAATGATTCTCACCTTTGACCGCTATAGATAATTAGTGCTAGTCGTGGGAAGCCGGACCTGGCCGCTAGTGTTTAATAAATAGTGACCAAAATTAGGAATGCATGAGGCTTAGTGGACTTTGTGTACTTCGAGTCTGAATTGGGCTACTGTAGTAAATAATTTTTAAAAATACAGCAAAAAAAATACAGTAATAGCTCATGCTGAATGTCTTATTGTTATTAAATTAGATGTAATTATTAATAACTAATTTTCAGGATAAAGTGAATCGAAAGACAATCATGGATCTGTTAAGAAGACACGCAGATGAACATCCCGAGTACCAATTTGTTTTTTTAACGCCACAGGATATCTCATCGATTGTAGCCGGACCGAAACTTACAATCCACAGGTCAGTTTTTTTTAAATATAATTTAGTGAATGACTGCAAAAAAATATTATCAAGATGAAAGAGTGACCGTTTTAAGTGCGCAAAAAATGTTTTTCTAAATTTCAGGTTTTAATTAACATGCGTTGCATACCCTAAATCGCGTTAATTAGTTACAAAAGTATTCGTTGATAATAATTTGGTTAAATTGTTATTGTTTTGTTGTCGATTTGAGGTATAGATATTGTTATTTTTTCAATGTCTAAAATTAACGTCATAGGATCGTTACACTCACGATTTTAAATGACCGTCATTTTATATTACTAAACCCAGCTGATATATAGTTATCAATTATCATTATTTAATGTCTGACAAAAGCGTCTTTTTTGTCGCATTTTAAAGTGATATCAGACGGTTCATTCCGAATGAATGTTCATTTGACTGAATGTTCATTTTTATTTCATTCACAGACAGAATGACATAGAAATGAACGTTCATCCATCCAGTCTTTTCCTCTAAAACGCCGTTGAATGAAGCTGTGCGCTTTGGAATTCGTTTGATCTGTGATCATTTGATCTAAGAATTGACAAAAAATAAGCAAAGTCTAAGTTGAAATAATTAATTAGAGATTTTAAAAAATTTGTCCGTATTGTTCTGTCTTTGTATTCGTCGAGTTTGTAGTTTCAAAGATATTGATAATTTTTGAAATTCTCCAAAAAACAGCAGCGTGTTTTGGTCGTTCCACTTGAATACCAATTTGTCTCATATACGCAGACAGAATATATTCAGTATGCGGTGTCGTAGTCCCAAGTCCATCCGCTACAAGCACAACACAAAATGATCGAACCTGAATGAATTCTTGTGTTCAGACGTTTCATTTGGAGTGCAAATGAATCATGCCGAATGCCGATATCTAGCGTTGTTGGATCGGTTCATTAACGAATTCATTTTTCACTATTGTTTCATTTTGTGTTCAGACGTTTCACTTCGAATGAAAGATGCTAAATGAAAGACAGAAACGAGCAAAAAATGAACCGTCTGATATCACTTTTACTTCGAAATTAGAAAATGAATTGAAATAATATATAATATTTTTATTACAGAATGCGGGATCCAGAGAGAAATGAACAATAAAGTACAAATTATTTTTTTGTTATAATTTACAATATAAATATGTATTTTTTGTTTGTTAAATAAAAAAGTAATTTATATTTTTTTTTTTTATTTTTAATTTTCAGAAGTAGAGTTTTTCTATGAACATTCAGTTGTTTTAACCCAGAAACTGAAAACAAACTTCATTTCGGTTTATAAGAAACTTGTTCGGTTACAGTTTGTCAAAATTGTTTACTGGATGTTCGACTTGGAAAAATTGAAACAGAAGTCTAGTCGGGAAACTAACTTCGGTAATAAGTTACATGAACCGTAGTACCGACTACCGTCGAGTTCACAAATTTTGCATTGATGATTAATTTATATAGGTATGAATATTTCGATATTAATTTTAGTTTTGTTTTTTTACAGTTTCAGTTACGGTTTAACATATATCTCGCAAAATTTAAACCGAAAAAATCAATGAAAAATGCTCTTTTATATATTACTTATTAGTGTATTTGCCATATGGCAACATACACTATTGGCGTCGGTCGGATGGCGGGACCTAGGGGTCGGACCAAAATTTCTCGACGTTTCATAACCTCCTAAACACTTTGGCACCATTTTTAAAAATTTTTATATATATATGTATATATATATATTTATATACGTATATATATATATATATATATATATTTATATACGTATATATATATATATATATATGTGTACGCGCGATAACTTTCGAAAGAGTTAGTTGATTTCAACGAAATTTGGGCCACGTGTTGAAACCCATCACCGCAAGAAGCCTATTTAAAATGGGCCTAATCGGGCTATTTTAAGGGTAGTTTTTAGGGGTTGAAAACTGTTTTTGGGCCCCAAAATACCGAAAAAATTCTCCGAATCGTTTCAAAATTGAAATTTAACCCTCTGGTAGTGACTAAAAAGTGTCCCCACAATTTTAATAAAATCGGCCCGACAGGACCGGATTTACAAATTTTATGAAAACACTAGTTTGCAGATAGTGACTTATTTATTGAAGGGTGTATTTAATTCGGTGTAGACGTTAAATTGATAATAATATTACAATTAAGAAAAAAATGTTATTTTAAGGGGTGTATTAAGGAGTCAAATTTTTTATTTTGCCCAAAAACCAACTTAAGTTCGCATAATAAAGCCATCCTGCCTGTATAAGCAAATACACTATATTGTCGGCAGGGTTTTGGCACTGCGACCCGGGTTTTTTAAAATTATCATGAAACAATTTTGACGTCGTTAGACAAAATTTAACGTACATAACAATTAATTTTGTTAGGTAGTACATATTGAGAAAACATGCTTAAATGAAAATGTAACTGTTGATACAATCATAACATCTTAATTATTTTTATAAAGAAGAATTGAGATCAGAACATCTCGTGTTCATCTTCCGCCTACATACAGTCCTGGATTTACACTAGGAGTACTCGGGGCCAGTGCCCAGGGCGACAAAATTTGGAGCTGTTTCAATAACAAAATTTTCAGTGTCTTGAATTTTATAAATTGTCCGCTGCAAAATTTGCAGATCACTATTTCCCATATTGTCTCAACATTCAAATAACTGCACGCTGCAGCTGCGGTCGAGTCGGATTCGAAAATGAGTCTACGTTCCTTCTATTTATAATCTGCTAAAAATGAGTCATTTTATTTATTTAAAAGTTATATATGGAAAGTTTATCCATTTTATGCAAAATTTCGGTAATGGAGCGACATTTTTTACAGTGCCCAGGACGGCGCTAAGATTAAATCCAGCCCTGCATACATGCATACATGCTTCAACTGACACTTGATCGTTTCGCGCGTTTTTTCCATACCATAGGACCTCTGTAGGTAAATAAGAAACACTTGTACAAAAACAAATATTTTTATTTCGCATTGATAAGTATAAATAATGTAAAATAAAAATTTTAATTTAACAGTTACAAAAATAACAATATCAGTTGTTTAATATTATAGAATACTTTATAAGGTCACTTATTAGTTACGAACCACAGAAGGCAAATATCATAACAATCTGAAAACAGCCAAATATCCCTATATTTAATTGTAAAAATTCACTAATTCTTACTGCCGATTTTGATAGCTTTTTAAGTTTTAAATCCACTTTGTATGAATTGTAAGGACAGAATGTTCATTTTGAAACGAAATTCAATTGTTTTTTGCAATTTTCTAAGATTTTATGGGAAAAACAAATTTCATCGAATCAAATTTAGTTTGAGTATTAATAATCAAGCCTTGCATTCTTTCTAAAATGAAAATTTGTCGACTGTAACATAGTGGCAAGACATTAATTTGCAATCGGAAAATCCGTTTTCTACTAATCCCATTCCCGACTGATCTTATTACGGGTTTTTCATGCTTCAGAAAATTTCAAAGTAATTTCAAAATCAATCAGGGACGCAGTTTACTAAATTTCCTACCACTAGGTCTAAACTCTAAATGATTTTAGCGATTGGTGGCTTCAATTAAAAGAAATATTTTGTATCAAAACTATTAATTGTTGCAAAACAGTACGTACATTAAATACTGATTCACATCTCGATTGACACAATAAAATCTACATTCTTCTTTTTTACCATTTGTTTGTCTCCTGAATATAGAATAAAATACAAAGAAGGGGCAATATTGAAATTCAGTACCTTCTGAACATAAATACAGTTGAGCTCATGTATTTTCAACACACTCTATTTTCAGCTAATTTAACTCACCTCTTTTCCAGTTTTTAGTTCCTACTTTTCACGCTGTCTCCTACGCTGCTCAATCAATGAAAAAATGTGTGTGACAGCTTTTACCCTCAAACAAAGAGTATGCTCTTAAATTAATAAAGGTTTTTTTCTGATTAATCTATGACTGCCATGAAGTGAGAAGGATGGTAGAAGATGAAAATACAGGAGTCGATTAATCCTGACAGGTTGAAAACACATAAGTTCTACTGTAATTCGCTACTATAGGTATTTACTGATTTTTGTTGCGTTTTGAAATGAACAAACTAAATAATTATGAATTTTATAGCTTTATACTAAATTGTGAAAACATAGAAAATATATTAGAGTATATTCCGATATGAAAATAACAGTTACCTGACCAGTGGCGGATTTACACATTGCCTAAGTATAGGCTGTTAAATTTTTGCAGCCCTTACCTCTACAATTGTCAGTTCCTAGATTATTTTTACAATCCAACAATTTAGTTAAAATTTCACAAAAAAGAGTTTTATCATAAAATGTACGAGTTTGCGATACCGTTGAAGGGGAAAAGTCGTACAGAAATCTTTTTAACTTCTGTAAAACGGCTAAAAAAAATCAGTCTCCAAATTTGCCGCCCTACTCAGCCTACTGGTAAATCCGCCACTGGTTACCTCGATTAATATCAACACCAGACAGTATAATAATTCCGACTTTTACCTTTGCGCAGTCAGGTAAAAATATCCAATAACGAACTGTAAACGATACATTAAATGCATTATTCTACAGTCAAAGCCCTCTAAGTGCACAGCTCGGAACCGAGGCCCATCCTTTAAGTGCACACTTCCCCTACGATCTTTTTCATCCCCACTCTTCTAACTCCTATAGCTATCTTTATTCAATCAGATGCTCTCTCTCTCTCTGCGCGAAACATTGCGCAGAATTTAAAAATGAGTTCAAACTCAAACTGTGTTTACAATCATGACATGTGTTGACATAAGCGCGCTTACGGTCGCACGTGATTGGTCGCAGATTATTCGAAGTGGGGGCTGGGGAACGTGCACTTAGAGGGCGAGTTCGTGTGCAGTAAGAGAGCGTGTGCATTTAGAGAGCGTGCACTTAGAGGGCTTTGACTGTATTACAATAATTCTATTTCATAATTTTTATTTGTAAACAGTCAATTTCAACGAAATTTGACAAGTTTAGATGCAGTATGTTTTGGGAGTATTTTATAATTCCAATTATTATATTATATATATATACATGTTACTATTACATAATTTAAGCTAACTTGTTAATATTTATTTACAATCGAGTAAAATACTCATAACCACTGATATCTTGGCTATACCATGTGGAGACCTTTTTTATTGAATATAACTGGCTCCATTATCTCATTAAACTAACATATAATTTATCCTTAGTTCAACTCTCACTACATGAATACAATTTGGACACATTACTCAGATTGAGTGCGTTCAGCCATTGCAGCTAAAGTTACTCAATTGTAGCAAGATGTTCTTATGTTTCATTTTTGTTTGAAGTTGTTTGCGACTATCGTTTTATAGACCGTAATGAGATTTGACACATGGGCGGAGTTTAGGCCTAATGTAATATCGAATCCGCTATTCTTCATATAGGTATGAGGTTTGATCAATAAGTACCGGTATTTGACGACAGATGGCGCTGGCGAGTGAAATTGACTTTACGATCGTGTACTGCAGACTTTTAAACGACCTCGAACTGAGTTGTAGATAAATTCATAGGTTAGGTTATTTTTGACAGTTAGTCGTATTAATCGTGTTTTGTATTTTTCGACAAAATGGAAAAAGAGCAATATCGAACCATAATTCGTTTTTTAAAAAACGTGCGAACAAATAAAACTGAAGTTGGATGCTGTCTATGGGGACTCTTCACCATCTATGACAACAATGAGACACTAGTATAAAAAACGAATTACGGATCAATATTGCTCTTTTTCCGTTTTGTCGAAAAATACAAAACACGAATGATACAACAGGCTGTCAAAAATAACCTAACCTATGAATTTATCTACAACTCAACACAAGGTCGTTTAAAAGTCTGTAGTACACGATGGTAAAGTCAACACCATCTGTCGTCAAACCCGGGTACTTATTGATCAAGCCTCGCATATAATAATAATAACAGCCTGTAAAATGCAATGTGTTTATGGTTTAAATTTTTGTCATCAGATGTCATACCATTTTATGTCAAATCCCAATAGATGTGCATGAATCAGAGCTGGGCAGTAGTTAACTACAAAAGTAGTTAACTACTTTTTTTGGAAAAGTAGTTGTACTCTAACTACTTTTCTCCACATAGTAATCGTACTCTATTATTTTGAATATCTATCAAGTAATCACAAAAAGTAGTTAAAAATGTAGTTAACTACTTAGTTATAACTACTTTAGGTAGTTTAACTAGTTTTTTGTAATCTAACTACTTATTTTGAATTTTAACTACTTTTAAAAATATTTTAGTATATTATATTTAACCAACGTGTTAGCACAAGTTCTTATTCGTTATGCATTTTTCTGGATTCTGGAAAACGATCAGACTTTTTTTTAAATAATGAAATGTCAGTTGCTTGAGTTTTAGTTTGAAATACAACGTGGAACTGGTAATCGCATCGTTGCTATTTGCAAAATTTAATAAAAATACGTTTCGGCCATGATATCAGCCCTTTTCAAATGAATATAAATAAAAGATCCTACAAAAAATAATAATCATTGAAGAAAACAAAAATAGCATTAAGTTAGAAACAATTAACAGCCTAGACTGTCAAAAAGAAAGATTAAAATATACAAAACTTGATGGCAATTGACAGTAATATACCTATATATTTTTTTAAATATCGTTTTTGGACATTCTAGGTTGTAAATTGTTTTTTGTAGAATTTTTGATTTATATTCATTTGAAAAAGACTGACATCTTATATATTATAAGTGCAGATTGTACGACATAAATAAAGAGATTTATATTATTATTATTATTATTATAGTAGTTAAAAAAGTAGTTTAAATTTTAACTACTAACTACTAGTAGTTAGTAGTTTAACTACTCAACGAGTAGTTTAACTACTTTTTTACTTAAGTAGTCAGTAGTTATACTCAACTACTTTTGTCAAGTAGTTTGCCCAGCTCTGGCATGAATCAGATTTCAAAAGCAAACAATCGAGCTTGTTGAAAAAACGTGTACAGAGTCGTTTTTTTGTTATAATACAAATTATTACAATTATTTCTTTCATTTCTAAGATATTTGTCCAAGTATCCTCACTTCATCGAAATCAAACGGGGTCAGACTAGTGTGTTTTTTTTTATTTTCCATTTTCGCTGACATATTTTGTTCCCCTAACGCAGGGGTCTCCACACTTTTTAGCGTACGGGCCACACTAACTCCTTCACTAGGTCTCAAAGGCCAAGATCTAGCCCATCTACCCTGGACTCATTGTAATACAGTTTTGTATTACGCGCAAAATATTTACAGATTCAAACTAACTGATGAGCATTTAAAGTCACTGCTAATTCCGCTAGTAAACTTGATCCATAACTGCAGACAATCATCAGTGAAAAGAGTTTCTTTGATCATAATACAGTTATGTTTCTTTTTTTAATTTCAATATGTGATTCCCCTATGTATGTTACCCATTACAGTTAGTAAGATTTTCAATAAGTTTCAAATTTGCTGATTAAATAAAACGTTGGATATTATTTTGTATAATTTATCTCAACTATGGTGGGCCGGATAAAGGGCTGCTACCGGCCCGATTGGTGGTCCTTACAGGCCGTAGTTTGGAGACCCCTAAACAGCGATATGTATTTTAAAATTGGAATACGTATAAATTAACAATAAAAGCAAATATCCGTGTTTCTAATACTGTTTGTAGTAAATATAATTTATAAGTGCCTGGAAGTAATATACACATTTCTTCGATTAAATATAATTTACACAATTACAGCGATTACAAAAAATAGTCCGATATCTGCGTAATGTAATCTTTACGTCATTGTCACCGGATTTAATTCCTTATCATCTTCTCTAAAGGCAGATGCAGTTGATATCAGTCTTCTTACAGATGGATGATGTCCACCGTTGAGGACATGTCCATTTTCATGAATCGATTTCGCCGGTTTAACGGTGTTCCGCGATTTTAACCGGTCTACTGACTTGAATCCACAACAGAATACGTGTACCTGAAATATAAATAATAAAAAATAAAGCAAGCCGATCGACAAGGTTTGTTACCTGTACAGCTCGGACGTGCATATCTACAGACATACAACTGATGTTCACAATTATTGTCAATTAAAATGTTAAGACTTATAATGAACTACCTAGAAATGGTTTCACTTTATAGGACAGAATCTTGTGTTTTCAAAAAGTTAGTTTGAATTGATTTCGTGCGAAATTAACCTAGATGTAAGTTCAACAGATAAATAATTACAGTGGACCCCCGGTAATCCGACCCCTGTCTAATCCGGCACCCCCTGTAATCCGACATGGTCTATTATTAATTATTAATGAATATTTTTTGACAATCTTCGCTAATGCATGATCGAACAAGTTCAGAGTACATATATATAATATATAGAATCTTATCATTGGATCTGTAATTTGTCGGATTACAAGGTACTCTTTTGTAAAAAATTCCGGACTATAGGGGGTCTCAGGCAGTACTCTATAATCCGATAAATTCCATAGTTCGACACTGCCCTGCAAAATGTTTGTCGGATTACCGGGGGTCCACTGTATTTAAACTCGTATAGAAATATTTTTCACAGATGAGTTCTTGTTTTTCAAATCAACTGTTAGTTTTACAAACAAAAAAAAAAAAATACTAAGAATCATTTTTATGATTGTAAATTCACTCAGGCCTTCAGCAGTTGAACTCTATTTTTATTTGTGTCAAAGTCTTGTGTTATTGTGAGAAAACATTTTGTATTGTTGGCAGAATTCAACAATTTATGCATGTATCAAGAAATGTTATCCATATAAAAAAAAGTAAGATTTGATAATACGTTCAGTTACGTTTAAGCATTTTGTGGTATCATTAAAAAAACAAGTTTTAGCTTTTTTTGTCGCATTTCTATACGCAGTCGAACCTGGATAAGCAAGAGTTCAAGGGACCGCGATCTCTCTTTCGCTCATGGAGGTTTTTCACTAACCCGAGTTTCTAACTTATAGAGGTACAGGAGTGGCCTTTCTCACTTATAGAGGTCTATAAAAATACAGCAAATATGTAGTGATAAACATGTATGTATTAATTCGACATAGAAAAAAGAAAACAAAAAATCTTAAACTAATATTTGGCCATTCGAATAAAATTCGAAAAACAAAAACCAATGATACAAAAACAAAAAGGTTAACTCAGCAATTTATGACTCATTTTTAAATATCGTGGAGCTATTAATACGTCCGACTATCGCTTATAGAGGCACAGGCCAGTAGTAGTCTCAGTTATAGAGGTCCATGAGTAAAAAACGTCTTTCTCTTATAAAAGTTTTTGTTTCCCACTTATAGAGGTTTTAGAGGGTTATAAAGACGGTACCTGGCAATTACTTACTCTTAGAGTTTTCTCGCTTGCCCAGTTCTCACTCACTCAGGGTTGACTGTATTTAAAAATGTAATAGCTCACTCTATTCATGACCCCAGGTCTTCAAAATCTAATTTTTAAATTGAGAATAATAGCTTTTGTCTGGTATAATTGTTAAGAAACATTCATTGCTGTAGCACTATATTAGAAAAATTTATTAATAACAAGTAATTAAAAAACACTTGAAAGTTCTACAAATAATTCTTTATTTCTCGACGATCGTTTCGGACAATAAGTCCATTCTCAGGAGTACAAAAACTATACTATAGTTAATTAAAATAGTTTTTGTACTCCTGAGGATGGACTTATTGTCTGAAACGATCGTCAAGAAATAAAAAATTATTTGTAGAACTTTCAAGTGTTTTTTAATTGCTTGTTATTATTAATCATGTTCTACCACGTGCCGAGTGAAAAATCAGTGCGAAAAATTTATTATTCCAGCACGTCACCGTCGGGATTAAAACCCGAATCTTTCCAGTTTCGCGGTGGAATGAGTTAATGCTACAACAATCAATGTTTCTTAACAATTATAGCAGACAAAAGCTATTATTCTCAATTAATTCAGCAAGTACGTACAGCTATAAGCGTATGAAAAATATCTACTAAGACTAATTTTTAAACTTATGATTACGAAAATATTACCGTAAACACAGCGGCGACAATTCCGAGCAGAGTTCCGGCAAGTACATCCCACCAGTGATGTCTGTGGTCGGTGATTCTGCTTAAAGAGCATAATGCGGCCCACACTAAACACATACATTGCGCCCAGGGTAGAAAGAGCCACGACTGAGTTGGAGGCAGTCTCATATGAAGGTACCACTGTAAAGGATAAATATGGATTCTTATTTTACAAAAACAAATAAATGGCTTATGGCTATAGTTCGCTACTGTATTATGAAACACCCATACTACAATAGCAAACTATAGTTATTTATTTGTTTATTAGTGTATTTGCCATATGGCAACATACACTATTGACGTCGGTCGGATGGCGGGACCTAGGGGTCGGACCAAAATTTCTCGACGTTTCATAACCTCTTAAACACTTTGGCACCATTTTTAAAAATGTTTATATATATATGTATATATATATATATATATATATATATATATATATATATATATATATATATATATATATATATTTATATTTATATATATATTTATATATATATATATATATATATATATATATATATATATATATATATATATATATATGTGTGTACGCGCAATAACTTTCGAAAGAGTTAATTGATTTCAATGAAATTTGGACCACGTGTTGAAATCCATCACCGCAAGAAGCCTATTTAAAATGGGCCTAATCGGGCTATTTTAAGGGTACTTTTTAGGGGTTGAAAAAAGTTTTTGGGCCCCAAAATACCGAAAAAATTCTCCAAATCGTTTCAAAATTGAAATTTAACCCTTTGGTAGTAATTAAAAAGTGTCCCCAAAATTTTAATAAAATCGGCCCGACAGGACCGGATTTACAAATTTTATGAAAACACTAGTTTGTAGATAGTGACTTATTTATTGAAGGGTGTATTTAATTCAATGTAGACGTTAGATTGATAATAATATTACAAATAAGAAAAAAAATGTTATTTTAAGGGGTGTATTAAGGGGTTAAATTTTTTATTTTGCCCAAAAACAAACTTAATTTCACATAATAAAAGTATAAAACCACACGGCCCTATATACAAGCAAATACACTATATTGTCGGCAGGGTTTTGGCACTGCGACCCGGGTTTTTTTAAAACCTTACGTCCTTATGTCGAATTTAACATTAAATTATTATAACTTATCTCTTTACACCCTAGAGATGAAATTCTTTTAAATACTTTTAAAATGTGGTTACGTAGTTTCCCCAGTGTCCAAAATATTCAATAATTTATCATAAACTTACCGCCATGAATACAGACGTGAAAACTGAAGCAGAAGAATGACCCGACGGGAATGACTTAGTGGAGTCACTTACGAACGCAAAACTGTATTCTGTACTGGTGCATTTGTATTCTGATATGTATCTGAAATACAACATTCAATTTATTGAAATGTTCCCCAAATTACTTAGAAATAATTTTTATATTTAGTTTTAAATTGAATTTCGCACAATTTGGTTGGACATTCAGTGAATAAAGACAAAAATAAAGTCGTTCTATTTTTAACACGCTTTATTAGCTTCACCTGTAGGTTTGTTTGTAAAGGAATCTTTAAATGTGAAATTTTCCCACTTGAAAACGTCAGATTAAACTGAAACATTGCACACTTTTCAAGGACCGATGACAATACAATAATTTAATAAGTTTGTCCTAGTATCCTGACCAGGACCTTCAGGATAAACTTGAAAAATTACAGCAAGCAAGCTAACACGCTCTACAGTTACGTACGTTGCATTGCCTATCCCATAGTTAAATGCAATATCGTTTTTTAGTCTTATAAAAAAACTAAAACACGCTTTTATGAACTAAAAAATGCTAAATAATTTGACAACAAAATTATCTTTACTGCAAAAAGCGTGGAGTGCTTAATATCGGTAATAAACTTATCATTTACTAGCTAATTGGTAACGTAGATTTATTATGAAAATTTAAATAGATAGCAACCCACGCTTTTTATAGTAAAGCTGATTTTGTTGTCAAATTATTTTGCATTTTTTAATTCATAAAATCGTGTTGTTTTAGTTTTTTTAAGCTCTAATTTTATTCTAGACCCACGCAAAATAACTATACATAGAGTTCAAACATACAGGCATTTTGCGTTAATGATGTAAACTAAACCATTTTATAATGCTCGTTTTTTTATTCAAAGACAATATTGATTTTAATAAACTTTACAGTTTTATTTAGTCCAATGACAAAGGGTTTTTTAAAATCGTAACAGTCATCTAACTAGATTATACAAACAAAACTTACTCTGAAGGGGTACAACCCTGTGCCGCGTCAGGTTTGCAAGTGTGCAGGAAATGCGGTCGCGGTTCGCCTATGAGTACCTTCGCAACATCGGTGAGGAACAGTAGTGCTGCTAAGCCCAGAAGGAACTCTCTGTACCACAGCACGGATACTTTGACACCATTCCAACAGCGATTTGTTTTACTTAGACCATCACAATACTGCTCTTGGTGGGCGTACGTCTCTACTGACCACATCTAAAAAACAAACAATGATAAATACATGAGTAGCTTTTAAATATGAAAGTCTTTTCATCAAATTAATATTAATTTTATATGAGTTTCTATTCAATACGCCTTTTAGTGGCCTTTGTTGAAGGTGGTTCAATTTTTTTAAAAGTTTTTGTGGGTGTGAGCTCTGCAGAGTGAATTGACTGCTACCGATATCATTTATCGATAGAAATACTCAACCACCAATAGTTCCCTAAATTATTTCACACGGGATCAGTATTAGTTAAGCGCAAAATAATGAATAAGAAGCAGTCGATACTTACAATAATGAACGGTGCGACGATACATACTAACAGAAGAGTTACGATGCCAATCGTGTCACCTGTGAACTGGAAAGAAATCTTCGGGTCGTCGCAATAAAATCCGCTTTTCGCTTGGGGCATCAGCCCTAGTTCGATGAGAATCAGCAGAGAACATACTGCAACAAATATTACCTCGTTTATTTGGAGTGAATTTTAAATACATTATTTTTAATATCACAGAAATAAAGAAAGCAGATCTTTAACGTGGCTAAACTATATATTTTAACAATTCAAACAAACTGCTTTTATGCTCGGTTTTTGATACGACATTCGACTTTCAAATACACAATTGATAGCAAGCATTTATTCACAAATCACACTATATATAACAGTTCCAAAAATTAAACCACAATTGGCCAAATCAGTACAATTGAGTCCCAATGATTTAAATCGTTATTCAATCGAAGTAGTTGACCGCTTAATTGTTACGAATTTTAAGTTTCAAATTTTGAATTTTGGCACATACTTATAGTAGCTCTATCTCTGTTTCTCATGTTGAGGTATTTATGTACTACACGCAACGTAACACGCTACACAACCTTAACACACTCCCGTCAATATTACGAGGTAACAAAAGAAGACTTCGCAAGTGTAACAACTGAACGTAGAACGTGGACAGTTTCTAACCACATAATAAATATTTAGCTAAAATGTGATTGATTTGATGTCCGTGAAAAGTAAAGGTAAGTGTTTACTGTTTATCGCAGTGTCACGTTTGATTTAGCGAACTTCAGACGGAATAAGAAGGCCAAAGCCGAGTGGCGTGACCGACTGTGTGGTATTGTACATGCAGTCGGTTGTGTCAGTTAATTGTAAAAATGTGAGAGTGAAAAGCGATTACTTAGCCACTGTAGTGTATACTACAGATATTTACAATCGTCTTATTATCTACCATAGATAAACGTTGTATACATAGATTTACAATCTCCAAAATTTATGTAATTTTATTATTTTGAAAAAATATCTATCTACATATATAATTTCCTATTGTGTGTCCGGATGTCTGTCTTTCCAGACCCTACAGAAGGCCCCAGTAGACTTAGGAAGTTGAAATTTGGCACACTTATAGTATGAGACACGGGACAGATCCTAACGTAGCCGGATTTTCGATTTTCTCCCCGGGGGTCGAAATAGGGGAGTTTTTAGAAAAAAACTTCATAGAACATAAAAGGCCGTGGATGGGTGTTTGGTTGCCTTGGTTACCAATAACAAACTCTGAAACATTCTGATATCAAATGTCAAATAAGTTTGCAAATAATTACAATTGCTTTAAACTAATATTAATCAGTTGAAAAAAAGTGTAGAATCATTGTGTGCGCAGTGAGTTATTAGTTTACAGATTATTTTTCGTCTTATAACAATAAAAAATGTGCATTAAGGCTGTCGGAACGCTTTGAATTTAAGCCAAAAATAGAGCTTCGGCTGTCAACTGATTGTAGACTTATTCGTTAACATTCTGCAAAAATTCTTTCTCTATAAGGAAGATAAAGGACAAATCTAGGTCTCTAATGGACTACTTTTGTAATTTATTGTCAATTTACTAGAAAAAATTTGGCATTAATCGTGCTAAAAAAACACACATTTTCAGTGTCACACTATGACCTTATTCGTACTTATTTCACAAAACTGTTCCATCACAAATCTAAAGTGACTCTTCCTTTTTCGGAAAAGTTTTTTAAATCTTCAAAATATTTCCAAAAAGTAGAATAATCAGTTGACAGCGGCACCCTTGCAATAAAATTTTTTAGCCTCGTAGTTGGCACCAGCCAAAAATTGAAACGTGCGGATGATTTGCGCGAGACAGAGCTAAAGAAGGCCACACCCACAATAGGTCTTTTGCCTACCTCGCCCCTTACCGCTGGGTCTCAGCACAAACAAAATTCGAAGCGTTCCGACAGCCTTAAAGGAAACATTAAAAATATGAATACTACAATTGCAAGCGTCATACTTTTGTATTTGATAACACCATATTGCAGCATATATGTATCCGCATTCTTTTTGGTACGTTTTTCTATGGTCTTTTCTCTGAATCATCAATAACAATATAATATAATAATTAATTATTAACTTTTGATTCCAACGAGGTAAGACAAAACAAGAGAAAATTTAGACAAAATTATAAATAAATTTGTTATTGTCCAAAGCCTTAACGTAAATATTGAGCCTGATAAACAATTACTGTTATATATTTATCTAATGCAATCTTGTCTGTAACATATTCGTCAGTTTTAAGGAATTTGAACAGTTTGCGATATGATGAAAAAGGAAATATTCGTAAACATGTTTCCCACGTTTTATGTTAAGGCTGTCGGAACGCTCTGAATTTTGTTTGTGCTGAGACCCAGCGGTAAGGGGCGAGGTAGGCAAAAGACATATTGTGGGTGTGACCTTCTTTAGCTCTGTCTCGCTCAAATCATCCGCCCGTTTCAATTTTTGGTTGGTGTCAACTACGAGGCTAAAAAATGTTGTTGCAAGGGTGCCGCTGTCAATTGATTACTCTAAATTTGGAAAATATTTTGAAGATTTAAAAAACTTTTCCGAAAAAGGAAGAGTCATTTAAGGTTTGTGATGGAACAGTTTTGTGAAATAAGTACGAATAAGGTCGTAGTATGACTTTGAAAACGTGTGTTTTTTTAGCACAATTAATGCCAAATTTTTTCTAGTAAATGGTACATAAATAACAAAAGTAGTCCATTAGAGACCTAGATTTGTCCTTTATCTTCCTTATAGAGAAATAATTTTTGCAGAATGTTGACGAATAAGTCTACAATCAGGTGACAGCCGAAGCCCTATTTTTGGCTTAAATTTAGAGCGTTCCGACAGCCTTAATGTCTCTATTAATTTAATTCAGTAAGAAACGTCTAAATACGGTAGTGCATAGAATATAATAAAAGGCGTTTAAATCTGAATTAATATCAATAATTATATGAATCTTGGTCATAAAGTGAACTATTTTAATACACTAACAATAATGAAAAGTTTTCAGTATAAGCGTCGTCTAGGACAATACAGCCACCTAAGTTTAATATTCTGCATCTGATTTTTATAGTATATGGTATACATATATTGCGACATGCTTGTTACATTTTCAATCTCAAGAACGAATTTTACCCAACCGCCCCTAAAGAAGTTTCACTTCAAAAAAATAAAAATATGGAGTTAAAAACATACTTCGAACGAAGGATAAATTTTTTAGCTGAATAATAGGGATGTTGACTGTAGTCAAATAAAAACATAATTTTAACGTTACGTGGTAGTTTCTATGGTAAAAATACTAAAAAGCAAAGTTATTCCTTATTTTTAAGGAATTGAATTAATATTTAATAAATAAAACGTAATAAGTCACTCTCAAGTCACGTGACAACTAACACCAATCAGAGTGGATGACGTCACTTGTTCGTAAACATCATCAGACGCTGTTCATGCTGTCAAAAGCGTTCATCGTAATTTATTATTATTTATTTATAGAAAACGTCAAATTACGTATATCTATTGCAACAATTACGAAAAAACTTTACGCCACCCTGTCAGTTTAGCAGCGTTTATGACCACATGACGTCACAATACCAGAGTGCACGACGTCATTCACTCATAAACATCATCAGGCGCTGTCATTGAGAAGGACGCTGTTCACGCTGTCAAAAGGCTTCATTGTTTGGCTAATTAGAGTGTGTAATTTATTATTATTTAGTTATAGGAAACGTCAAATTACATATAACTATACTCGCTATAGCAACAATTACGAAAAAACCTTTCATCATCTCATCAGTTTATGAGTGTATGACGTTACGGCAGTCACGTGACAAGTATTGGCGTTTCGGAGCGAAATTTGAAACGGAATTTAAAATACATGAATTTTTGAAGCTCCACTCGTATTTAAAATAAAAAACCCGGGTCGCAGTGCCAAAACCCTGCCGACAATATAGTGTATTTGCTTATATAGGCAGGGTGGCTTTATTATGCGAACTTAAGCTGGCTTTTGGGCAAAATAAAAGTTTGACTCCTTAATACACCCCTTAAAGTAACGTTTTTTTTCTTAATTGCAATATTATTATCAATCGAACTTCTATACCAAATTATATACAACTTTCAGTAAATAATTCACTATCTACAAAGTAGTGTTTTCATAAAATTTGTAAGTCTGGTCCTGTCGGGCCGATTTTATTAAAATTTTAGGGACACTTTTTCATTATTACTAAAAGGTTAATTCTCAATTTTGAAACGATTCTGAGAATTTTTTCGGTATTTTGGGGCCCAAAAACGTTTTTCAACCCCTAAAAACTACCCTTAAAATGGCCCAATTACGCCCATTTTAAATAGGCTTCTTGCGGTGATGGATTTCAACACGTGGGCAAGATTTGGTTAAAATCAATTAACTCTTTCGAAAGTTATTGCCCGCACACACATATATATATATATATATATATATATATATATATATATATATATATATATATATAAATATATATATACATATATATATAAACATTTTTAAAAATGGTGCCAAAGTGTTTAGGAGGTTATGAAACGTCGAGAAATTTTGGTCCGACCCCTAGGTCCCGCCATCCGACCGACGCCAATAGTGTATGTTGCCATATGGCAAATACACTAATAATCAATATTTGTGGCTATATTAGGTACTTATGCACGATTTAAGACACTTTCCCAAAAATAGTCAACATCCCTATTGTAATCTTACCTCGAGGTATGTCTACTCGATCGTTTTTTTCTCAATGATTACTGTCAGCATTTATAAACAGTGGCGGGAGTAAGGGGGCAAATACTGCGGAAGATGAGTAGTCACGTGTCGCAAGACACTTCCATCTATACAAGTACAAAGGCACTGAGCAATGTTTAACCGACGGACCAATGTACAACAATCAAGAACGCCACGTGGATAAACAGCATCTGCGACTGTGTACCTCCTCCACATAAGTAACGCGTCTGGTATGTTGTTTTAAGTGCTTAAATAATTAACAGCAATCAGACGGAACGAAATGGAAAATGTGATCATTCCGATTCCCATTCAGTCGCGGACAAACAGGAACAGGTACAAAAGATGTTAAGGCTGTCGGAACGCTCTGAATTTAAGCCAAAAATAGAGCTTCGGCTGTCAACTGATTGTAGACTTATTCGTCAACATTCTGCAAAAGTTCTTTCTCTGTAAGGAAGATAAAGGAAAAGTCTAGGTCTCTAATGGACTACTTTTGTAATTTATGTACGATTTACTAGAAAAAAGTTGGCATTAATTGTGCTAAAAAAACACACGTTTTCAAAGTCACACTATGACCTTATTCGTACTTATTTCACAAAACTGTTCCATCACAAACCTAAAGTGACTCTTCCTTTTTCGGAAAAGTTTTTTAAGTCTTTAAAATATTTCCAAAAATTAGAGTAATCAATTGACAGCGGTACCCTTGCAATAAGATTTTTTAGCCTCGTAGTTGGCATCAGCCAAAAATTGAAACGTGCGGATGATTTGAGCGAGACAGAGCTAAAGAAGGTCACACCCACAATATGTCTTTTGCTTACCTCGCCTCTTACCGCTGGATCACAGCACAAACAAAATTCAGAGCGTTCCGACAGCCTTAATGATTGTCCCCCACTGGGAGATTAACGAGGTTCTGTGTCATTGCGAGGTTCTATGCACGTGTTCTGTGGTTCTATGTCAGTGTCAATGCTGTCACACGGATGACGGAACACCGATTAATCTAAATATAACTTAACAAGGTGTTATAAAGGTGAATCAGGCATGAAGGGTTCAGCCCCACTGCAAATGCAGCTAATACGTATTGTGCAGATTGTAAGGAACATAGCTAACTTTTCGCTCCATATAATCTTTAATGTCAACATTACACAGTTCATTGTTTTTATCAACAGTCATTTGTCACTCGCATTACATAACGTCAACAAAAAGTAAACAACGCCGTAGTAATTGTGCCAAAATTAGAACAACGGTTCACTGCACTATGCGTTCTAGTATCATATATCGGGACCGGAACAAGGTGTTCCTGTTTTTTAAATTTTTAAGTAATAGCAAATTCAATTTTAAAATTATTGGTCTTCCGTACAAAAAAATGGGATTAATGTTATTAATATATCCTCATTTAAGGCTTTATTGCAAAAGTTACTTAAAAATGCTTGATGACCTAGATCACAGCGGTTCCCAACCTTTTTCAGCTGGCGACCCACCTTTCCTTATCCATGGTGGAGTCACCTGTGTGACTGTGTGAGTCATCTGGGAGGGATGTAGTGGTTCTGTTGTCTGTCCCAAATGCCAAAAATCAAGAACCAAGAGAACAATCAAAACAATTCGATTTGTTTCGGTTTTTCGTATCTTTTCTGATGGTTTTTGATAGTTTTAGGATCGAGTCGCGACCCACCTGTAACCCTTCTGCGACCCCCTAGTGGATTGCGACCCACCGGTTAGGAACCGCTGGGCTCTAGATCAAAATAGAACCGTGTGCATTTTCACGACAGATTATATGGACATAAAGATTTAAAATTAAATTTTAGAATCAAACAACTCTGACATTACAAAACATTTCCTGTTTTACCCAACCATTTAATTTCGCAAGGATTGTGCTAAGACCAGATCTTACTAAGCAGTCAGTCACACAGTTTTGCAATGTTGAGCGTCTATAATTTGCAATAATGAGTTCTACAGATTAATTACGCAAGCCAACAACAAATTTGTTGTGAAAACTTTTTAAAGAAATACAGTTGAATCTTATGTATTTTTGAGTGCTGAAACCATATCTGGCATCAGTTCTCTCATAATATGACCTCGGCTGTATTAAAAAATAGGGCAAATAGGCTACATAAAAAATAAACAAAACTTAGATGATTCGGTACTTTTGCTTCGTAAGAGATTTAACTTAACATAGCATATACCATTTCAATACATATTTTTAAGTGTTTATTTTTTTGTAGTTCCTTTCTCTCTTTTCTTTGAAGCTTCTTATGTATAGCTTTTTCTTCGGTGTGATGCATTTTGTTGTTCTCGGTGAAGTGATCAGCAGTAATCACCCATCATGTTGATATTCCAACGTTCCTGGTAACGTTTCTTTCATTACTTTGATGTGCTGGCGAAACCGCTCGCCCTGTTCTTCACTCACATCACCCAAGTTGTCAGAGGAAAAGTCCAGATGGTTGTGTAAGAAGTGGACTTAAAGACTCATTCGACATCTCAAATTTTTGAACTTGTCTATCATGTTAGCAATCCTAGGCACATAGTTTGAGTTTTTAACATTGGCCAAAAACTTAGTCACAACTTGCTTAAATGACATCCACGCCTCCTTTGTAGTCATTTTTGCTTCAAAGTTGGAATCGAACATCATTTTACGAATGTCAGACCCGACGAAAACCCCTTCTTTCAGTTTGCCTTCTAATAAATGAGGAAACTTTTCACATAAATACTTAAAACATTCACCATCTTTAGGTAAGACTTTCACAAAGTGTTTCATAACCCAATTTAATGTGAACAGGTTGTAAAAGAATTTTTTTTGGCTCTATTAGTGTTTTATACAAAATATTCTTTCCAGGTGTTCAGGTTTTTCTTGCAGGTAAATATTTTGTGAACCAGTGTCGATCTGTTGATCTGCTATCCCACTCACATATAAAACATGAAAATTTGGTAAATTCCTTTTGTTGTTGTTGTTTTAGTATATTTTAAATTCACAGTTATTAGATAAAAAGAAAAACTAATTTCTCACATTCCGTATATTCAAATGTGAAGAAATGGTAGCCCATACGACTTTTTAGTGTATTTGCCATATGGCAACATACACTATTGGCGTCAGTCGGATGGCGGAACCTAGGGGTCGGACCAAAATTTCTCGACGTTTCATAACCTCCTAAACACTTTGGCACCATTTTGAAAAATGTTTATATATACATATATGTATTGTGACGTACACTTCAGGGTGTCTGTTAAATTATTAGGGAGAATCTTAAAATTCAATCACACAAGGTCTCCGGCTAGCTTACTCAGCGGCGCTAGATCGTGGTTCGAAATATTGTGCTCTAAAAATCGATCTTTTCAAAAAATATATTAAATAAGCTGACCTAAATTCGGGGGGGAGTAAGCTACGCTCAACAGGAGTTCGACGCTTACTCCTTTCCCTCAGGAATAAAATAACAATACTGTCAATTAACAGTTTTGTTTTTAAAGAAAGAAAAAAACCCTACCACCTACCACATGACAATTAACAAACACTATTTAAGTAGACGGACCGGATTTACAAATTTTATGAAAAAACTAGTTTGCAGATAGTGAATTATTTGCTGAAAGATGTATATAATTTAGTACAGAGGTTCGATTGATAATAATATTGCAACTGAGAAAAAAATGTTCTTTTAAGGGGTTTATTAAGGAGTCAAATTTTTTATTTTGCCCAAAAAATCAACTTAAGTTCGCATAATAAAGCCTTACTGCCTATATTAGCAAATACACTATATTGTCGGCAGGGTTTTGGCACTGCGACCCGGGTTTTTATTATTATTTTCGAACTCAGCACACCCAAAAACAGAAGAATCAGGCAAAATCGTTTCTTCGCAGGCCTGTGTGATTAACTATTTGTCTCAAATCAGTTCAATGATTAACTAGCATTTCTTTAGCTGATTATAATAATATATATTTCCCATTAAAAAAAGTAACTCGAAAAGAGAAGGGTTTGTCATCAAAGTACAAGTTAAAATTTACAATATTAAAAAATATCACAAGTTCAAAAATTCGTCTACCGAATAAAAAATATTTTGCAGACTGGCTGCTGACAAAGTGTATTCATATAATAATTTCTCATTTTTAAAGTCTATCTGTCAGTTTAGTTCGGCTGCAAGCTGATACCAGATACAGCGAGGAAGTGTTAATTTAGAATTACCATAAACTGATCAAAAAGAAACAATTAATAAGTCTATCAACAAAAAAATACATTGTTTCTAGATCGTAGATCATGTCTAGATTTAGTTGGGTGCAAGATAGTCCCGAAACTAACCAACTATATCTCTTACAATTACATAAAACACGATGAACAGATGTGTGTTGTGTTTTTGCGAACACATTTTAATGCCAATAAAAATGGCAATAGTCTTCTCTCTGTGACGTTTCACATTAACAATTAACATACAAGTTGTTTAGATATGTACGAATGTATACGTAGGTTGTTTTTCATTTATGGTTAGTTTGTTGCATTCGTTTGTATTTATGGGGGTTGTTTTTGTTTTACGAAATTCATATTTTTTTTCTTAAGTGAATGCGGCGCTTTTAAGGGGGTATTCTTATGTGAACGCATAAATTTTACCTCTTTTTAGGGAATTTTTTTTTAGACGACAATAACATTCAATCATTTTAATTTTTTTATATGTTTTTGTTTGTATCTTAAACTGTATAAAAAAGAATGTTTTCTCTTATTTTACATTTTTTTATATATTTTTTTTAAATTAAATTAGACACTAAAAAAAAGCAGGTCACTGGTCATGGTAATAGCGGCTATTCATGTTGTCTGAAATAAAAAAATCGAATGGATCATTGTTCAGTAGGGATGTCGCTATCGTCCCTACTAAAATTAATCAATTTCATTAAAAAAAAAAATGGCGGACTGTAGAAAAAAAGTTTGTGTTTTTTGTTAATTTTTTTGTTAAAAATCGTTTAAAAAAATAAGAAAATATTTTCGAAAATAAGCAATTTTAGTACGGACGATAACCATTAATGAGTAGAAGAACATATATAAATTTCAAAGCAATCGGTTGAATACTTTTTTTTTAGGACCATGACAGTTTTAGAAAATAATGTTTCCAGATAAATGCGTTAGTTTCAAGAGCCAGCAAGTCGCTTATACGGCTCGTCAGCGACTATGAGTTGTAATTTATTTAAAACTAGGAATTTCGGTCTCTATTTTTCACAGCATATTTTCGATAGGTTTTACTATTGAAATATGAGAAAAAAATATCGATTTTTCGAAGTGGTCACATAAGAATACCCCCTTAAATAATTATTGAAACATGATAAAACGCATTGAACACGCTGTATATCGTATGTTTTAACAGCCTTTTCTGTTGAAATTCCCATGTCGATATTATTGCAAATAAATGCGCATATGCTCTAGTTTGAAAACAGTTATCGTTGATAAGTTGATAACTACAATGGGCTTGTCCCATAATTTTTAGGGTTGGATTCTACGTTACAAACAGATAACAAAACATTTTTTTTGAAAATTTTTCGGAAACTTTTCCTGCAAGAAAAAAATTCCCAAAAGTGTAATTTGACATGGAATTCATAGGCATAAACTACTATTTCTACTAATACAAAACACTTCCAGTGTTGTTATTAAGGCTGTCGGAACGCTCTGAATTTCGTTTGTGCTGAGACCCAGCGGTAAGGGGCGAGGTAGGCAAAAGACATATTGTGGGTGTGGCCTTCTTTAGCTCTGTCTCGCTCAAATCATCCGCACGTTTCAATTTTTGGCTGGTGCCAACTACGAGGATAAAAGATGCAATTGCAAGGGAGCCGCTGTTGTCAATTGATTACTCTAATTTTTGGAAATATTTTGAAGATTTAAAAAACTTTTCCGTAAAAGAAAGAGTCACTTTAGGTTTGTGATGGAACAGTTTTGTGAAATAAGTACGAATAAGGTAATAGTGTGACATTGAAAACGTGTGTTTTTTTAGCACAATTAATGCCAACTTTTTTCTAGTAAATCGTACATAAATTGCAAAAGTAGTCCATTAGAGACCTAGATTTGTCCTTTATCTTCCTTATAGAGAAAGAATTTTTGCAGAATGTTGACGAATAGGTCTACAATCAGTTGACAGCCGAAGCTCTATTTTTGGCTTAAATTCAAAGCGTTCCGACAGCCTTAAGTGCTAGCCGTTACCCGCCGATTCACACGCGACAAAAAGAAGTCTGATATAATGTAGCTTAGTTGAGGCGCCCTAGACAGTGTGTACATGTACCAAATTTCATTGAAATCGGGTTGAAGATTTTAAAGTCATGGCCAGAACAAACACACACACACACACACAACAAGAAAAAAATTTGAAAATGATCAATTAGTTATGGCTTGGCAAATCCCTAGAAATTAAAAACAACGGAAACAACTATAGGAAATGCTTCCACTTATTCGGATTTATTTATATAATTAGACATTTTAATAGATCAATGAAACTTTAATTTGCTATCGAAAGCTTATTTAACAGTCGCAATTGATTACAGAAATCTTGCTTGCTATAAATGTACCAGGAAATGGTATCGCTAAAAAATAATACTTTTTCCACAAAATTAATTATCTGAAGTAATACACTTTCCAGGAACTGTTTAATTGTTATAATTATATATTAGGTACATGTTCTCGTGTGATTTTTTTAAAAGCGTTAAAAGAAACAAAACAATGTATCCGTTTGTTTTTAATGTACTAGAAGACTTCCGTTTTCCTAATTGTTTTAATCATATAATATTCTATTTACATAATCTGTGATGAATAAAATGGTGAAAATTGTTACCAGATCTAGAAAGTATGCGTATCATAAGGAGCATAAATCTTTAAATAGTTTCGCTATCTGTGTCTGTTCGCTAAGTTTTTTTAAACTACACAATAGATTTTCATCCACCATCATTTAGAGAATTTTTTCCGGAAGGTATGTGTATAAAACATTCATATTAAAATTAAAAATAGTAGAGAAATCTCGATGTTTTGTAATCAAGTCGTAAAAATGCGCTCTTAGGACGCTTGCATCGTTATATAACAATAGATGTGAATTTAGAAATTTCGTTAAACTCCAAACAAACAATATTAATTACCCCGAACACATTCGAAAAATCCTTCCGAATGTCCTAAAAACAAAACCGGTGTTTGGGAAAAAGAGGACAGCTAACAATGCGTCGGTTACAACTGACAATAAATAAATAGTACGGCTCCTGCATCCGCCTGCAAAATTTATTCATCAATAAGTAAACTCCTTTTTTAGGTTTTTTTCCGAAACAATTGAATGACGATATATAATATTAGAAGAATATCGACTATCGATTTTTAAAATATGAACAAAATCGTTGGAGCCGTTTCGAGAAAATTGTGTTTTTATATTTCCGTTTATCTGTAAACTGCGCTGATTTGAAGAAGTAAGGGGAAAAAATAACCCTGATGAATCTCAAAATATAGGACCTCATAGAGTTGGGTAACTCAGATCTGAACCGGTTCAAAGAGCCGACTCCGACAAGATCCGTGAGAGCCGACTCACTTTTTTTTGAGCCGACGGATCAACGGATCCGCAGAGCTCAGTGAAACACTTAACACACAGAAGCACATTTTACACTTACGTATCAGTTCTTGCTTTGATGCATCTGTCAGCTCAAATGACTCATGCATCACATGTTTGGCTATGTATTCTTGATTCTACACAGGTCGTGATATGATTGACTGAACTAGGTAACTCAGTGGCAGACTGCAGTAACATATTCAGAACTCGGCTCTTTTTGAACCGGTTCAGTGAGCCGGCTCACATACGGGATCCAGATGCAAAGATGCAGATCACTAAAAAGACCCGTTTTTCCCATCTCTAGGACCTCATTTAAGTCTAAATCCGACACTGGTGATATCGTACGGATCTCTACTCAAACCTGAGACTATAACGTTTTGTTTACATAATTAAGTGTGAATAATATTCTTATTTAAAATTAACGACTAGAAAGGAAGTTCGGTTCCTTTCGCTAATTCATACACGCTTCTTATAATATGATAAGTGCAAATTACAAGAAGTAGTCATCTATGACAGTCGTGCATGACTGATTAACAGTAGCGAATCATGACTCATGGCGAATTACATATATTATTTAAAAATGTTAAACTGGCGCCATCATGTGTAACCTCATACTTCTTACGACCTATTGTATTCAATTGGTATGATTTTGCTGATTTCTCTCTGATTTTGCAGACACGGTACTTATGCACGGTCAGAGCGTTGTTAGGGCTGTCGGAACGCTCCGAATTTTGTTTGTATTGAGACCCAGCGGTAAGGGGCGAGGTAGGCAAAAGACATATTGTGGGTATGACTTTCTTTAGCTCATCTCGCTCAAATCATCCGCACGTTTCAATTTTTGGCTGGTGCCAACTACGAGGCTAAAAAATGTTATTGCAAGGGTGCCGCTGTCAACTGATTACTCTAATTTTTGGAAATATTTTGATGGTTTAAAAAACTTTTCCGAAAAAGGAAGAGTCACTTTAGGTTTGTAATGGAACAGTTTTGTGAAATAAGTATGAATAAGGTCATAGTGTGACATTGAAAACGTGTGTTTTTTTAGCACAATTAATGCCAATTTTTTTCTAGTAAATCGTACATAAATTACAAAAGTAGTCCATTAGAGACCTAGATTTGTCCTTTATCTTTCTTATAGAGAAATAATTTTTGCTAAATGTTGACGAATAAGTCTACAATCAGTTGACAGCCGAAAAGCTCTATTTTTGGCTTAAATTCAAAGCGTTCCGACAGCCTTAAAGTAATAAACGCTGCGATACAATAATATGCATCGTAACTCCACACTCCATAGTCTCACTCCCTGCAATTTCTCTAAGTGAAATTGACTCGAAAATTTTTTTTGAGTAGATTGTGATCTTGAATTGTACTATAAAATTTAAAGGAAGGTGTTGGTGGTACAGGATCAATAAATGAATGAAATCCTTGTATCGTTTTCGGAGCATTATGAGATGTTCACCAGTGAGCCAAAAAAATAGTGAAATCGACTCTAAACGTAGGGTTGCCATCCGTCCGGGTTTCCCTGGATTTGTTCTAGTTTAGAGGGCATCCGGGGAGCGTCCGGGCGGGGCTTCATTTGTAGTCCGGGTTTAAAATATTAAGTCTTGGGCCGCCCGCGACACACGCACTGTGCCCGCATTTAAATAAGGTTTTGTTTTCATAACAGAGTATATTAATAATTTGTGTTCTATTTTAAAAATAAAAAAATTCTAACTGATTATTAAAATAATTTGTAACAAACTGTAATAAGATTCTGTTTTGTTAGGTACATTTAAAATGATGATAAAAGATGACTAAATTTAATTTTGGTCTGAAAATAAATAAAAAGGTGATTTATGACATTTTCAACTGTTTTTTATTACACTATGTTTAAAAAAAACCTGTTGACATGTCCAGGTTCTGGGCTCTAAAATCCGGGGTTTTCACGCGTCTTGTCCTGGTTGTCAAATTTTAGAGATGGCAACCCTGCTAAACGTAACATAGAATAGATTGTGATCCTTGAATTGTACTGTAAAATTTAAAGAAATACTTCTCATTCTAGAATGCTTCGAAGGTGGTACAAAAAATATTGAAATGTCTGCAGTAAATCAAATACAATAAGAAACTATCTGACTGTAAAAATTTAATCGAATTTGGCAGAGCCGCTTTCGGGAAAAATATGTTAATTTTTCAAATTGTTTTTGTCACTTTTTTCCTCATTTGAGCTAGGTTCGATTTTGCGACTTCGCTTCGAGGTGAGATCGCTCTGAACAGGCATGCAAAATTTGAGCAAAGTTGGTCCAGTAGTGCGACCCTTGTAATATACATATACATATGGAAGCCGCATTGCTATTCCTTCACTATTGTAGTTCATTTTTTATGATGGGTAGCGCTGTTCAGTCACAGTGCACAACCTTTGATGATATAATAAAAATATAATATCATCTATATTCTATTGTATCACAGTGCACTTTCAGTTTCAAAGACTGAAAAAACGTCATTTATTTTCAGAGGCCACTCCCCCGCCATTGTGCAGGCAAAAATATATAGTATTTCTCAAAAAAAATTATTATTTAAGAATAACTTCGGTTATCTACACTAATATTATAAAGAGGAAAGATTTGTATTTTTGTGTGTATGTTTGTAATGAATAAACTCAAAAACTACTGTGCCGATTTAAAAAATTCTTTCACCATTAGAAAGCTACATTCACCCTGAGTAACATAGGCTATATTTATTGCTAGAAAATATTAGGGATCCTTACTAAAACTTTAGTAATGTAACCCAAGGTGTAAAAAAAATGTCATAAAGCATCTTTTGTCGCATGCGCTGCGGAAACTATTGATGATAGAACAAAAGTATGTTCTACAATATTAAAGAACATATCAATAACTACAAAAAATTTCGCGATATTATATGTCCAACTATTATCGTTATGTCACAATAACCACTTTTTACATTTTAATAATCTATATAGATAAAAGATAATGTACATGTAATCTATGGACTCCAAACGGGTAGACCATTTTTGATGAAATTTTCAGACAATCTTTAGATTAGCCCAGCGGGTGATCTTCTGAAGTTTGGTAGCGATCGGATCAACAGAATTTTTTAAATTTCTTTTTGGGAAACAAGATTTTTCTTCGATTTTTGAACATTCACAAATAAAAGCGATTGAATTCGCGCAAATTCAATACACGTTGAGAATTTAATGATAATGATTCTCATCTTTTATATCCTATATATTACATTTACACCCGGGCGAAGCGGGACTGGGCCGCTAGTTCAATATATTTTGACGTTATTGTCGCCCCTCTCGAAGCCTGACGCCCCTACGATATTGGCTGTATTTCTGATCTGACTATTTTATAAATGCTAAGGGTAATGAGCCTTCTATAAGTATGTATATTGCAAGGTGCAACCACAGGTAGACAAACCACAGACATTAAAAAAAACTACTTACCATTCATGAAAAATTTAAATCTATACCGGTATTACTGGAATAATCAGATGAGACTGATTTTGTTAAAACATTATCAATGGGTTTTCAAACGTTTTGTCTGTTCAGCGGTTTACAAGGACATTGGACACTGGATAATGTGTACCAACACATTTGTAATTGACTGGTTGAAATCAGACACTCTTCTCACGTTAGAGATGGGAAAAACGGGTCTTTTTAGTGATCTGCATCTTTGCATCTGGATCCCGTATGTGAGCCGGCTCACTGAACCGGTTCAAAAAGAGCCGAGTTCTGAATATGTTACTGCAGTCTGCCACTGAGTTACCTAGTTCAGTCAATCATATCATGACCTGTATAGAATCAAGAATGCATAGCCAAACATGTGATGCATGAGTCATTTGAGCTGACAGATGCATCAAAGCAAGAACTGATACGTAAGCGTAAAATGTGCTTCTGTGCGTTAATTGTTTCACTGTGTTATGCGGATCCATTGATCCGTCGGCTCAAAAAAAAGTGCGTCGGCTCTCACGGATCTTCTGTCGGAGTCGGCTCTTTGAACCGGTTCAGATCTGATTTACCCAACTCTATCTCACGTTGATATTTTTATATGAAACTGATACACTGATGATAGGTACTTGTAATTCTATAAAAACATGATGAAATACAGAAAATTAGAAAAATAATATAACTTGATAAAAAGACGTTAGTTTTAATACTCGACTACTTTTAATATTGGAAGCGTATTGTTTACTGTTTCGTAGCTTTTTTAAATTCGTATTTTAACACGCGTTTATTAGTTTCACCTGAATGTTTGTAACGGAATCGTTGAACGTGAAAATCACCCACTTCAAAACGTCAGATTAAACTGAAACTCTGCACACTTATCAAGGATCGAAGACAATACAATAATTTAATAAGTTTGTCCTATTATCTTGACCAGGATCATCAGGTTAAAAAAATAAAATAAATAATCGTTTTAAAAAACACGGTTTAATTGCAAACCGAACTAAAAAGTAAAAAATCATTTTTTATTGTAAAAAAGCGCTGGGTTCTTATTACTGTTTTTATACTAACTCTACTTTTAGAAATAGCTACCGATGAAATATTTATACCAGTTGATATCAAGCACCCCACGCGTTTTTACAATAAAAAATGATTTTTTGCTTTTTAGTTCGGTTTGTTTTTAAACTATTATTTTTATTCAGAACCTCTATACCGTTCGTTCTAGGCCATATTAGTGCAATTTTTATCCGGCTATTTACGGGCAAAATCGATGTTCACAATCACGCGTTCGAAACAGCCGATAAAAGCTACTATTAATTATTATTAGGAAACAGTGCAAGAAAGTAAAATCGATGATTTTAATGAACGTTGATTGTAACGGTTTAGGACGCTATGGAAGGCATTCCTAACTTAGCATTCATATTTCGCACCAGCATTCAAACATGTCAATGCAATATGCCCAGCACGTAACTCATTGAGTCATTAACCGTCAAGAAGATTCATTCGCGATTACTTAAAATGGCGTCTGTTACACAGTTTTGAGGGGGAGGGGCAAGTTCAATTTAAGAACACGTTCACTAACCTAAGAGCTTGTTGTAACGATCAGACGTGGTTTCACAAAATTAATGGGTTGTTCTCTGACAAAACTACTTACACATACAATGTTTTTGCATGCCGAGAATTAATTTCGTTTAAAATTTCTAGGTGCGTCTGTATTCACCCGCTAAAACCACGCCTTTGTTTATTTATTTCACTAACTTAAGAAAAAAACTTTTTTGACGAACTCAATATCTTTGTTCTATATGCAAACTGATAATAACTACCGGTACCTGTGCGAATAATTCGCACTAAAATTCGTTTCTAATTTCTCACACTCTTTATAACTTTCTTCTTTTTGTTGTATTACATTACGAAGCTCAGTGACGGTTCAAGAAAATATTTTTCTAAAACTGTCATATAGAGGCGCAAGTATCGAAAACGTTGAGCTGAAACGCCGCCATACGAAAAGTATTTATACGTGAATTTTGATTAAAAATTAAACAAAAAAAATTTACCGACCGTCAATCATGTTGACGTTGTTTCAAAGTTAGAACCGTCAGATGGTAGCATTGCTGCATATACTGAATAAATGTATAATTGTTATAATTAATTATTTTGCAAAAACAAAAGCAATAATATATTTTTTAGTTGTTGATGTCGGTAGAGCAAGCAATTATCTATAAAATGATATAAAATTTATGTGGAGCAATTGTGTGATTTTTTCGAAAAAGGGAGGCAAACATCTTAACCTTAGCGTATTAATATATATGATAGTAAGCTATTAGCCTATCATCATTATCCATAATCCTCGCCCAGTTTTTGAGTTTTAAGCTTGGAATTGACGAAAATGTAATACCTAGCAATGGAATTTTAATTGAATATAAAAATTGTAATTTAAAGTATGATGTAATATCTGAAAGATAACTTGATAAATTCCCATAAAAAATTAGATTTTTTATCTGTCTGTCTTTTTACTTGTGTCAGCATCACAGGACCAATTTTGATAAAGTTAGGCATTGTAGATTACAAACACCTGGTAAAACTGCTCGCTGTCGTCAACGCCTACATGAAACTTATTTACTCAAACTTACTGTTTATTAAGATAAGGTTAATGTTAAAACCGACATTACCTTGAGTGAAACCGCGAGTAAAGACTATAATATTTTAATACTATCCTTTGTTAAAGCCAATTCAGACTAGCCGTTCTCGGTTACGATTCACCGGTCCGGTTGGGCGCTCGACCAATCAGGGCGTAGTCGTTCCCGATTGCCGTTCGGTTCGAGCGTTTAGGTTCAGCTCTAATTTCAACCGGACCGTTCGCAACCGTAGCCAATGAGAACGCTTGCTGGAGTCACGTGTCTAGCCAGCTGTTTTTGTTGACGTTTAACTACACATTAAACGTCAAATCATATTTCGAAATTGCGCATGCGCACCGAGAATAATCGTAGAACCGAATCGGGATAGTGTGAGCAACCTAGATTAATCGAAAACCGAACCGGACCGGTGAATCGTAACCGAGAACGGCTAGTCTGAATTGGCTTTTACGACTATTCAATACGTGGTTGGTTGAGAGCTTTCAGATGGCAGTAAAGTATGTAAATAATAAAGCAAGCTTTAATGAACCACTGCTAGACACATGTGGTTTATACAAGGTGTGGCTAAGAATACGTCATAAAGTGCATTTTTATGTAAAGACTACAGACGTTTCAAACCAGATTTCAATCTCTATATATACGCTATTCGTTTAGAGATAAATGGAGGTGATTAAAGCGATACAATTAAATAACATTAAAGTATATATATAGACAAAAGTGTTGCCATATTAATTTTGTATCATATATTTGTTGCTTTTACAATTTTCCATTTATTTTCGACGTATTATTTTAATGGTATTGTTCTGTGTCACTAATGCAGTGGTTCTTAACCTGGGTTCGATCGAACACCAAGGGTTCGGCGGAGGTCAAGACACACACCCGACTCATATGATTCGTGATGACACGCTCCGCTTGTCCATCATTTTAAATAAATCATATTTTATTTTTCAAATTAAGAAGGGTTCAGTGAATTCGCATATGAAACTGGTGGTGGTCCAAAAAGGTTAAGAACCACGGCACTAATGTATAAAAAGTTAAATTAAAAATTTTAAAAAATATTGACGTAAAAAAGCAAACTTTTAACCCTTTGCACTCCGCTGTCCCCTCTCATGGGACACCGTAATTCTAGCATATCACTCTCTACCATGTCCTCTCCCATGGGACATATTACGGGAAAATAAGTTATTTGAGCGAAACTTTTTGGTTCTAAAATTATACTAAATAATACGAGGGTTCGCCGTTTCCGCCGCAAAGTAGCTTCGAGTAGCTGGTAGCTAACGTCCAGAATGGTTAAGTTCGCATAATAAAGCCACACTGCCTGTATTAGCAAATACACTATATTGTCAGCAGGGTTTTGGCACTGCGACCCGGGTTTTTTTATTTTTGGATTCGATTAGCTAAAATGAGAAATTACGATGCGATTTTCGGTTTCGGTCTCTGATGTCCGAGTACCAATTTATATTTCTGATTTATTATTTTTCAATAACAAATTGAAAATCCAACTATTTTATCACTTCTCAGATTAGATCCTGGGAACTGTGGACCTGTGATATTAAGCCACGTCATATAAACAATATAGCATCGGAGCATGCTCAGTTATTCTCAAGTTCGTGTGCTTTTTTTATTTTATTTTCTTTACTAGCTATATTATTGCGGCATTGATTAACAATACTGTGTTAATCAATGGTTGAATATAGTTGAGTAAACTGAAGTTGGATACTAAAGTGGCGTGTCCACTTAACGTCCCCACTCATCATGATCGCACACTCTAAGCATTTCAATTATTTGTTTTGTTTTTTTATATATTTCTCATACGCAGTAATTTTTTACTTCTAAGAATACTACACCTGCACATATAATATTATGTATACCGAGCTGGGTAGAGTAGTGGTACAGCACTAGACTCGCATTCGGGAGGTCCGGGTTCGATTCCCGGCGGGGGCAGATGTGGCTGGGACTTTTTCCTACTGCCTTTCGCCGAGAAACGGTAATTCCTGTACCGGCCATCTTGATTGAGGTTTTCCATGGTTTCCCTCAATTAATTCCAGATAGAGGTGGTTCCTTATTTGAGGCCATGGCCGATTACCTATCAAACTCCTAGTTCAAAAATTACCTACCTTATCCTAATTTCCTGTAATTCCTTCATTCGCCCATTGCTATTATATAAGTTGAAGTTTAAGAAATGTAGAAAAAAACGGGAAGTGGTAAAATGAAAAATAGTAATGGTGCAATGGCGTCTGTTATGACATAAAGTCGAGAAACGGACGTTAAACGCATTATTATTATTATTATTATTATGTATTTATATACTTTATCAATTCTTAATACACCACCTCTAGTCAAGTGGATTGACTTGATGTATGTGTTTATTTTCTGTTGATCAATGACCGTCAATCATTCATAATACAGAAATAGAAACTAATTGATGCGTACTTCACTTGTTTATTATGAATATTAAACTATTCACACAGTATACCCTTTTTAGGTGCGACTATATAGAAAATGCGAGCTCCTCAAGAACACGGGTCGCCATTGATAGGAAAAGAGGAAATATAGAACGCTCCGTGTTATAAAATGTAGTTTAATAAATAAATATAGGAATATATATTTAATAGTACATCAGATAAATGCTAATTTAATAACAAATTTTAAATTTGTTTATTTTAACTGATTCAGACCAAAATACTATTTATATTGTTAGGGATTGCAATCCAGCGGCATTTTCAATCCACCTGGATTTATGCTAGATTAAAGCAAATCCAGCTGGATCCAACCTCTACGCTGGTTGGTTTGAGAGTCATCAAATAATCCTAGATTAAAGTTAGGTTTTCACCTCTTATTCCTTCACTTTCATAAAGTGCCAATTCTTTCTTCAATATCTTATCATAATCCTTCTCAGACCCAGTTAATTATTTGCTTTTAGCTGACTGCGGATCCGCACCGCTGGTTCCAGCATTGCAATCTCTAATATTGATAGATTGGATTGTGATTAGAGAACGTTTAATTTCTTTCCAAAATCCTGAGGCAATAAATTTGTTTCATCAGGAAAACTCATCAAAAAAATTATCCTGAGATAAGTTGGTTCATACGGAACTTGAACGTTTCTTTGTGAAGAAAACATTTGTATTGCTTTTTGTCGCGAAATAATTTGGACCATATGTGGTTCTGATCACTCTGTGACAAGGAACTCTTAAGTTTTCAGTTATTTATTTATTTATTCACTCAACAGACGTATGTGGTTCCATTTACAGAGTGACAGCTACTATGCACACAAATATAATATTTAGCTATGATAAAAACAAAGAAAACCCGGGTCGCAGTGCCAAAACCCTGCCGACAATATAGTGTATTTGCTTATACAGGCAGTGTGGCTTTATTTTGTGAGCTTAAGTTGGTTTTTGCGCAAAATAAAAAATTTTACTCCTTAAAATAACATTTTTTTTCTCAATTGCAATATTATTATAAATCGAACCTCTATACCAAATTATATACATCCTTCAATAAATAAGTCACTATCTGCAAACTAGTGTTTTCATAAAATTTGTAAATCCGGTCCTGTCGGGCCGATTTTATTAAAATTGTGGGGACACTTTTTAATCACTACCAGAGAGTTAAATTTCAATTTTGAAACGATTCGGAGAATTTTTTCGGTATTTTGGGGCCCAAAAACATTTTTCAACCCCTAAAAATTACCCTTAAAATAGCCCGATTAGGCCCATTTTAAATAGGCTTCTTGCGGTGATGGATTTCAACATGTGGCCCAAATTTCGTTGAAATCAATTAACTCTTTCGAAAGTTATCGCGCGTACACATATATATATATATATATATATATATATATATATATATATATATACATATATATATAAACATTTTTAAAAATGGTGCCAAAGTGTTTAGGAGGTTATGAAACGTCGAGAAATTTTGGTCCGACCCCTAGGTCCCGCCATCCGACCGACGCCAATAGTGTATGTTGCCATATGGCAAATACACTAATTATGGAATATTAAATAAATTACAATTCAGGCAGATTATTATCTAAAGTATTAATAAATTGCTGTATTACAAAGCGATACTAATTAATTTTTAATTTATTAATAATATTACATTATTATTAATACATTATATTATGGTGGGCTGTATGGTGTGCGCATCATTAAAATCGTTTCCGAAAGTTACTAATTATGTTAAAAGTTAAAACATCAATAATTGTTTTATGTTTTTTAAGTAAGTAATGAACTCGTATATGGCGCATACAACTATAACGTCTGGATCGATTTTGAATTTAGATGTCGTGCTTAATTTCTTTCGGAGTCAGTGTATGTATAATACAGCGGTTCTCATGCTTTTTTGGTAACGAAATCCTTTGGAAACACTACATATTTTACGGAGCCTTAAAATAATGAAATCTGATTTTGTTCATTAGTGTATTTGCCATAAGGCAACATACACTATTGGCGTCGGTCGGATGGCGGGACCTAGGGGTCGAACCAAAATTTCTCGACGTTTCATAACCTCCTAAACACTTTGGCACCATTTTTAAAAATGTTTATATATATATGTATATATATATATATTTATATACGTATATATATATATATTTATATGTGCGGGCAATAACTTTCGAAGGAGCTAATTCATTTTAACGAAATTTGGCATACGTGTTGGAATCCATCACCGCACGAAGCCTATTTAAAATGGGCCCAATCGGGTCATTTTAAGGGTAGTTTTTAGGGGTTGAAAAAAGTTTTTGGGCCCAAAAATACCGAAAAAATTCTCAGAATCGTTGCAAAATTGAAATTTAACCCTTTAGTAGCAATTAAAAAGTGCTCCTAAAGTTATAAGCAAATCGGCCCGACAGGACCGGACTTACAAATTTTATGAAAACACTAGTTTGCGTATACGAATTTACTTACTGAAGGTCGTATTTAATTTGGTGCAGATGTTGGATTGATAACAATATTTCAACTAATAAAATTATTATTGTGAGGGGTGTATTAAGGGGTTCAATTTTTTTTTGTCCAAAAACAAACTTAATTTCATTTAATAAAGCCACAATACCTGTATTAGCAAATACACTATATTGTCGGCAGGGTTTTGGCACTGCGACCCGGGTTTTTTTTTAATGAAAATCATACAAAAATACGTTCTTAACATAACACTGTATTGATTCCACTAGAAATTAATAAAATTGTTTCCATTAAATGGGGGTATGAAATTGTTCTTTAGGTTGATATTATTTTGGAGGAGCCCTCTCGGAGCTCTAGCGGAGTCCCAGGGCTCAGCGGAGCACACTTTGCGGATGGCTGGTATAATAAATCATATTTTGTTAATTTTGTCCTCAGAGAAGATCAAAGTTTTAAAAAACACCTCTAGTTTTATATAGTTCTTGTATATCAAAACCAATCCATACATATTTTTAAACGTATATGGCATAAAAAAGCGTAAGTCCAGCTTTAGGTGTTCAACTTTGGGTTTCGAATCGTAAATTTCACTGCATCCCCCCTGCTGGTTACGCCACTGTATGTTGTACATTTATTATGTCTATATACTCGTACATTGCCCAGCCCATCTGCTATCATCATAACTTATTGAACGATTATTTTATTAGTGTATTTGCCATATGGCAACATACACTATTGGCGTTGGTCGGATGGCGGGACCTAGAGGTCGGACCAAAATTTCTCGACGTTTCATAACCTCCTAAACACTTTGGCATCATTTTTAAAAATGTTTATATATATACATATATATATACGTATATATATATATATATATATATATATATATGTGTGTGCGGGCAATAACTTTCGAAAGAGTTAATTGATTTTAACGAAATTTGGTACACATGTTGGATTCCATCACCGCACGAAGCCTATTTAAAATGGGCCCAATCGGATCATTTTAAGGGTGGTTTTTGGGGGCTGAAAAAAGTTTTTGGGCCCAAAAATACCTAAAAAATTCTCAGAATCGTTTCAAAATTGAAATTTAATAGCAATTAAAAACTGCTCCTAAAATTTTAATAAAATTGGCCTGACAGGACCGGATTTACAAATTTTCTGAAAACACTAGTTTGCAGGTAGTGTTATTTACTGAAAGGTGTTTTTAATTTTGGTGTAGACGTTCGATCAACAATAATAATGTAGTTAAGAAAAAAATGTAATTTTAAGAGGTGTATTAAGGAGTTAATTTTTTTATTTTGCCCAACAATCACCTTAAATTCACATAATAAAACCACAAGGCCTGTATTAGCAAATACACTATATTGTCGGCAGGGTTTTGGCACTGCGACCCGGGTTTTTAGAATATGTTATTATAATAATAAGACATGGAACAATTCGCCATGTCGTTGACTTGTGTTGACCAGAGGGCACTGTTGTACGTTATTAATGACAATCAATCAATATAGCAACAATATGTACTTAACTAGGCTGAAAGCTAGTAATAATATGTATAGTGAGTACATTACAAACCATGTAAGGCACAAGCAATTGCAAAGCTAATGAATGAGTAATGACATGCATTTTATTGTTGCTGCATTCTGCAGTCGCGTAGGTCGAACTATTGCCGTGTCGATTAACCCTTTGAACCGACCACGCAGAAGATATTGTAGACATTTATGTTTGAATCGATTCCAGTTTCGGTTCTTTGAAAAATCCATATAACGGTACGTATTCCGGTTACATACAATCATGGATATAGGAATGGAGTAAACAGCTGCGGGGGGAATCCATTGAGGGACGGGTACAAAGCATTGGTACAAAGTAAGAATGGTGTCGATTTTTGATTGGCCGGCGCATTGTCCTGCATACAAAAGAAATTTTCTTTTAACACTATACTACCAGCATAAATTTCATGCAATTAGACATGCGTAGTGCGCCGGTCAATGACAAGCGAACACCACTCACCTCGTCGCGTCCCTTAAATGGTTTTACCCCCCCTCGTCTAAAATCCTAGTACATGCTCTGTCTCTATATTTCTATGTCTATGCATTAAACTCTAAAAAAAAGTTCCGGTTCTAATATGGACATGGGCACATGACAAACGTAACGTAGATGGGTCATTTCATTTCAAATCGACCAATGGTTGGAACTGATCCCTTTTGATGTGAATGAATTTTGATGAGGAGTTTTCTTTTATCATAGAACGAAGCCCTGGCAAAGGAAAAAAATTTAAAAAAAAATTAGAGAGTTATGCAAAATTCAAAATTTCACCATTTTTTCCGATTTGTCAAGTTTATTTTTTAAATATCTCTAAAACTAATCTAGTTACAGAAATGGGCCAAAGTTAATTTCAAAATTTTGTAATTTTTTATTTTTTGAAATTTTTTTTCGAAATATATGTTTTTTCATAGCCCCAAATATCCCCTTTAAAATGAACACTACACAATACAGAAGTAACATTGGTATAAATGTAAAAAACACAAAAAAAAAATAACGATGGTCCGACCGGCGGGATCGAGCCTACGACCTTGCGATTACGAGGCAAGTGCTGTACCTCGCCGTCAACTTAACTTAATGTTCTACAGTCGGTTTTTATAATAGTATACGTACGTACATTTCGACACACTCGTAACTTCAAAAAAATAAGTAGAAATTATTACGCCTATATGAAAAAAATGTTTCAGATAAAAGTTGATTGCTTAACATGTATGCATATATATTTTTATAAACACAGCATACCGCACTTGTTTTGTAAAATATTAAATTGCCAACAAACAATTAAAACAATCAGGGCTCTGAGACTCTGACGACAACCTGTAAGTATTTCATAAACGCTCTGTATACTGAATTTCGTTTTGTTACAATTTATACTGAACTGATTAAAGTACAGATAGTACGACCATTGTATACCGTAAAATACGATGACGACCGAAGGCTGCCATAATATAGTGAAATATCATCATTTAACCCTTGAACCTTAACATGAATGAAATTGCTCTGAATGAAACAAAGAGTTGTTAGTTTATATTGTAGAAAGTAACCTATATTTGTTGTTTATTAAGGTCAATAACATAAAGTCGAGGCCATAACTGAAAAAACATTTGCAACTTTGATTCGTCCTCCTGAAATTTTTTATTGGCTATCCTAGTTCGTAATTATAAAATGTGCTAATTACTGAAACAATATAACACCACAAGGATAGGTAAACCAGAAGCATAACTCGAAGGCGCCTTTTATGTGGCTACCGACGGATTCGCAAGTTTGGTTCCAAGTAAAAGATGAAATTTTAATTACTTCTCAATATTGTTCACGTCCATTATAATTAATAAGTTTTTTTTATTATTTAACAGGAAATTGGACAATTCAATTTTAATATAGTAAACTAAATTAAGAAATTTGCGACGTTTCGTTAATTAAAAAAAAAAAAATTGTAATTATTTCATTAACTAATTTGTATTTTTAATCATTTCAGTTTTGCCCGAAGAAGTTAAAACGAATTAACGAAACGTCGCAAATTTTTTAATTTAGTTTACTATATTAAAATTGAATTGTCCAATTTTAATTACTTTTCCATAGGCGCACCTAATTAATTTATATAGTATATAGAGGGTTCATCATTAAGTACCCGTGTTTGAAATAATAACGCAATTTTTTTTTAATTTCTCAACGTAGTCTCCTTTCAGGTCTATACACTTTTCCCAACGTTCGTGCCATTTGTTTAACCCGTTGAAAAATATGATTCTTCAAACCCTGCAAAATACGCTTCTGTCTCGGCGATCACCTCTTCATTTGAGCCGAATATTTTCCTCCGAGCGAAAAAGTCGCTGGGTGCCAGGTCGGGAGCGAGTAAGGTGGGTGCGGAAGCAACGTATTGTAGTTCGTGGAATTTAGCCGCGACAGTCAAAGACGAATGTGCTGGTGCGTTGTGATGAAAGAGCACTTTTTTCTTCACCATATGCGGGCCGTGTCTCCTTCAATTTCTCATTGAATCTGTCCAACAACTCACTGTAGTACTGCCTGGTGATTGTCTTTCCTTTCTGCAGAAAATTGATGTGGATGATTCCTTTGGAAACCCAAAAAATCGTGGCCAAACACGGGTACTTATTGATCTAGAAAAATTATTGACATCCCTGTACTTCCCCCCTTTCCACACCTCAGAAGACTATTTTAGTATCTCTACTCAACAAAAGAAACCTGTCTGGAGGTCTAATAGTTCCGAAAGGTATCGTGATGATCTGTTAGTGACATTCATCCCCTATTTCACCCCCTTTAAGTTTTTATTTTAAGACAAAAGGTAGCCTATGTCCTTCTTTAGGATGCAATCTATCTCCTTGTCAAATTTTATTGAAATCTGTTCAGCGGTTTAGACGTGAAAGCGTAACAAACAAACAAACAAATTCACATTCGTATTTATAAGTTAGGATTTTAGATGAACATGCCAGAAAGTTAAGTGATTATAAGTGTGAAATTATATCTGAGTCTAATTAAAAACATTTCCATATTAAAGTGTATGCCGTATGGTAATTTTTGTAGACCAATTAAATTCTAACACTTTCTTATATAAATTAAAATGACCGTTTTGTTTCAAATGACATCCACACGAGTTGTCAATCAGAGCAGGCGACATTTTTGGTCTCATTCTACATAGATATAGACAAAGAAATATCAGACATGCTATATATATACTTTGATATTGCGTAATTAATTATTTTAGTTGCGCATTGACGCCATCTCGCAGAATTTTTTCTACACAATGAATTTATTATCTCATCAACACTAATTTGTGACTTTTTTTCTCGCGAATGATTAAAATATTGCCTTATTTTTTATACTTAAATACATAACTTAAATAGTAATACAGTAGAACCCCGTTTATCCGAGGTAATGTGGGCAGGAGGTACCTCTAGAATATTCATTTTAGAAATTTCGAGGAAAAAAAATCTAACAAGCAAGAGAATTTGTAAATATATTTATATATTTATAGCCTTCTGGTTAAAATTCTATTTAAATTTCGGAAAAAAAGTTGTGCTCAAGCTTGGAAAATGGCCGCCCACATTTTTGGTCTTGTTTCGGAAAGTGTTCATTTTGCAAAAAAAAAAATAAATAAATAAAAACTAATAAGCGTCTAATTATTTACAATTTTTGTCATTATTATATTTTTTGAATGGACGCGAACACGCTTATCGAATTTTAAATTGAAAATACACACAAAAACGCCCAAAGGCCTAAACCAGGCTTTTTTAAGCATATTACACCGATATCTAATAAACTTTGATAGCTATATAGCCTATAAGTTGAAATTATACATGATTTTTGACATTTCTATCCTGAATTAAAAAAAAATCATCTGTGATTCCAATCTAGAAAATTCAAGTTTAAATATGATTGACGATTATTTATGATATTTTAGATCATTTCAGATCATATTTGATGGAGTCAATTTCGTTTAGTTTAATGTTTTAACCATTGAGTACAATGATTTAACATAAAAAAATTATAGAGCCATGCCCCATGATTATTTCACGAATCGTCTCGATATGGCAAAAACGTCACTCAAATGAACCCTTCAACAGTTGCGTGAAACATAGATTTATAACGTTTGAAAACGTAGTAACATTGACTAGTCAATCATTATTAACAAAAAAGCAGAGGGTGTCTGCCAGCACTGGCAGCAGCTGTTCGCTACGGCGTGGCAAGGTGAGAAATGCAACGGTCGGACCGGCACTACAACTAATGAACATTAAACATTTATGTACATATAATTAGTGTTAGAGAAACAAGGGCTGCGTCCCAATCTTGGAACAATGACAACAGTGTCTGAGGCAAGCTGTCCACATGACATACAACCCGTATCAAAACCAACCCTTCTCAAGTTACACCATGGTGTATATTTGTGTTTGAATATGCATTATAATAAATACCCATCTGAACAGTAATTAAGAATACAAATGAAATTAAAGTTATATAAATTATTTTCATTCCTAGCAGTGGCATAACAATAGGATGGTAGGACGGGAAAAATACCATGGGCCCCCGGTCCGAGAGGGTCGTGAGCACAGGGTGATCCTAGCATTTATTATAACAACATTTAGTAAACTTTATTAGTTCTGTATTCAATTAATTTAAGTTACCTATATTAAAGTACATACACCAATTATGTATCAAGATTTGAACGCATTTGTATGAAAAAGATATAACGTTGGTTGAGCTTCTTTACGTTGAGGGAGGGGCCCCATCCGATGAATTTTCCACGGGCCTCAAACGATATAATTACGCCACTGATTCCAAGTCACAAATACTGCACTAAAAATTGACAATGTCATAACCGAGATCTATAAATACTGTGTGCCCAACCAAAGAACGCCTGTGCGGAAGTGAAGTGCATCTACTAGAATTTTGGAAGACTATAGGCGGAGAAGGTGCTCTCGGGTAGTAGTGGGTGATGCGATTATCGACAAGAGAAAACTGTTGTTGTAAATAGTATGTTATTAATATTGCTAGATATTTATTAGTGTATTTGCCATAATATGGCAACATACACTATTGGCGTCGGTCGGATGGCGGGACCTAGGGGTCGGACCAAAATTTCTCGACGTTTCATAACCTCCTAAACACTTTGGCACCATTTTTAAAAATGTGTATATATATATATGTATATATATATATATATATATATATGTATATATATATATATATATATATATATATATATGTATATATATATATATGTATATATATATATATGTATATATATATATATATATATATATATATATATATATATATATATATATTATATATATATATATATATGTGTACGCGCAATAACTTTCGAAAAAGTTAATTGATTTCAACGAAATTTGGACCACGTGTTAAAATCCATCACCGCAAGAAGCCTATTTAAAATGGACCTAATCGGGCTATTTTAAGGGTAGTTTTTAGGGGTTGAAAAATGTTTTTGGGCTCCAAAATACCGAAAAAATTCTCCGAATCGTTTCAAAATTGAAATTTAACCCTTTGGTAGTAATTAAAAAGTGTCCCCAAAATTTTAATAAAATCGGCCCGACAGGACCGGATTTACAAATTTTATGAAAACACTAGTTTGCATATAGTGACTTATTTATTGAAGGGTGTATTTAATTCAATGTAGACGTTAGATTGATAATAATATTACAATTAAGAAAAAAAATGTTATTTTAAGGGGTGTATTAAGGGGTTAAATTTTTTATTTTGCCCAAAAACAAACTTAATTTTACATAATAAAAGTATAAAACCACACGGCCCTATACAAGCAAATACACTATATTGTCGGCAGGGTTTTGGCACTGCGACCCGGGTTTTTAATATTTACTATTCATTTTTACAAAAAATCACACAGCAAATCTCGTCGGCTACCAGTTCGGTCAATACGCCACAATGTTCCTGGCACTTTGTTTAAAAATGCTTCGATGAATCAACACCCTACATTGACACAGCTGCATATCGTACACGAAATGCCGATTTCCTTAAATAAGGAACACTATGTGCATTCTTTTGTTAGATTTCTTTTTGACTGGTCGGTTAATACAACTCTTCACATTTTTTAAATACATTTGAGATGGGCGGTTTTGCTAGAACGTCATAATATAGCTTTGTGGTTAATATTATACAAAGGTTGCAACCTTTGTATGATATTAACCACATTCAGCTTTGACATTCGTGGTTTACCTCTTCCTTTTTTCAAGTCATTACAAAATATTATTTTCTAATCTGATATTGTTTTCGGTAATCGGTTTACTTCGAACAGAGTATAGACATACTAATTATAAAACAACAATATGATTATACTGTTATCACGAAAAAAAATTAATTACCTCTTTATTGCTTTCCGTGTCTGTGTTTTCGTTTAGAATTCATTAAAATATCGATTTCCTCTTTCAAAAAATGCAAAATGAAAATACTTCTCAAACATCATTCGTTATAACCTATAATATGACCTCTGCAGTTATCGACTGTATAATTCATAAACATTAATTAATTTATTAAACAAAATGAAATTACTTGCAATTACTGTTCAAATTAATATTATTAATTAATTAATTTACCTCATATTTGTTTTACGCGATGCTTATAAAAAAAAATATTTTGCAAATCCCATAGTGCATTATTACAGTGCAATCCATTTGTTGTTCAGCTCCGATTTTAGAAAAATGTAGCCAAGTTAGACTGGTGAACGGACACAATTTGTCCGTTCACCAGTCTAACTTGGCACTTTTCCTATGGAATTAAACATCTGTAATACAGATGTTTAATTCCATAGGAAAAGTGCGGCCAAGTTAACAAATTGTGCTGTTGTACAGTGTACTGTTCGAATCCTCAAAAATTTATGAGCAGTGGGGGTTTATAGGCAACCCAATTTAGAGATCACCTCCATAAATGTGCAGTTGTGTCTTTTTTGTCAATAATTAAAACTTTAGACATGAAAAAAGTAATTTTATTTAGTTTTTTTATGTGTCTGCCTTATTAAGGCCTTAGTGCGCGCTTTTTACAGCTGTACAACGAGCCGCCACTGCTGATGAGTAAATACTAAAATATGTCTTCGTTTTACCAATTTGAGAAAAAAGCTGCAGGATCATTCTGTTTGTCCCTGTACAGGTATAATAAAAGGTCAGGTACAAGTAGGTATAGATTTATGGACGATATCGACCGTTGACCATAGCGTCACCGCGTGTATTTATAATGAATCTCGACCCGATCGGATCTAAATGATAAATATGGAATACCAGCAAGTCTCGCCCACAATCATGTTGATCCTGTGTGAATAATAACACGAAGGCAGTCGCCGCCGCCTGATTTGACCAAAGGGGCGTAGGCTCATGTATTATTTATGTATAGTAGAATATATAAACTAAACAGGGCTTGGGGAACTAATTTGCGCGCCAGAATTAACTTCGAATATTCGGTCGGTAACAATTATCATTTTGCTATTTGTCCGAAAATAATTCAATAAGTCCCCATGCTAACGTCCACATGCTCCATCCCTCTTACGTTCCTAGATATACAATTTACTATTTCAATATTATACTAGCTTATAGTAAGTTACAAGGCAGTGTTTTCACAAGAAGAGGAAGTTTTTTTTTAACATCAATGGGTTGATGCTCAACTATTCATTTCAATTAGATAAAATTATTATTTTCTGCGATAAAACAGTCTGGAAGAAAAATTTGAACAGAACTTTTTTTCTTTTTCTAATGGGGCAATAAAAACATAGTCCCATTTAAAAAACCAAAGTTGTAGTTCCTTTCTCGAAAGTGGCCTCACCTGCAAAAAGTTTCTCTTCGAAACTTTATGTCCCCCTTCATGGTTAGCAACTTTTATTCAGAACCTTTTTTTTGTATTTGATAATTTCTGAAATTTTTTGAGGTGGTAATTTAAAATGGGACATCACGTATACACGTAGGCGTGCTTTGTCGAAAACCACTTATTTTGCTAGACTTGTGCTGTTTGTTTATTTTGACTCAAATTGTTGAAGAAACTCTGCTGTCTGTCATTAAAATTAATTAATGCGTTAATTTTTGCTGCATATGTGCAAAAAAAATCTGGCACTCACAATCGCAAGTGAATTCGCTACTATCCGCGGAAGATGGTGAAACCAAACCCCCGCTTACTAAGACTACTGCTTAAGAATAAGCAGTAGAATTATTATGATAATAAAGACATTATTTTCACAGTCTCCGCAAGGACAAACATCAATGAACCAATTCAAGGCTATTCTAATACTGTAGTATTATGTTGATAAAATATTTATAATACGGTCTGTGCAGATTAAGTTATTATTACTTAATATCTTCAGTTATCAAATGACAAACCCACCAGACTACATGTACAGACAGCTTCCTGCAAGACCGATAATACATTGCTGAATTAAAAAAAAAATGTTTTATTCAATTGAGAACGACATTAGGTGTGTTTGTTGAATTGTGAACTGATTCTGAACTCTCAAATTGTCTGTTTTTAACAATTCCAGGTTTCCTCTAAGTCAAATATGATCTAAATTCTATTGAAGACACTTAGGCCAGTAATAGACGAGCGTACAACACGCCGCGCGCCGCACGCCGCGTTTTCTCCGGTGGAATGAATATAATGTATTTAAATTGAAACAAATACACAAGCGTTGAACACGATCGTGTCCGCTGGCCGAACGCTTCTGTTTGCGTGTTGCAGGCGTCGCGTCAAAAACGCCGTCAATAAGATACATTATTTACTATGCACACGGATACACGAGCAGATTTTTTACGCGGAGAAGTATATATCTGTCCAAAATATTTTCAGGCGACCTTCGTCATTTTAACGCCAAAAACATGCACGTGTATTCAAAAGCCGGCAGCGCGGAGCGTGCAGCGTGTTGTACGCTCGTCTATTCCTGGCCTTACTATCCCGACTAGGAGCCGCGTTTTTAGTTGACCCGACCTAAATCGTGTTTTGCGTGTCCACCGGTTCTAACTGGCGAGAGTATGGTCAGGTGAAGAATTTTTGCTTTCACACTTTCGCGCAAATGCGGCTTGAGTCGTAGGAAACCAACTATTATATTAATCGTGCACTTAAGTTTTTTGCATGACTAGAGTTGCCAGAAGGTCAGGATTTCCGAGGAAGTTCTGGAATTTGTTGGACTACCCCGTGTTCAAAAATTTAAGACTCCTGTCCAAGAAATGCATAATTTTAACGAAATCCTAGGATTCATACTCGCAGCCTTACATTAAATTATGAAATCGTATAAACCATAAAGTCTTGTTCTTTTGAGCTTAGTTATAGTATAATTAAAAGTAAATACAAAAAAACTCGGGTCGCAGTACCAAAATCCTGCCGACAATATAGTGTATTTGCTAATGCAGGCAGTATGGTTTTATTATGTGGACTTAAGAGTGTTTTTTTTTGAGCAAAATAAAAAATATAACCCTTAATACACCCCATAAAATAATTCTTTATTAATTGCAATATTAATATCAATTTAACGTCTACACCGAATTAAATACACCCTTCAGTAAATAAATCACTATCTGAAAATTAATGTTTTTAAAAAAATTGTAAATCCGGCCCTGTCGGGCCAATTTTATTAAAATTTTAGGGGCAATTTGTGATTGCTACTAAAGGATTACATTTAAATTTTGAAACAATTTTGAGATTTTTACGGTATTTTGGGCTCCAAAAACATTTTTCAACCCCTGAAAACTACCCTTAAGATGATCCTTTTAGGCCCATTTTAAATAAGCTTCTTGCGGTGATGGATTAGTTAAGAACAGTTAAGAAAAAATTAACGTTGTTTAAATTTTGTTGTACTTATCCCCCTGAAATAAAATTGTGTAGGTACTAGAAGATTTAATTTAGTAAAAATCAATTTTTCAATCATCGCCTCAGAAAATATGTCCCGGAAATCTTGGTTTTCGATATACTAACGCTATGCCCAACTTAGCGATGGCGACTTTGGTCTGTTAACTTAAATCGTACGATGTTTATCGAACCGAGTTGATGGAAATCCTGTTTATTATTGATTTGGAGCGATAAATACTTCGAATTAGGTGAATGAAACTTGCAGCTGTAAACTGCAGTATAGGGAAATGCAGTTGCAGAATCACGTGAAATGCGTGGGAAAGAGAAATCTGTCATCAGACACGTGAGGTACATTACAACAGTTACAAATGTTACAATGCACCTCTCTCATCTCACTGGATGCACCACTCGTCGTTAAGAATGACTAACAAAACAAAACCTACACTGTAATAATGTGTGTTTTAAACGTAAGTGCAATAACCCTTGCTTCGAAACCGGTCAAAAACAACACATCATTTAACTGATTGAAGCGCACCTTCTTATGCAAGTTTGAGCCGTTTAACGCGTTAAATATTTAACACTAGCGGTGAAGCCATGGTGACGAAAAATGAATTATATAATACTAGCGGCCAAGTTCGGCTTCGCCCGGGTGTAACTGTAATATATAGGATATAAAAGATGAGAATCATTATCATTGAATTCTCAAAAATCGAAGAAAAATCTTATTTCCCAAAAAGACATTTAAAAAATTCTGTTAATCCGATGGCTACCAAACTTCAGAAGATTACCCGCTGGGCTAATCTAAAGAGTGTCTGAAAATTTCATCAAAAACATCAAAACATTGGGGGAAATGTACTTGCGGGAATTTCGAACTCTTTAGCGAAGTCTAATTTTTTCTTTGTAGAATTCTAGTCTATATATTTAATGATTTTTCGTTTCTCTGCGACGGTTAAGGAGCATCTTTTTTGTCTATCAGCCGCTGCCACTTTAAATTTACTAACAACAGTGACAACTGACAACAGTGACCAACAATGATTGTCTTATGATAAATTTACAGTATCTGAACCTGTCGAGATATGAATTGTTGTTGTTATTGTGGAATTGTGTGTGATTGATTGGTAGGTTATGTAAAAGTTATAAGTTGACAAAAATCGTTAAATAGAGGTAAATTATACTTTCTATTTATATTGTGCAATGGTTGAAAATTCGTTATAAAGAGGTTTTTGACAAAAAGTATTCGTAATGTAGAGGTATATTTTGCTTCAACTTTTACGGTCAGTTCTAGGAGATTTCAAAAAATTTGTTAATTCGAGGAAATCGTTATACTGAGGTTCGTTATATTAAGGTTACACTGTATAATTTAATATTATTGAGTCGTTTGTTAGTTGTACGAAACTCTCGGAGCGCGAGTTACACTCGCATTGACCTTTTATTTTCACACATACCGCTCAGGGTGCAGTTTTTATATTTTATTTTGCGTACGGCAACAAATTATTAAATCCGTCACTGCCCTAATGTTTAACAAAAAGGTTACCTATATTACACCCGTTGATATTTTGGTTAAACAAAAATAAAATGCAACAGTCACTATAATTTTGTTTGAAAATAATCGTCTGTATATTCCAAGGCACCAAGGCACGTTTTTTTCACTATTAGTGTTAGTTCAATACATAAATCAGTCGCTGTAAATTTTTCCCTGTTGTTTTCTGAGCAAATAAATCAACTGGAATGATGTTTCAAATATTTAGTCAACCTGTTTAAGTAGCGTCTCGCTTATTATTATCTTCTTTCCTGTTGTACAAATTAAATATTTATCTTATTTCAACTCTTTACATTTTTGTAACTTTTAAAAACCGCACATACTTGTCAAGCATGGACCAGCACAGCACAAACATACAATCTGCACAATGTTGCATACTAAACAAGTATAAACCTGTCACTTTTAGTGCACTCAGTGTTGCCAGTGCCTTGTCCTAAAAATTATCTAAGAGTGTTCAAAAAGTTACGTTTTCCCCGAAAAAGTTATGTAGGGATTATATATAGGGATTATAAATACACAAGCGTCTGAGTTTGCGTTTCGTTTCTCGTAGATTTTCTATTGAACTTCAAAAAATTAGGGTTTTAAAAATCCATCCGATATGTAACGCAAAAGTAACATTTTGTGACGTCTAACGTAAATGTAACTTGAAGGTGTCAAAAAGTAAAAACCCGGGTCGCAGTGCCAAAACCCTGCCGACAATATAGTGTATTTGCTTGTATAGGGCCGTGTGGTTTTATACTTTTATTATGTGAAATTAAGTTTGTTTTTGGGCAAAATAAAAAATTTAACCCCTTAATATACCCCTTAAAATAACATTTTTTTCTTAATTGTAATATTATTATCAATCTAACGTCTACACCGAATTAAATACACCCTTCAATAAATAAGTCACTATCTGCAAACTAGTGTTTTCATAAAATTTGTAAATCCGGTCCTGTCGGGCCGATTTTAATAAAATTTTGGGGACACTTTTTAATTACTACCAGAGGGTTAAATTCAATTTTGAAACGATTCGGAGAATGTTTTCGGTATTTTGGGGCCCAAAAACATTTTTCAACCCCTAAAAACTACCCTTAAAATGGCCCGATTACGCCCATTTTAAATAGGCTTCTTGAGGTGATGGATTTCAACACGTGGGCCAAATTTCGTTAAAATCAATTAACTCTTTCGAAAGTTATTGCCCGCACACATATATATATATATACGTATATATATATATATATATATATATATATATATATATATATATATATATATATATATATAAATATATATATATATACATATATTATATATAAACATTTTTAAAAATGGTGCCAAAGTGTTTAGGAGGTTATGAAACGTCGAGAAATTTTGGTCCGACCCCTAGGTCCCGCCATCCGACCGACGCCAATAGTGTATGTTGCCATATGGCAAATATACTAATAACGTAAAACGCTACAAAAGTAACGTTCTGGCAACGCTGAGTGCACTATTCCGTTAAATAACATGGGTATCTTCACGAACTGGTTTTTCTGCCCCGTGCTGTGCTGGTCCATGCTAGACAAATGTACGCGGTCTTTAACTGCTGAAATAATAAGACACACAGAAATATTTTTGTTTTTTTTGGAATTTAGATTTGTTTTATGTTACCATTAAAATATTTATCAAATTATAAAATAGAATTAAACTATCCTGCCTGACTATTTTCTTCTTCATATCTTCTTTTTTTAAACCCTGCTTTCCTGTTTTTGTATGTTTTATTTTATAAGTTTTATAATAACAAAAGATTTTGATCTTGGGGAATAGGTACTTGAGTCCAAAAATCAACATCAATGTACAACCTATCCTACCATTAAGTAGGAATACTTTACACTTTACTGTTAATATTATCTTTATTTTCTATTCTACTATCAAACATTGTAATCAGAAAACGGGTAAATAATAATAATAATCAAGAGATGGAAGAATCATCGTATGATTGAATCTGATTCAATGTCTTTCAGAAATAGATCATTCTTATTCTTAAATTTCGATTGACATTTTTCACCCTCATAAACTTTGTCGGTTTATAATAATTTAATTTTTTTATGAAACAAAATTTCAAAAGTTTCCTTCAATTAATGCCAATTCATTTACTATATATTGCAATAATAATAATTATTATATCAAAAAGAAAATAATTCGATCAAATAAACATTATCTCAAGGCAAAATTCGGGTTTATCGTGTTATTTCACAAAATTATCATTGAGTAAGGTTTAATACAATGATTAAGTTATAATTATTTTTCTGTTATCGGTTTATTTCAAGTGCCTTATCATTTATTACTTTGTACCACATCATTTTAATGACGGTTGTCACTATTTGATGACAAATTATATTACTACTAAATCATGCGCGTGCAATTTTTTAACGGGCTATCACGAATAATATAAGACGTAAATCATTTTCTTTTTCTTAAGGAAATGCAATTAGGGTTCCGGACCAACATAATAAAAATAGAAACCCTTATGATGAGATTTCGCCCTTCTTTTATCGTAAATCTTTTAGCTAGAACTACATAATATTTAATGCTATAGACTTGCAATTTGGCATAGTTTTTATACAATTTTTGTTCCTGCATCTAGTCTAAGAATCAATAAGTACATTTATCTACGCCACTGGTAACGCAAAACGGATAACCCATCAATGAAACGAATTCATAACTCTAAAGAAGTTGCTCTTCTCCTGTGAGCTTGTGTGAGCGAGGCTCACACGTTTATATAGATGAATTATATTTTTATCTGAAGATGTAATATAAAAGACGAAACGAATATTCTTGTAGTACTATATCACTCATCAATGAAAATTTCAAGCTTTAATTGCAAAATTACAATTTTTTGTCAGCAAATACGGTATCAGTAACTGTTTTTAAAAATATTACGGTATAGGTAAGTATCTCAAAAAAACCGCAAGTCGAAATATCCCGCCATTTCACATTTCGGTAATAAAAATTTTGTTTAAAAAGCACCGAAAACTCTTTTATATAACTGCATACTTTGCAAATAGTGAAAGATAGTCAAGAAAAATATATTGGTAAAAGTATTTGTTGAATACAGTTTCACTTTAAAAATTATTACACTAATGCTGGTTAATAAATGGGCTATAATTAAGCAGTTAAAAAAATAATTTTATTTAAAAGTCGATGAAAAATATTTATATCAACGATTGTTTTCATCGACTTTTAAATAAAATTATTATTTTAAATAAATATATATTATTCCTTTAAATAAAATTATGCATGATTTTAAAACTATGATTTTCAATTATAATAAAGTGCACTAACCTCCCAAGACAATGAGGATATCTACAGCTATATGCCAAGGATATCTGTTCCAACAGTTCATTCTAACGGGGTCCGGACTGTTCAAAGCTTCCGTCGACGAATCCTGCAGTTGCGGCTTGTCTTCCTGCGATTCCTAAGTAAGAACCATCACAAATAACAATAGATATTTTAATTGTTTGTGTTATATTAATAATATTACGCGTTTGTTGTGTAATTGTATGATTATTCACTTAAGTTAACAAAAAAATATAACAGTTAAGCAACCAAAGCTTTTCAAAGTTCAAGTAATTAAACCGTCATTCTGTTGACAGAGATTAAAACCTGACAACAATAGGTACACGTAAGGAGAACGGATTTAAGTTTCTTACGTCACTTTGTCACTACATATTTTAAATTAACGTTAAGTAATTTCTGTTGTTTACTTTTCAGTATCACGACAATTTTACGTAAAAATTTAAATTAGGTACCAAAACAGTTCAGTTCAGTGAACCAATAACTTGTCACAATATAAACTGAAATAATTTCATGTCTCAAGGTATTTTTAAATTAGTGGTTCTATAGATTAGATTTCATTAATCGTTGACACTTCAGTTCAACGATTTTTACGGCATGTTACTTTTATGACTTACAAATGGGCGTTTATAAAGCGAACTATAGAATTACACAATACGATTATTGTTTCTAATGCGTAACTAATGACAACTGAAGATCAAATACGTTATTCAACTGTCTCTAACTAAACTCGCCGACGAGGGATTTAAATTAAATGTGTCTGTTGCATTCCCTCCTCTATGGTATCTTTGTCTAATGCAAGAACGCCGTTGCTCAAATTACTACACCAATCAGGATAGGAGACACTGGAACACAATGGTAACTCGATGATATTTTCTTTGGTCAAAGTACGTCGACGTCGCAATACACGCATGTAGGAACAGTTGCCTGCCATTGACATTGTAATCATCCGCAACCATTCATCAGTCATTTACTTAGTGTGGTTATCAGGGGCGTAGCTACCGCCGTATCTGCCCTATCAATTATACGGGGCCCCCGGGCCACGGGGGCCCCCAACGTGCGTTAGCAAAAATTAATAAAAACTTCCCAATTTTTTTTTATTTCAGAAATGAGAAAAGTCAAAAAAAGCAATTTCTTTTTTTCCCGCGTAAAGCAACACTCTACATCGGTTATCGCGGGCTGCGGGATTTCCCCGTTTAAGTCATTTACTTCAACGGGGGAAGGGCCCCCAAACAAATTTTTATACGGGGCCCCGCCAAGGCACGCTACGCTTCTAGTGGTTATTATATTATTATACCACAGTTAGGGACGGCATCGACTCCGTGAGTGCTCGAGGTCTCCAGCATTCACAGAAAAAAATAGTGGATACGTAGCACCCCTGACCTCAACAAATGAAGTGTAAAGTTTTTATCATATCCTCGTAGCAGTTATACTAAATATAATAGTCCGAAGTTACGTATCGATTTTTCATAAAAAAATACATTAAGCTTTTAATAACTTGATCATTTTTTGCGGATTATTAAAGTGAGTGCTATAAAGTTCCAATAACTTTTTAATTTCAATGAAGATTTGAAGTACAGTCGTCGGTGTCACACCGAAATCTTGCACTTCGATAGTTTTTGTAAACGAGCCATTAAAGAAGCACCCACGAGGTCTGCTAAAAGTCGGCGCAAATTAGCACAGTTACAATGAAAAATACTTTATTGTGATCAAGGTAATCACCTTCAAAACCAATTACATAGTTACTATTGTATTGATGAACTATAAGCATACTGAGTGCAGACCAACACGTTTTGTCTATAATTAGCACATTATGAGCAACTATGTTACATATTATAATATTATTAGGGTCTTCCTACGAAATTCGGCAAGTTAGATGAACGCTTTAATTTTCGTATTTTCAACTGGTGAATCTATTTTTAGTGTATTTGCCATAAGGCAACATACACTATTGGCGTTGGTCGGATGGCGGGACCTAGGGGTCGAACCAAAATTTCTCGACGTTTCATAACCTCCTAAACACTTTGGCACCATTTTTGAAAATGTTTATATATATATATATATATATATATATATATATATATATATATATATATATATATATATATATATATATATTTATATACGTATATATATATATATATATGTGCGGGCAATAACTTTCGAAAAAGTTAATTGATTTTAACGAAATTTGGTCCACGTGTTGAAATCCGTCACCGCAAGAAGCCTATTTAAAATGGGCGTAATCGGGGCATTTTAAGGGTAGTTTTTAGGGGTTGAAAAATGTTTTTGGGCCCCAAAATACCGAAAAAATTTTCAGAATCGTTTCAAAATTGACATTTAACCCTTTAGTAGTAATTAAAAGGTGTCCCTAAAATTTAAATAAAATCGGCCTGACAGGACCGGACTTACAAATTTTATGAAAACACTAGTTTACAAATAGTAAATTATTTACTGAAAGTTGTATATAATTTGGTATAGAGGTTCGATTTATAATAATATTGCAATTAAGAAAAAAAATGTTATTTTAAGGGGTGTATTAAGGAGTACAATTTTTTATTTTGCCCAAAAACCAACTTAAGCTCGCAAAATAAAGCCACCCTGCCTGTATAAGCAAGCAGGGTTTTGGCACTGCGACCCGGGTTTTTACTTTTTAATCCAATAAAATCATAACAATTAAAACTTATTAAAATTAAATTAACAATTCTGGCGAAACGTCATCAAATAGTCTTCTAGACACTAGGCAGGCACTTAAATATTGAAAATAAATCTCCAATTTTTTATTTTTGACACTGTTACATCAGCATTCACTTGTTAAGATTAAGATAAGATTCCCGCCAAAACTAAGATTTACGCGAGATCTGCGGTAAAATGATGTTCACAGTCACGTTCAGAGCTTAAAAAACAAAAACAAACAAAGAAAAGTGTGCGGGTAACCTTTACGCGCGGTTAAGTAAAACATGTAAGTAGTAAATAATATATGGTTATAGGTTTACAGTTTTTTATATGTATAGGTACTGTGTAGATACAGATAAATCAACAAACAAAAAATGAAGAAAACTGAAAATTCGTGCTACTAGGATCTGTAGAACTATACAATTATAGGCTAAGTTACAATTTTATTTGCAAGCATTGAATTAACTTCTGTATACGTATTTCACTAAAAAAGCAACTCTCACAGTGTATGTGGACTTTATAATTCGTTATTTGGTTGATTTTTAAATCGCTGTATTTTCGCGAAAAATGGTCGCATTTTAAAAAACATAAGCTCATTTTAAAGCTTGTACATTCTAGTTTTTGAATCAAAAATTCAAAAAATTTTATCATCCTTAGCGAAATGCGAGAATTGAAAAAAGAAAAATGATCCTTTAATTTTTTATATAATTGCATCATGTCTATGGGCTCCAAAAAGATTCTAGATAAATTTCGAGTGCCGCATCTTAAAGCTGGTACTTTCCTTTTTAAAATGTTTTTTTTTTAAATTATACTACGATTTTTTTAACCGAGTTATCAGGTGTCAAAGCAAAAAGGTCACTTTTGACTTTAAATACTCATAACTCCTGAAGAAATGATCGTACGACAATTTTCCAAATTGCATTAGAAAGCTGAGAATGTCCTCTTTTAAATGTTTATTTTAAAAATGAATCCACGTTCATTAATGTTGCATAAACGGACTTATAGAAGGCCGCACAAAAACGTTGCATTTGTTCGTAACACTAACGCACCTAGTAGAACTCTTTCGCGAAATTTACATAGCGTACCTACCTAAAGAAGTTTTACATAAAAAAATGTAACTGATTTATTTTATGCAAGTCGCACTGAATAATTATAAATTATAAATATAAAAAATACTGAAATAAATAGTCTAAAAGTTCATTTCACAAAAGTTATAAGAAATTATTATTTTTTACGAAAATTGCATTGATAAGACATTAAAGATTTTTCGGGAAACGCCATGCTCAGATGACTCAATTATGTAAATGAGAAAAAACTGATTAGTACAGTATTGGTTTTCGTTTATCATTTATCGCTGAGTTTTGTCACAAACGGGATTTTTTGTTTGTAATATAATATTGATTGTTATGATTATAAAGCACATTGTTGCAATAGCTATGAAAATTTTTTTCCTGCCTTGAAATTTAGCAAAATCATTAATTCAACTTTTATGAACTGTGTTAATAAAATTATTTTTTAAAGAATTTCATGACCTAATTTAGTCGTTGACTCATCAAAATGTGGGGAAATTAATTTCGGAAAATAATGAAACAATATTTTCATGGGCTTGTCATTTGCCAACGTATTTATATTTGTCATATTTTTATGAATGTGATTTTATTTTGACGTCAAGTACATATTAAATTATTATCATTTGATACTTAAAACGTATTATCGAAATTTGAAATATAAGTGTCCACGGAGGCATTAGTCACACCATTAGATGATAAATAATAAGTAAAAAGTAGCTACAAAAAATTTAAAAAATCTAAGTGTACAACTTACATGATACAAATCTGGCACAGAAATTGTATAAACTCCCTGTTCTGCCATCATTCTCATTTTTCAAATTCATTAAATAATTATAACGTTCAAGTTAATTAATTAACTTCTGTTGACACTGTTAATACTCAGAAAATATAGAACGCAAATACGCTATTTTTAAACAGTAAACTTATCACAGTTCTTTATCACAACTATTTCTTTCAAATGTTATTGTTTTTTAACACAACTTTTCTTTAACTGTCGCTCGATGACCGATTATCGTCTACGACTGCATGCGTTTCAAGTGCGTAGACAATTAAAACATCGTTTAATTATTATTTAATTATCGTGTTTTGTAATAATGTACAAGTTGAGGTTAGACAATGCTGTGGTATTAACTGTTGTCCGTGTTGACGAAGGCACGTACAAAAAACATAATGTAGAGTTGTATGACGTATTCAGGTATACAATGCGATACGGATGAAGGACTAGAAAGTATGGTTGACGTCAGATTTACGTTAAACTAGTATATTTCCCCGATTTCGCTCGATTAAACATCGATTTTATCCGCAGATCCGTTCGCATTAATGTCGTTTTTAATGAAAGTAATTGATAAACAACTGTTCTAATTTTCATTAAAATTAGTTCAGTCGTTTTTTAATGATATCTGTATTACAAAACAGAAACTGTGAAAACGCATTTTTTGTGTCAGCTTTATCAAAAATATTCGAAAAATTCCTACCTACAAAAATGAAATTATAGATCGGAAAATTTTATTGAAGTTTAACTTCTTCAGCGACGTATCTGTTTGAAAAATGTAAAAATCGAGGGGAAGTAGAATTGTCCTCGAAAGGGAAAGTTAGTTTGTCTCCTAAATTACATGAAACTGACAAACACAGAATTTTATAGCGTGTTGATAAGTATATGCAATGGCGTCGCCAGCGTTTGAGCCAGAGGGGGGCAGAAGGATGAGAAAAAAACAAAAATTTCAGATTTTTGAGGGTTAAGATATTAAATATTAACACATTTATTGAATCCTTAAATTTGATTTTAGTTTCAGAGTGATTCTGCTGAACGCTACATTTTATTACTTACTTATTCTGTGACATTAGGCAGGAAAGCTTATAACTTAAAAAAATCCCGAACCTCTAGGGAGGGGCAGCTGCCCCTACCTGCCCCCCCTTGGCGACGCCCCTGAGTATATGTGTATGTGTAAATATTATTAATTAGTTATAAAAAAAATTAAACTTGGGAATAATATTCAAACTAAAGAAGTCAAACTTCTTATGTGAGCTTATTTTTTTTATTAGATATCTAATTACCGACCCATACTTGAAGATAGTATAGACCCATGGAACATAGCTTAAAACATATAATCAATGAAATGTGGAAAATTAACAAACACTAGCAGAAATTTTAACTTTTTCTGAAGAGGAAACCATAGAGAGAATCGTTTCGACTTGTCGCTAACACTAAATTAATAAACAATGCAATCTACAACCATTATCTAATCATTTCTGAAAGCAGCTGCATAATATTATAATATCTATAAATGTGATTATTTGATAATCTACAAACTTACGTTTAAAATTAGTTAATTTGGTACATGTAATTAATGTGACAACTTTTTTTTCACAGAAAACTGTCCGAGAAAATTTTCGGTTTGTTAAAAAAAAAAACAATTTAATGACGCAATATTAAAAGCGAAGTGCGCTATGCTAATTTGAAACCTTCACTGACCAAAGGTGGATCTGATTATTGAAACGTTCATGCAAGTGAAATTACGATAAACTCTACTGATGAACCACAGAAACTGTCCATATTTTTGTTTTTTTTAACGTAGATACTTATTAGTTGTTTGTCAATATTATTTTTGTCTGTAAAAAAGAACATAAAAGTGAGTTGGCATCGTTGGATTTAAAATTTATTATTTTGCGAAAGTGTAAAAAGATACGACATAAGTCTCTTATGTATTTCTATTGATAATTAATGTAATAATAATATTCATCTTAATGTACTTTAAAATCGGCTAACAAATTACCGTAGCAAATGTGAATGGAGAATTAAGCGTATACTGTATAGGAATTTCCCTTCAGCAATTAGAGTACCTGTCTGGTATTATAGGTGCCACTGCACAGGTGACTAATCGCAATACGAATCGCGGACGCTATAATAATGATTTCTCAGTAAAATGACTTATAAACGTGAAATCAGCCAGGGCTGAGCACTAATGTCTACAAATTATGCTAGTGCATAAATTATAAAAATCCGGGTCGCAGTGCCAAAACGCTGCTGGCAATATAGTGTGGTTTTATACTTTTATTATGTGAAATTAAGTTTGTTTTTGGGCAAAATAAAAAATGTAATCCTTTAATACACCCCTTAAAATAACATTTTTTTTCTTAATTTATTGTAATATTGTTATCAATCTAACGTCTACACCGAATTAAATACACCCTTCAATAAATAAGTCACTATCTGCAAATTAGTGTTTTCATAAAATTTGTAAGTCCGGTCCTGTCGGGCCGATTTTATTAAAATTTTAGGGACACTTTTTAATTACTACTAAAGGGTTAAATGTCAATTTTGAAACGATTCTTAAATTTTTTCGGTATTTTGGAGCCCAAATGAAAAGAGGAAGCAATATGCTGATTTATTTCTGGAATTATGGACACAAATTCTTTGAGCTCTTGGATATCAACTCTCCTCACCTATAGTACCAAAACAGCATCAAAACACAAGATAAAGTCGGTCCAGCACGACCAGACACAGCAATTGTAGATCAAAATTATACCCCGATTGACACGCTTTGCTCTGACGGTCGTCGTTGCTCGTTGTTGGTTGCACGTGTTGGTTAATAATTGCAAGGTTATCTTGGCGAAAAAACTTTAATTTAAAAAAGGGGTAAGAAAAAACTTTTCTAATAAAAATGCTAGAAAATTAATATTTTTTCCTTATTTAACATTATTTTCGCATTTAAAAAAATATTTTTTTTCTGAAATTCGTATTCCCGAAATACTCACATGAATTTTGCGAATGCTAATGTCAAGAGACATGCGAAAAATTGAGAATGTGAATATTCGTTACATCACTAATACTAACTTTTCAATAATTATTTTCTTCATTGCCTATGTGAAACCACAAATCTTGCCTAGCCCTAGCACAAAAATGAAATAATTTTCTTGTTTTCAAATCTTGGAATGATGATATTAACGTCAGAAATGTTATTTCCAAGGATAATACGAAATATGCCGTTATTTTGTGGAATGTTGTTAAGAAGATTTTTTGAATTCAAATTCAAATTAACCACTTGTTTTGTAATTACATATATTATGACAAATGCTAAACAGAGTTATTTTTCAAACTTTATATTTGCTTTTTTAACAAGGGCGTACCCGTGCTGGGTACGCCCTTGTTTTTTAAGCTAAGTTTTTTTTTGCACGTTGCGCGTTTGGCTACTGGAGAGTAAAATAAGAAAAAACGACATAAGCCACCGTTAACTACGCGCAAGTGCGCATTCTTATTTATTCATTTATTTATTTATTAAATCCTATAATCTATTGCACATCACATCATACAACAACAAAAATTGTACAAGGATACTTCCCCTCACTAGAGCGAGCTCTGTGTCGAGGGGGATACAGAATTTGTGTGTGTGTTATATGGATAACGTGTAAATGTGCATATATTTAGGTTGTGTGAATGCGACGTGTAATGTATGTATGTGTTTGTGAGAAGCTTTAGTGTTACAATGCAAACTAAGTTAATTGAAGTAACTAAATATCTAATTTTTGTCGGCATTATGCAACCATTTAGTGATTTGATCATTAAATGCGTAGACGCTTCGCTTCTGTCAGGCGTCCGCCGACGCCACATGTTTTTTTTTAGCAGAACTAATTATTAGAATCCATTAACAATATGAATAATCATATTAATAGTATCTCATTACCAGATTATTGTAAACTATATTTTTCATACATGCTTGATTTTTGAAGTGAAACTTTTTACACACAATATAGTAAATTGAATTCAAGCGGTTAAAGAAAATACCTGGCGAAGCGCTACACCAGCATTCTTCTGCGTTGTTGATGTACGGATTAGCGATGTGAATCAATTTCAAATTCGAGAACCGGTTTTTACCTATTACTTTGAGAAAGAACCGGTACTTCTCGCTTTTTTTTTTTTGTTTTTTTTTTTTTTGTTAATTTTTAAAGGAAGAACAAAACATTGAATATTTTTAAATTTACGTTATTAAAATCAAAACAATTTCTAACTAACAATAACTAATCGCATAAGTCGTAATTTTGATTAAGAAAAAAATATATGTGATCGACAGCGTCCATTTGCAGCCTGCTTCTGAATGACAGCACATACTTGGTCTGCCCATATGATTTACGAATATATATTCGTGTTATAATGGCTCATGCGACTAGAAGTTTTACTTCTGTAGTGTGTAGTGTAAACTAAAAATAGTGTACAAAGTGGCAAAACTTTGCTGTGGGTATTACCTAGTTTATTCTATACCAAAATACAAACTAACACGAAAGCAACGAAATCTTCTTTTTTGCTTAAAACTGAAAAAAGAACTATGCCATTCTCAATTCCAATAATTAATTAAGGATAATAGCAGCAGAAGCATTATTAATCATGGTAAAAAACTGGTGCAAGTCATGGAAGGTAAAATAAATCCGGGAATCTTTATAGACGCAAGAAACTTTTATTATGAAAAGAACGTTTTCGACAATACATGACAACTAATTAAAAAAATGAATTGTATAAAATATTAAAAAAAAAATGATAGTCACCGTCAAATGATTATATTATTGGATTTTTATAATGTTATTGTTTTCGGTTTTCAACTTTGAATTTTCATGCTACTGCGGTAACTCAAAATTTAAAGCTCTGCAAAAAGCAAATAAATTACAAAATTGAAATCAAGAGGGGAATAATAAACTCAGAGGCTATTCGTAAAGTTAAAAATACTCTAGTGTTTGGTCCTTTATGGTTAAGAATTATTTTTCTTACAAAGCATTTATGCTTTTTTTAATTATTTATCCGTTTAAACTATTCATCTTTCTTTGTATTAAAGTAGACCTGACTTTGTCAATAAAGAAAATCTGTTTATTAACTTAGTTGTCGTTTTTTATTTATTTTTTAATTTTCATGAGGTTATGTCCTTCATGAGGTAGTGAGAAGTAAATTAAATTTTCATTTTTTTAAAATTAACGATATTTCAGGCTCGGCTTTATCCGAGTGGATAAGTTTTTTCTTCCGTTAGGAAAAAGTGGATTTTACATTAATACACAAAAAATGGTTATAACTTTGGAACTACTGCACCGATTTCAAAGAAGTATCCAGTTTCAATTCGCGTTTAAGTCCTTTATTTTTAGCACTTATTCATTTAGCATTCGGCTTCTATGACAATGCAGTCTTAAACCTTCAGATCGATGACGTCGACCTTTGGATATGAAATACATTATAATAGTTTGATTTTATGTAAAGTTTTCCGAGGATTTAGGATCAAATAAGTTAATATTAAATTTTTATTATCGCAACGTTTCAGAATTTTATTATTTCGGAAAACTTTACATCTATTCATAGTCAGGATCGGAACAAACTTTAAAAAAAGTTTGATTTTATATTAACTGTAAAGAGTTTTTCATCTTTAGTAACGATAAAAAATGTGAACTACAAAGTGGCATGTTATAATTTAATAAATATAATTTTACAGCTGGTTACATTTGCTAACTCACGTTTAAGGAAAATGATAAAATTACAAAACCGCAAACTGCAGTAGTAGATGCCGATAAATAAAACCCAAGACGTAATTTACGTTAGTAGGTTAACTGTTTAAATAAATACCAAATCGAATGTTTATCGGGACTGTACTATTGTGTAAAACGTGTGTAAAATTAGTTAAGTTCAATGGTTTAAAAAACTAACAAATTAGTGTTTGCTACTTATGAATGATTAATTAATTATCGTTTATGGATGAACTTTATTTTAGTTTACCGGCGGAAAGGTGTCTATATATGTAAGCCATAATTTAAGCGCACTTGCGGATAGTAAGTTGAAGTATCTACTAATGATGTAACAACTATTCGTTACAACACTAGTACCTACCGGCTAATTTAGTGGTGGAAAAAACTTCCCGTTAGTAAACTCTTCAAATATAAACTTCACTTAACGTATCAATGAGAACTCAATATTTATGTCAAAACTATTCGCCCGGATCGTCCGTGCGCAAATAGGATTTGATTCGCTATACTAAACCGATTTGAATACGGTTTTTTTCATTCGATAGCTTATTTTTGAGAAAGATATAGATAAATTCTTCGTATATTGCGTTATGTAATTCTTGAACGGCCCCTTCTCTGTTTGGAGGCGTGGGCTGCCACTCATACTTTACTCTCTTCTAAATTCGAACTTGAGCTTTTATAAGATCGAATACTAGAAAAACCGGTCAAATGCGAGTCGAACTCGCGAGAAGACGATTCCGTACTATTCCGTTTTCCGTGAGTACTTTAAGTCTTAAGATTTTCGTTTTGTTGATAAGGGGGGGAATGGTCAATTGTTCATCTATTATCTTAAATAAGTTTAAAAGTATTTATTTTAAAATTATAAAAATAATATATTTGAGACCCTTACCTACTACAAGCCCTTTCATTTCATATGTGACACGGTACGCATTGCAATTTTTTTTTAATTTCCTAATTTGCCCCTCAAAAATGACCCCCAAGTTCAAAATTCATTTATTTAAGTTACACGTCCGTCTTTGAGTCGCCGTCTTACATATGTGTACCAAATTTCAACTCAATCGGTCCAGTAGTTTCGGAGCAAATTGGCTGTGACAGACGGACGGACAGACACACGAATGATCCTATAAGGGTTTCGTTTTTTTCTTTTGAGGTACGGAACCCTAAAAATGCTAAATTGTCAAATTATCCCCATTATAATACGCAAAATCGCATATGTATTATATAATTCGATGCGTCGTTCCATTTGGCATCGACATGAGTCGACATTAACGCGATTCCAGAGTCGCTGGACGTCGGGTAAATGGAAAACATCCATCAGTTTGAAATTAAATTACATCGTGTATTGTCACCTTATTAATATCCGTTTTTCCATGAAAAACGGACGCTATTGTTATAACGTGTGATTCAAAGTAAATTGCGTTTCTTTTCTTAGTAGTCGATACATAATTTCTTATAAATAAATAACAACTATAAAATAATTGTTTGACATAGTTTAAATTGTGGTTTTAATTGGAATTGTTTTCGTAAGTAATAATAGGGTCATCCCAGCGTTTCCCAAACTTACTTTTTTTTGCCGCGGCTCGGAACGAGGTTTTAAAATTTTCCGCGGCTCACATTATGAAAAAAAAACATTTATTTACAAAACAAATTTAACTTTTTCATAGAAATTAAGTCATTTGTTCGCTTATTATATACACAACAATTTACATTTTTTTTTTCACGACTCGGCAAAATTATTCAACGACCCGGGGCCGGGTCGCGACTCACACTTTGGGAAACGTTTGGGTCATCCCACACTTTTTTTGAGGGTTAGAATCTACATTGCAATTGTTTTGAGATTTTTCGGAAACTTTTCTACAAGAATAAACTTCCTAATGATGTATGACTAGCGTTGATTATTTCAACGCCGCGCACATTTACAAATTTTAATTTAGCGCTTTTATTTTTAAAATAAAGCAGTGTTTTGTGAATTTTAAACCGTGAGAACTTCTAAACTAAACAAGCTACGCCACTTGCTCGTTGACCTAATCGATTCAGCGTACTTTTTTTCTATCAGACACGTTATATCTGCGATATTTTTATATTTTTACAAATATAGCAAATCATTTTACGTTTTGTGCGTTTTGCAAATCAGCAACTTTTAATGACACTAAGCGCTTTTTGTCCTGTTTAATATTAACCGAACTTATAGAAAAAGTCAAGCTGAATCGATTCCAAGCATCCGCGACCCTGTATTGCCTTTAGTTTTAGAGATATGAGGGTTTATATATGTTATATATATATATATAAAAAAAAAACAACAACTTATAAACCATAGATTATAAACGAAGAAAAATACAGAACTGGGAGTTGTCGGAATCTATTCAGCGCGATTTTTTCTATAAGAATAACTATAATGAGTCATATGGAAACAATATCTAACAGACTTTGTTTTCTTTTTTTAATGGAAAAGGGTTCCTATTCTTTAGAAATTGAGACAATTTTGAAAAATAAATTCGCTTCGTTGTTTTTGATATTAATTAGTACCAATACTTATAAAAAAAACATGCCGAATCGATTTTAACCATCCGCAAGTCATACGCCGGTATAGGTGTCTTTTTTACTTCCAAAGATACACCCGTTTTTGATTGGTTAACTGCTTTGTGACCGATTGACCGTTTTTTTATATTCATAACCGCGGATTTCATATTAAATTTTAACCGGCTTTCGTTCTCAGCCGTATTATTAATAGATTTAATAAATAAATAAAAACGACAATTTTGTACTTTTTATTTTTTCTGAACTCAAGTGTTGAGCCCTCCTGCCATATGCTTATCTTCCTTACCGTGTTAATTAACACCTTAGAACATTGTTGACACTTAACACCGGCCTTACATCTAAACGACCGTGTTCACAGATAAGAAAATAATACGCTGATGTATTGTAAAAAATGTTATGATGCATTTCAGTCATACATATCTGTTATTTTAAATATTATCAAATATGCGATAGTAGTAGTTGCGTCAACATAATGGAGTTGCAAAGTTTGTTCTCTGGTTGTAAAAGTACAAAGTGAATGCAAACAATCAGGTGTAGGTATTGGCGTGTTTTTAGTGGTTTACTTTTCGTAGAAGCAATTTTTGATCGACTTCTGTTGAGAAACTTATGCAAAATATTTGTAAATTTTGAGACTCAAAAAGACGCTTTAATCTTAAAACCCTCTTTAAACTGCTTTTTTTCTACATGATTAGTCTCTTTATCTCATGTATACTGGAGGGAAAATCTTTATTTAAAAAAATCATAAACATTATTGTCACATTATATATGGAAAAACTATAATCTCTGATAGTAACAATACAGCATGATTATTGTAGTCAAAGAGATTTAAACGATGAATTAGGAACAACTGCTGTTTACAACTACTCTTTGAGTATTTTACATCTATGGTCCATGAGATTACTCCTTTTCTTATGAATCAACAGCTGATATCTTCGAAACGTCGTGTGACATGTAAATTGCGTTAAACTTCATGATAATGAATGACATCTGTCATTTTACTTATGTTTTGTTAATATACAATATTAATGTATTTCATTAGTGTATATAATTTCTACAGTAATTTAGTAAGTATAGTAAGTAACAGTTTTATAACAATTAGATAAGAAAAAAATAAGGCCAGTAAATAATTAATGTATAAAACGCCCCCTTCCTTATTGTGTACGAAGAACTATTTTTTATCTTTTTATAAACAATAGTGTTGTTCCTATTATAATGTTAAGCTTTTTAAAAAATGTTTTCTTTGCAGATTATGAAAAAATGACTCCAATAGCGAATAATCAAGATGTTGCGTGCTTTTTCGTTACTAAACATTCCTGGAAAGGAAAGTAAGTATTGTATTTTTTTTGTCGGTGTTTCATTTTAGATTGGAATATAGATAACAGAATATTTCGGTTCCATAACCTAACCATAACGTTATCATATGATATTACATATTTAAATGCTACCACTGTTAACTTTCCTTCATAATCTTACTTCACTTTTATTAGCGTGGATGCTTAGAGAAAAAAACTTGTCGATGGAAGCAATGATATCACCATTACATATGTGTCCTAGAAGTTCGTTTCAATGTTTAGAATGTAAATAATTTAACTTTTCTTTATACCCGGTCGAAAGTATGTACTTTCGGCCTCTTTTTTAAGGCAGAAAGCCTAACATTTATGCACTGCTGGAATTACTCGCACGCCATCTGTAACAGCGGGCCGAAACAATTTTCGCCTGCACATTGATACGAAAGTACATACTTTCGACCGTGTATAAAGAAAAGTAGTATACACCGTACGGCCAGAAAATTGAAATTCCTGCACTGCTCGACACACGATATCCGAGTTGAAGCCGAGGGCATCATGTGTCGCGCAGTGCAGGAATTTCAACTTTCTGCCCTTGCGGTGTAATATACTATTAATTGGCAATAGAACTAGATATAAAATACTTATTTCTTAAAACATACTACCGTGTTGATAGTTATTAAAGCTCGATTATTTGTTTCTGTACAATTGAAAGTAAATTTTAAAAGTTAATGCTGAAATTTTGATTAGATCGCTAACTTTTTGAAGTAAAACTTCTTTTGGTACGGTGGGCAAAATTAATTAATGAGATTGAAAGTGTAACGAAACGTTGCAACTCATGTATACCGTATACTATAAACTCAAGCTGTGCAGCATTATGCTATGGTGGCTGAGGGATAAAACAGCTGCCATGTACGTAAGAGGTTGTAGGTTCGAATCCTGCAGTCGGTGTTTATATTTTTTTTTTTACAATTATTCCATACTCCATCGTACTTTTTTTTTATATTTCTTCAGTTTTACCATTCCAACCCCGCAAGTGGGAAATGGTACTAATTTAGGTCAAAATTCAGTTTTCAAAATTTTGCAGTATTTTTTCGTTTTAAGTCCAAAAAAACATGTTTTTGGAAAATGTATGTTCGTCTGCTTTTCTGGTTGTTCGTTTGTCTCTGTGAACATAATACAGGTCAAACGACTGGGTCGAAACAAAATTTTGGTAAGGTGTTTAACGTATAACATATTTTTGGGGAAAATCAGCGAATGTGACGAGAAGATATGTGCTACAACTTTGTTTTTCTATTATGATGATACTAGCGGTACCCGTGCGAATAATTCGCACTAAAATTCGTTTCTAATTTCTTTATAACTTTCTTCTTTTTGTTGTATTACATTACAAAGTTCAGTGACGGTTCAAGAAAATATTTTTCTAAAACTGTCATATAGAGGCGCAAGTATCGACAACGTTGAGCTGAAGCGCCGCCATACGAAAAGTATTTATACGTGAATTTTGATTAAAAATTAAACAAAAAAAATTTACCGACCGTCAATCATGTTGACGTTGTTTCAAAGTTAGAACCGTCAGATGGCAGCATTGCTGCATATACTGAATAAATGTATAATTGTTATAATTATTTTGCAAAAACAAAAGCAATAATAAATGTCTTAGTTGTTGACGTCAGTAGAGCAAGCAATTATCTATAAAATGATATAAAATGCATGTGGAGCAATTGTGTGGTTTTTTCGAAAAAGGGAGGCAAACATCTAAACCTTAACGTATTAATATACAGATTGTATCAATTCAAAGCTGTCCATAGGGCACTCTGTGTGTAAGACAGAGCACTATTTACAAACGATAAGTAAGAGTGAGATAAATGATCGCTAATAGGTAGTAATTACTGTGGTTACTGTAAAATAAATTTAAATAAACGTCTTTGTTTTCTAAGTAAAAATAGCCATTTTATCAATTAATGACAGTCTGTAGTCACTACCGAAATTATTGATAAAATGGCTATTTATACTGTTCACGAAAAAATCCAAATAATTAAATGGTTTTATGGTGGTAATTCAACCGCCGACGTAATAAATTTATTTGTAGCTGCCTTTGAACACAGACCGACTTCTTCTAATAATGTAAACGAACTAAAAATACAAATTTCTAATGCATGTCAGTCCGTTGACCATGGTATGTTAGCCAATGTGAGGAAAAGTATTTATAATCGATTAGGTTATTGTTTGGCTGAACGTGGAGGTCTTTTCGAACACTTAATAAATTAATTATTAAAATTATTGTTCAAACTGTTGTGCCAGATATAATAATAATACGAATTAATATTACGGTTTAGTTGTTTTAGTTTGTAAACTGGTAAAAAGATTTACAAGTATTATTTATTTACAGTAACCACGGTAACTATTAGCGATCATTTATCTCACTCTTACTTATCGTTTGTACATAGTGCTCTGTCTTACACACAGAGTGCCCTATGGACAGCTTTGAGTTGATACAATCTGTATATGATACTAGACTTAATTCTTTATTATTTTATTGATTTGTGTGTGTGTGTAATCAGTTTTACTTCTGAAATGTGCAGTGTAAAATACACAGTCTTTTTTTTTATAATCAGATACAAGCGAGTTTTTTCTGTGGGTTCGCTGGGCATATCAACCTACAACCCGGAAAAGCTGGAGGTAACAAATAAATGGGAATACGATGATATCATATCTCTGTTGC